>VZSZ01009990.1:569910-615757 GCA_013398815.1 Ibidorhyncha struthersii
CACCCGAGCCTAACTCTATAGCATTGACTTTGGGATGCACTAAAGAGATTGAACTAAGTGTGTCATTATGTGAATCCCCCCAGGGTAGGAGTACAAGCAGCTCAATTCCCAAAAGCTAACTGAAGCAAGAGTAAATAAATCAAAACAATCAAACAAACGTTTGATTCCAGACCACGTGCCCAGGGAACTATCTGCTGGTGGCAGAAGGTCTGATGGTTTATGTAGAGGAAATCAGGTATGCCTGAGTCTTGACTAATCAAAGAATATAAGAATAAAAATCACTGTCTGAAATTTGGGAGGTAGTGATGGCTAAGGCATATGTTTACTATCAAACAAAATTTTGAGAGGTCTTGACGTAGAATTGTATAGCCTGTCATTAAGATGATGAGGTGCAGTAAGCTTTCATTAAAATTTGCACTTTAATATACGATATAGATTCTTCAGTCGTTTCCTAGGTCGGTAACTGTTGTTACAGTAACGGTAATCCATGTAAATGTTTCAGCAGACTGTAAGCTTAAATTCCTAAGGAATAAAGAGGGACTTGTCAAAAACAAAACCAAACACACCCCTCCAAAAAAGAAAAAAAAAATCCTGTGAGATTTCTGACATCATAATTTTATTTTTGTTTGACTTGTTACCATCACTTTGATTTGGAAATTCACTTTGTAATGCATTCATAGGACTTTTTCTGATTCTTTTCTAATTGTTGTCAATTGCTGTTTAAGTTTTTTCAATGTTTCTCTTTGTGAAAAGGAAGTTAATGCACAATACATGGAAGAATTGGGAAACATGGGGCCTCAACTCTGATCTCAATGCAGTAGGATCATGGCATGAATGATCTCTTAAAGACTTATAAAACTGAGGTTCCAGGCTGGATTCAGTTCTTTAGCGTTCATGGTGGTGGTGTGTGTGAGTGTTGCTTTTGTGGGTTTGTTTTGTTTTGTCACTGCTGAGGGAGAGTTTTGCTGTAAATATGCAACCTGGAACAACTGCTGATAGGAGTGATGTGACTGATTTTTCCCACCTGCTTTGCTGCCGATGCACTCCCAGGGATCTGAATGCAGCTGCATAACCCATTAGAGGAGACCTCAGTGCCACAACCCAGTGGCAGCTTGGGGCCAGCACTTGAGTTCACATTTTTAATGATGCATCTGTCACTACCTCCTCAGAGCTGCTTTCATACTGCTAATGTGGTAGGAAGGATGCTAAGATTTGTGGTCGCTGTTGCTGAATAGGATGAAAATATGCAATTTTGTGAGGAGGTAGAAACTATATATGTGTGTGTATATATATTTTTTATAAAACTGCGCTAGTTTCTGGTCTTATTTCTCCTTTGAAAATCTGCACTACTTTCACTGATGTCACTCTTTCTGTAGTTTTCCTGAGATAACAATTTCAACCTCCAAAGCCTTGGTTTTTGCTCAGTACCACATTGACTGTTGACAGGAATTTAACTAGGAAAAGGTCTTTTCTGAAATATAGGGATTTTAATCTGCTACTACCTCTTCTGAAGTGCAGAAGATAATTATTCATTTATGTAGTGCATGTCAAGGTGTACAGACCACATGAAGATGTGTTCTCTCTCTAAAGAGCTTGAATTCTGAAGAATTTGTTATGCTGATGAAAACCAGGGACATACATAGTTTTAGATGCTATTCAGCAAATAAACTTTACAGGATATCATTTAAAGAAAGAAGGCTGCAGGACTTAAAATGTGGACATCTCAGCTGCATTCAGGGTACGCTGTAGGGTGGGTTTTTTTTTCTGTCATTAGGAAGCTCCAAATGTCAGAAATCTTTTGTCTGGCTACATATCTGCTTGTTACCATCACAGTCCGCGCTAATCTTCCTGTTGATAAAAATAAATATACGTTTTGTAGTCTCCTCATGCAAGACAGGCTATTACAGGACTTCTGGCTACGCCAGTGAAGGAAAAGTGTAAATGCCACGACTTCTTCTCATGCTTAGTGTTTGCAAAAGAAGAGGACAGATTCAATAGCTTAAAAAAACATAAATTATTATTTTATTCATGTTCTCTTTCCCAGAAAAGGTAGTTAACTGTTTACTAGAAACACATAACTGTATCTAGTGATATGCCCATCTTATTGCACAGTCAAAACTTCTTTTTCTTAGGAATTCAGGCTCAATTTGTGTTTATTCAGCTCTTTGCAACTAAAACACACGGTGTGTCAGTATTTTAAGTACAGCCATAGTGTAGCTATTGCCAATTGCTAATCCAGGATGAATATAATAGGCTCCATGCTCTATCTATGCTCTAGGTGCCAGAACACCTCGGTGTGGAGGGGTTTGCACATCTTATGTTTCTCCTATGAATCTAAAGATGGTGTTTGAAGTCCCAAGCTCAACTTGACTCCTTTGTTCTCAGCTCTTCTGCTTCCTCCTTCCCCAACACCAAGCAGTGCACATGGGATGGGGAACAGAGGTTGTGGTCCATTCCTTTGTCTTTGCTTGTCCTTTCTCACACTTTTCACCTCCTCCAATGTGGGTCCTTCTCACGGGCTGCAGTTCTTCAGGAAATGCTCCTACATGGGTCTCGCGCAAGCCACAGTTCCTGCCAGAAAACCTGCTCCTGTGTGGGGTCCTCTCCACCAGCCGCAGGTCCTGCCAAGAGACTGCTCCTGTGTGGGCTCTCCACGGGCTGCAGCTTCCTTAGGGACATGTCCACCTGCTCTGTCCTGGGGTCCTCCATGAGCTGCAGCAGAACAACCTGCCTCACCATGGTCTTCTCCGTGCGCTGCAGGGGAGTTTCTACTCTGGTGCCTGGTGCACCATCCCAACCCCCTTCACTGACCTTGGTGTCTGCAGCGTTGTTTCTCTCACTTTTCTCATTCCTCTCTCTTATAACTCCTGCACAGCATTTTTTACTCTTTCTTAAATATGTTTTCACAAAGACACTACCAACATCACTGATGGGCTCAGCTTTGGCCAGCTGTCCATTTGGACCCAGCTCGAACTGGCTCTGTCCAAGATGGGGGCAGCTCCTGGTGTCTTCTCACAGAAGGTCCCCCCGACCAAAGCCTTGTCACATAAACCCCATACACAAAATTTATTTGAAAACAGTGCAGTTAGTTATATTTCTGTGGACAGAATTTTTCCCTTCCCATCAATGTCAAACTGTTATGATTTGTCATTACCACGACATGACAGGATGGGTCTAGGTCTCTGCAGAGTTGTAAGAAGACAGGCTGTTGCCAGAAACAGTTTCTTCCTTTGAGTAGGACAAAATTTCAAATCGAGCATAGAAAGCAAGGGAATTACAAGAAGAAAACAAAGTGGATAGACTCATTTTAAGGAAGCAATTTTCCTTGTCTTTTTCAGACTGAGGTAAAGAGCTTTCTATTGAAAACAAATTTCTTGTGGAATGAAAGTCCCCAAAAACTAATGCTGTGGTTGGGCATTGCCTTGTTTTCTTGGATTCCAGAGGTGGGTTGTTTCTTATTGGCAAGACATTTTCTGTGCCATTGAATTGTTGATAAGGCAGAATGAGATTTCTTATGCATTAGTGTGGTCAAGACTTTTTTTTACACTATTTTGTTGAGAGAATCACATATAACTACTTAGACACAGTTCCCGTCTCGAGTGGGACACTCACTGAGTGCTTCCTTCCAGTTGCAATTCTTCTTTGTGAAGAAGAGGTCTGCATCCTGCTGAAAAAATGATCTATCCATTCTCTTGAGCCTGCAAAAAAACAGTGAAACAAACTGCTTTTACTCCAGTGGTCATACATCCTTTGAATAATATTTGTTTTCAAACTGTCATTCATACTAAAAGAAAATGTATCGAATCAAATTTTTCTCACAAGACAGCTTAGATTTTCATTTCTAGAGTTTAAATAAATGATGCTACAGCTTTTAGGCCTGTACATGTCTACCAGCTATAATGTCAGGAGAATTTCAAATGCCAGAGATGATTTTGATGCTTTCTCCATGAGCTTTTAAATCACAGTACTGCTTAAATACAGTCCTTGAAGTTTTACTTTGATTGAACCCAAGCTGATTCCCAAGACAACTTGATTTGCAGTCTACATGAGAATAAGGTATAAAAAGATCACATTTAGGTAGAGGATTTTTTAGTTCAATTTTAAGGGGCAAAGATTTTATTGATAGTTTGGTAGCAGCAGTACACATAATGGCAGTCTTTGGGAATGGAATCTTTGTAAGTAATTGATCTGTAAAGGCATGCTTTTTTTATAAGCTGAAATGTAATTTTGTTAAAGTATGGGGGGTAGGATTTAAGAGTAGCCTAAGGTTTCTTCTTGCCTGCGATGGCTTGCTAGACCTTTTTAAACACTGATCTGGCAGGAATCAACTTTGCACTGTACTAATCGACCCTTGTTAAATGTGATTCAGAAAAACATTGTGAATGATCTTGAAGAAATCATAGCTGCGTAACAAGAATAACACAATTCCTTGAGAACTTCATAGCAAAGCAGGTTCACTAGTTGTAATTATCAGCTGTTGAAAAAGTATGAGAATAAACAGAGTGATGAGTTAGAATAAGATGAAGGAGCAGATAGTCTTTTTTTTCTACGAGTTGGTGGCAAATGTGTCAACGTTTCTCCATTTGTGTACTCTGAATAGCCACTATTCATGAAAAACATAAATTGATTCCATGCCTCTTTCCAAAGTTAAAAAAAAGACAAAATCTTTCACACAAATCGTTGAGCTGAGTGAAGCAATAAAGTGCATTTAGGTATCTGGTTTCATCAGTGACATACTCAAGAACGAGCTGAAGAGTTATTTCTGTAATGGAAAATGGTAGAGTTTTCATATAGTTTTACCTAATCTGGTATGCATACGTATGCACTTATATATAGTATGTAATATGTAGAAATATTATGGTATTTAACCCAGCAAATAAGTATGAGAAAAAAGATTGCCCAGTAAAAGACTTTTAGTGGCCAAGTGGAGGTTACATGAGCAGAAATAGGAACTGGAAAGGAGTGGGAGGTGGAGCAAACATAGGGACAGTTGCATAACTCACTTCTGTAAATCTATGACTTTTTATATTAACTGAGGATCTTGAAGCACTTTTATAATCCCAAACTTTTTTTCGCATTCCGTTCAAGTGCGTATTATTTCTATTTCTGTAAATTGATTTCCAAAGACTTCTTTCCTTTAGTTTTTCACTTGGTTTTCTGTTTGTCCTTTCCACAGTATATCCTAGTTTTGTCCTCCCTC
This sequence comes from Ibidorhyncha struthersii, assembly GCA_013398815.1. Classification (NCBI taxonomy): domain Eukaryota; kingdom Metazoa; phylum Chordata; class Aves; order Charadriiformes; family Charadriidae; genus Ibidorhyncha; species Ibidorhyncha struthersii. The sequence goes on from VZSZ01009990.1 coordinate 575,111, forward strand.
TGTATTTTGCTGATCTGAGACACAAAGCGCCTGAATAAAACTGTGCTGCTAGCTCACACCTCCATGTGCTAACTGCCAAACTCAGAGAAACATACTTCTGCAAGGTTTCGAGTCCAACTGGCTCAAAGCAGGAACCTTTATTTACAGCTGTTTATCTACATCAAAGAGGGAGGGTGTGGAATCGAGCCAGGGGAATAGGAACTGGTATATTTATTCTAATCTTAAAATGGGACTCCAGTTTCTCCTTGATTTACTCTGACCTTGCTAAAGAAATGAAACCAGAAAAGACCATACGTTTCTAACTCAGGCACGAGTCCTCCTCAGTGTTATTTCAGAGCAGGAGTTTGCTTTGAAGGTACTACTTCTGATGTGACAAATGCTAGTGGTCTAAGCAAGGTGGGTGAAATATGCGAAACAGCCAGAGTGTTGGTATGTCTATGCATGCTGAAGGCCAGGATACAAGCACCACTTCACTAGTTTACCAGTTCTGTGCTTGGTCTTTCTGCACGTGTGAATTTAATGCTGATTCTTGGCTCAGGGCTAATTGGAACAACAAGTGTTAAAATCCCACAGATGGGAATGCAAATGGGAAGAGGTGACAGTAGCTTCAACTGATCCTGGTACAAACCTGGTCACCTTGCTTGCAAAAGCTGTCACGCTGAGGGACTTAATTTTGAGCTCTTTGCTATTCTGGACAGATTGAGGGAATCCAGGGCTTTCTGTGGGTGACACTTCTGCTAAACAAGTTTGTTACAACATTTGTCATCAATTTGAAAAGATTAGTATCTCCTACATATTGGATGGTGCTTTATGGTGCAAGTCCTTTGCTGTGGATACAGCACAACCTACCTTGCCCTGTTACTCCTCTCAGGTATCAACCTCATCCTTTCCATCAGGACGAGGTGCCACCATCCCTTTTTCTTCTTCATATTTCCAGACATAGTGGATGATAATTGCCTGATATCAAAGATTCTGTACCCTAGGCAGGGTGCTTTATGGGGGATGCTTTCCATGTCCTTGGTCTCCCTTCATCTCTCTTTTAACTGGGATACAGGATAAGTAGGTTGGTAAAAATTCACTAAACATTTTTATGTTGACCTTGTATTAAACTCAAAATTCTGTGTAGTTTTTGGCAGAAAGTTTTGTGGAGCTTGATATTTTTTTAGCCAAGTTTTCATTGAATACTTTGGGATCCCTTCAGACCTGAAACTGAGGTTTAACCTACAGCAATCATAAGTTTGAGAAGCGTTGAATCTCTGCACGGTCACTGCATTTTATGCAGCTCCAACTTTCAGCAATGGGATTCAGTTTTGTGTATCACCAAAGAAAGGGTTGGCCAAATTTACAGCAAATGCAAGTCAGTATAGTTCTGTAGACAAGAAACTTATACTGATTTATTCTAACAAAATAACAAAACCTGTTGTTGTTTATGGGGTATCAATGGACATAAAACACTTTATGAAAACATTTTTCAAGCTATTAGAATATTAGAGTTTATTTCAGACATGGGTATAAACAGAGGCTCTCCAGTGAGGTCTTTTGCAAGATGTTCTACAGAAAACGATGTATGAGAATGGAGGGGGGAGGGAGTAAATCTAGAAACATGAGGCAAAAAAAATACCTTAAGAATGAAGTCTGTTGCCTACAACAGAATTTATCCCAGTGTAGACAGCTCAATGCTTAAGTGGTATTTAAACTCCAAGTTGAGGTCTCACAAGGAAATTAAGAATGCCTCTTGCTGAATCTCTGCCTTGCTGTTAATTCCTTCCATCAGAGATGAGATGTGTTGTAAGTTATTAATCATCTTAATCACATTAATCATATTAATAAATATACAAACCTGGACAATTTAAAAAGAAATAATTCAAAATTGGTTTTAAAAAAAACTAATAAAACCTCATGTATAAAAGAAGGATAAACTGAGAAGAGAACTGGATTTAAATAAAAGAATAAAAAAATATTATGCTTTGTGGTCTGGTCTTGAAGTATAAATTGGAATTCTGCTAGCAGCAGTGTAGTAGTTTCATGAAGGTTTTCCTTGAAGGAAAACCTATATTGGAGATTTTAATTAGTAGATGCTTGAAATGAGGTAAGTTGCTTATTTGTAAAACAGGGCACGGTCGTGCTATTAGAAGTGCAGGCTACAGTAGTGCCCTTTGTATCCCTGTGGACTGGTGATCTGAAAAATGAATGTTTGCCTTCTATCTCTGCAGCAGGTGGGAGAAGATAGAACATACACCACTGCTCTGTTTGACTGTGCAAAGCAAATGCTTAGCTGTATTTTCTCTTTCCATTTAAATGACTGTTGTTATTTTCAGCTTGAATAAAATAATAGATCTTTCCAGTTTACTTTTGATATATATAAAAGGATTTGAAGTAAGTCTGATATGAAACAGAAATATTGGAGGCAGACAGGACATCTTCCTTCTTAAAAATCTTGTAACTTATGGAAGATATCCTATGTTTACACGAGACATCTGGAAAGACTGATATGGGCTATTTTCTGCTGCACATGCCCAATCCACCAGTTCAGCAGATTATTAAGAATATTTTATTTCAATATATTTTTTCTGAAAACATAGTGAATATCTTTCTGAATTGATGAACAAACATGTTAATTTGCCTTAAATTTTATAAGAGAAAATTATTCACATTTTTCAGTTCCTAAAACTTCAATAGCAATTTAGCTAGTCTTTAATAATTCTTCATTCTTAAAAAAGAAAAATCCTTAAAAACAGACCTTAAAAAACAACTCTTTGTTAAAAGTAGATATTAATCCTTTACCTTACCTCTTGAAGGTGTAGTGTTTGTTCTTTGCAGAGTCTGAGCACTCCTTAGAGTGCTGTGTGGTTTCTTTAGTAAATATGAATGAAAGCATACAATTTTGTGTGGATTTTCTTTCTGCATGCTTTGCTTTAAGTATCCGTTTAAATTCAAGTAATAAAGTATAGAAGGTAAAGGTAGAAGATTAATTCTGGTAATTAATTTAATTCAAAGTACAGTCTTTGCTCATTGGTATATTTTTATGCAAGGTTTTGATTTGTATGACCATGTAGTGTGATTTAACTAAAGTTGTAAATGGGCAAAAGTTAGACACATCATAGATATAAAAACTCAGCGAGTAACCTCTTTTTTATGGGTGGCATACATAATTCAGTTTCACAGTGGCAGTAGTTCAGATATCACAGATCTCTTGGGACAAAGAATAAAACTATCTTAACACCATCTTCGCTAGCAGATCAGGTGTGTAAGTCCATTGACCTACCAGCGACTAGAAAATTGCATACAGAAGGCAACTCATTGGCACTCTGAAGTCATCTGTTTGCCTTTTTTCTAAGTTGCTTTGCATCCCTGAAAATGGACCATATGAGAATTGATGTTTTTATGCCAAATGAGAATTCTTCTAATCTTGCGAGGGGTGTATGAACTTGCTTTAAGCTGATTTACCCTGGCAATATGCTCAAAACAGATGGAGTACATCAGTGCCTTGATATAAAGTCTCTTAATGAACATTGCCAAGCAAAGAACCCCCTGACAGAAAATGCTGCAGATACTGTAGTTACACAAAACAGAACATTAAGTGGATCACATCTGTACAGTGAGGCAGACTTTTATCTCCATTATTCTCTTTCCAACTGCTGCAAAAACTGGACATAAGGTTCATTTTCCCCATGTGTTTTATTGCAGAAACAGTGCTTCTCCAAGGGTATCGTCATTAGTTTACTTAAGTTAGAGGGATCTAAGCAAGACTGTCACTTTGGATTGTTCTAGATTAAGTTTATTGGCCTGTCTGCACTTCGGAAGAGCGAGATAAGATCAGTTGCAGAGCTCTCACTTTCTGATTATTTTTTTTTTTTCTTAATATAGTTACTGCAGTGCATACATGCAACCTAGCAGGTAAACTAAATAGACGTGTATTCCGTTGCATATACAGGCAACTAATCAATTGAGACGCTTACATTTTATGTGTAATTTCAGAAGTAAAGGGCTTTATTTCCTATGATAAGGCAACATGGACATATAGGTTAATATTATTTTTTGAAGTAGTTTTCTTATCAAGATGCAGGTTAAAAAAATTATTTAAAATACTAGATTAATAATACAACATGATTAGTTATCCTGACATTAGCATAATGTTAGGTGTCCTCTAAAAAAAGAAGAATCAATTTAGTATCACGCTTCAGCAGATATATTACAGGTGGAATAACATTCTCATTCTTATATTATTTAATCTTAAGCTACTTCTGTGCAGTCTTTGAGTTTCCAAAACAATATTGCAAAGCAAATTATCATTTGTGATGTTGATCACTAGCTACAAATTATTAGATTTAAAATGTGGGAGGGGTAGAAATTGGAGGACAATATTGGTTTTAGATGTTTTTTCTATGCCATTCTTGCACAGGCCATTCCATTGCATCACTCTGTTCCTGGCTATTCTTGTTTCACCCTCACAATTTTTAGGTGATTATATGCATATATTAGTAAGTTTGTATATTGCAAGGACAGATGCTTTTAGAGTCTCCTGGAATCTCAAAGCTAAAATTTAAGTTGTTACAGTGAATTTATTTTTTAAAAAATAAAACAATTACAGCACTGATCTTTTGGGGGCCTTTTTTTTAGTGTTCCCCACCCCCAAGGAAGATTAGTGTAAGATGTTGAGGGCATGGCTTTTTTTCTGTAATACAATAGCCTGTTGTTTGTATGTAGAAGAGATGGCCATTAATGACAAGTGGTATATTTGTTTTCCCACCAGGGCTGACACACAGTTTCAAAGGTCAAGCACTGTCTGATACTACATTTACTGGCTTAAACTTCTCTTTTCCCACAGTGGATGATTTTGTATGAGAACTGCCCCAGCTGCTTTTCCATTTGCTGGAATGTGTCTCTAGCAGTTCTCCAGCTTCTTTGCTTCATTCAAAGCTGAACACAGCACAAGTTAGAAGCTAATTAGTCTGTCCTGATAAATAAAGCAGTGCTTTAGGGGAGAGTGGGGCAGACCTGGATAAGCACAAGCAAATGCCTCGGGTTACAAGTTGATTTTTCAAAGGACTCAACTGAGTGTTTTGATCCTCACTTTGATTAACAGGTGAAAATGCAAAATAAGAGCAAGCTGGGGAGTTGCGAGTGAGAATTTTTTTCCCATCTTACATTATGTTAAATATTTCCATAAGCTATAAATGTTTCCAGTACACGCTTCAACTGAAGATCCTGAAGCTAAAGAACGTCACATGAGAGCAGTTGGGTATGCTTACTTATACCAAGAACCAAACTTTGTACTGTCTTTTTGAGTCGTTGCCTCTGCAGCATGCATGGGTTGCTGAAAGGAGATTTCTGTCCCTTTCCCCGTTCCCCTCATTAAGCAGCAGGCACCAGTTCTGGCTAAGCACTTTGTACGTCAGTCACATAGGGCCTTTTCCCTTAGCTGTGGCAGGCAGTAAGATAATGTCCTCTTGTATTCAGGCAAGACCAAACTCGGTGAGGCATAAAATCAGTTATTTCCAACCAGCTTACTTCTGATTGAAGGAACAGCTTCCAATCTCACGGCAAGAGGACTAACTTGTCACTCACTGAAGCAATTTACCTGTTCCAAAAGGAACAGCAATTGTTTCAAAGAATGAAAACAGCCACTGTTAAAAACAGAAGCTACCAAAACTGTATAGGATTACTTTAAATTAACGTTGCTTAAGAACAGATCACTGTTACCATTTGTTTTGAAGCTAGCATTGTTTAAAGTCTTTGTTAAGAAAGCATTTAATTAACAACATATAGGGGAAAATGAGGTATTTAAATTAATAAAAAAAAATGCTTAATCGTGTGTTATAACTGTATTCCAGAATTACTTCAGGGTAAGATTTCAGGCAGCTAATGTCATGTCTGTGTGTTCCTTTTTGCTTTTGAACAGTTCTTAAGTCAGGGAGGTGAAACTGTAGTGCTTTTAAGAAAATTAATTATTTTTAGTTTATTTTTTTACTGCACATCTTTTCTCCAATGAAATGGTGTGTCACTGACCCCCTTTTATAATATTGTTCTTGGTGTTTGCTCAAGTGCAATAATTGCTTTTTCTTGCAGGCTGAGTGAGGCATCGACCTGTGAAGTATGAGTTAAAGTTCAAATTATGCAGCCTTTGTTCTTTGCTTTAGAGTACATGTTCTGAATATATAACACAACCAGTAAGACATCAAATAAGATGTCTTAAAAAGGTATTTTTCAATTCTGAGGGTAGATCAGTATCTGGGCAGGAGACAAGTGCAGTATGTTTTTCTTTAAATAAACACAATAACTTTACAATGAGTGTTAGTACTGTATTCTTGTTTATAGCCTGTTCCTTCCCTTCTGTGTTTTTTTTTTTTTTTTTAACAGATTAGCTTCAGTGCTAAACTGTACTATGTGCAGTTAGAGGTTTTTGTTACAAAAAAATATTGCAGCAAAACTCCCTTTAAAGCATCAGTTGATTTACCTATATATAGTGGAAGTCCTTTATGGTCAGTGGGTTAAGATACTACATGACAAAAAGTAAGACTGTCACAGGTATAAGAATTAACTATCACATGAAAAGGTCAGCATTGTGTCTAGTATTTTTGCTACTCTTCCATCATTATGAGTTATATGTTTGTCATTATAGTGAAGCTACAGAACTTAAACACGTGTATAGCGGAGACTGGATATTAGAAAAGGTCTAGGAAGAGGAAAAACACTATTTGTGCTTTGGCAATTCATTGCAGCTCCCATGAACAGTTTATTAATGTAGGTAGCCTGTCATGTCTTTCCTTGTCCCATTTCCAGTAGATCAGTAGATTGGAATATTGGAAGAGTGGAGTTCTATTTTAAACACCATAAAATAATCAGATTAAATATTCAATAACATCTTGATTTCCCTAGACAGAAAAACATTGCCATCTTTGGCATATTGATACAACCCACATGTAATCAGATTTGTAGAGTAACATCCTATTCCTCAGAGGCCGAAACTGGCTGCTCTGAAGGCAAGACGGCTGCAGCCACTTAGCTCTTGTTAGTATGCAAATCCTGTCCATATGGAGTTGTTATTCTGGTCCATTCTTAGCTCCAGGCTTTCCCTGTGCTACTGAGTGAAGATGCTATTTCTATACTGTCCAAAGCCTGTCTATCAGTGAATTCATCTGTGTCTAGGTAGAAATCTCCACTGCTGTTGAGGATCCTGGGAAATAGAAGGCAAGGTTAAAACCCTTTAATGAAAATTAAGTGCCATACAGCCCTGTCCCTGTGAGACTGCCAACTTGTGCCAGCTTTAGTCAACATTACGCTTTGCTTAGTGGTTCCGCAATTAGATCAGATTTTCTAAAACACTTTAGTCTTGTGCATATATAAGAAAGAAAGGAGAGAAAACATTTTTAGGTGGTGCTCATGTGTTGTTATAGCAACTTCAAAAGCCTAGGAATCTAAGGCAAAACACTTTAAACAGTTGGCCTCTTGCAGTTTCCCAATAGCCGAATGTTCCCATTGTGTTATTTCTACACCACTATCTCCTTTGTTAGTGATTTAGTGATCTCTGTTAGTAAATTCTCTATACTTATGCATACATACTGAAGGTAAATTGTAAATGGCTATACTGGTCAGGCCAAAGATCCATCTTGCCCACTGACTTTTATCCAGCAACGTCCCAAAATGGGAGGCTAGGGAAGAATGCAAAATACTGATGATACTTTGCCTAAGTCCTCTCCTTGTATCCCAGCTGCTTGCGTCTCAAAGCCTTCCTCGTCCAGAAATGGTTTCTACGCATTAAGTCATCTTCATTGGATTCTGTTTCAGGAACTTGGTCATTACTCTCTGAGCCTGTTAACTTTTAATATCTAATATTAGATGACTAAGAGTTAAATCAGAGTAGAGGTTAGAACTGGGGATACTGAATGAAGTACTGTGGTTTTGTTCTCATTTCAACCATTATCTCACTATGAGACTTTGGGAAATCATGTAATCTCTCTAAAGATTTAAAATCCTTACATGTAAAATGTGAATAGTACAAATCAAGAAAGCTTTTTCTCACTCTGTACCATGAGCAAGAAAAATATTATCATTTACCATCCTCATCAGTGTCCTCTATATCAAAGAAGCTCTGTGAGAGAAACATAAAAGGAGAAAATTTATTCCATTTAGAGAAATTGTTGAGAAACTTGATGCAAGAAAGACTCTTGTGATACGGTATGCTTTCTCTTGAAGTCTATATTTTAAGTACTTGAGTAATGTTTCTCCCCCCACATTTACATCAGGTGTAGCATAAGGCAAAATTACCATGACCCTTGTCGTAAAGAATCTATAAATTTGTGAAATTGTTTCCTCTCACTAAGTCTGGAAAATTTCCTCCATCTTGGAGCATAGATTTTGAACTATGAGCAAAAGATATTTAAAGACTGTTTTATGCTAATGACAATATTTCATAGAATAATGCCAAAAACTCTGAAGCCTTTTGAGAAGACTGAAATTAGCCCTATACTATAGAGCGCCTACTCTGCAAAAATTCTACAGCAATCATGGTTATTAAGTGAGGCATCTATAGGAAGTAGTCTGAGTACAACCCACAGGGACTGACACAGAAGGCAGGCAGAAGAGGTAGATGTTGAAAATATTGCTCAGCATGATCCAAAGGCAACTGTCTAAAGGCAGCAGAATTTTTTTGTATATGCCTTCTTAGGCACGTGAAGAGCTGTCTCTGTAAGTGGTCTCTTTTGTTTATCTATCCTGAATAACTTTATTTATTAGTCTTATCATGAGCTTTTAAACCAGTGTTAATATAGCATACAGTGGTAGTTATCGCTTTCTCTTAAACGTTATCGCTTCTCCCTGCAATGGTGACAATGTATGCTTTCTGCTCTCCCTCCCTTCTCTGAATACAGGCACTGGACATAAGGATATCACTTTTTCACAGTGAATATAGTAGAGCAGTGAAATGGGTTGTGCAGAGAGGTTGTGTGGTCACTGTCCCTTGAGTTTTTCAAGTTCCAACTGGATAAAGTCCTGAGCAGCCTGATCTGATCTTCTAGCTGACCTTATATTGTGAAACCTCCTGAGGTGCTTTCTAACCTGAATTATCCTATGATCCTATTCCACTTGGACAATAGAGACAATCGGATGCATAACTTTCACATCTTGAATAGCTCTCTACTCTTTGAGCTACTGCGTTTAAATGGAGAGTCAACAGATTTTTCTCTGGCAATGTTTTTAGTAAAAGAGTGACCCTGCTTTCATTTGATGAAAAGAAGGTCTAAGGTGACCAGACTTAGGAGGGATTTCTAGGATGCAATCCCAGAGTGACAGAGAGGCCTCTGCCATCATTACGTAAAGTGTCTGAAGAGAGTCAGGATTTCAGAAACACTCTTTTCCTGTGTATTTTCCTTCTTGGTAAGACTACACACCTCCTTGCTCAGCGTACAAATGGCAGGAAAATTTCCGCTCAGCATGTTATTTTTTGCGGATACATTTCTGAAGGTTTACAGAAATTTATTTAGCGTATAGCTGGAACAATTTTTCATTTCTGCTACTGAGCTGGATGCTGCTCTCTGAGCAGCCAAATTACTGCTAACAGATTATTTGAATGTTTCTAATCTGTTTTGATTCAAAAACAAAACAGATGAGCTTGGCATACCTTAAGTGGTAATATAAAATAACCCGGCTGTCTTCAATGTAATCTCATGTGGTAGTTTAACTGCTGGGAGGTTGGTAGGGACTAACATCTTAATTTGCTAGGGCTGTCTCCAAAATAGCTGTTCAGCTGTTCTGTGATGGGAGGGCTAGGATTCAGACTTCCACCTTAGAGGCTAAATATTGACAGTACTGCAGTCATTACAGCTGCCATGGCTGAGTTCCTTTTCCTTTCTTTTTCACAGTTCCTGGCTACCTTCTTCCTCCTGTTCCGCTGTGAAAATGTGACTACTTTGCCTCTGTTCGTTACCAGGCATTTGTGGAGGAGCTTGTAACAAGGACTGCCCCAGCCGTTGCTGTAGTTTTCTCAATTTCTGTACTGGCATTAAGACAGCATTGGCACTGAAGTAGTGAGAAATATTGACAGCGAACTGAGATTTAGACTTGCAGTTCAATATATTTGTAGAAATTCTCACGAGGGTTTGGAAACAATAGCTGAGCATTTTTGCATAGATGAAAAAGAGCTAGGTTACATGCCTGCAGCTAGTTGCTTTATAGTCTGCGAAGACTTAGCCCTTCTCTTACTAATAAGCATTGAAAACCCCATGAAATTTTTTCCTTGTATTCATTCTTAAATATATTACAAAGGCGGGTAAAATATAGCAAATATGGCTTATAGGCATTAAAGACAGGATACTCTAAAAAGCTTTCCTAAGAGGCAGGGGGGGATGACTTTCAGATTGCGCCTTTCTCCACGAAGTTGTTCTTTGTGTAGGGCATATATGTAAGGAAAATCCATTAGCATGTTTCTGCAGGGAAAACGTATCACATCAGACAGCATGCTAACGAACAAGTTGCTAAATGTGAATTAGCATCTATTGTAACAGGGAAACAAGTCTTTGAAAAAGCCTTTGAGATGGTTTTGTGTTTTTTAGTGTAACACACTGCAAATGCTATTTCAAAATCGTAATTGACTTTCCCTGACACAAGAACATTAACTGATTGTTAATATGTTTTCTAATACAATGTGTTTTCCTAGAGGCAGAACTAGCTAACCCAAAATCTCATCATTCTTGCACTGTTTTTTTGCGGGGAACTATTTCAACAAAATATTACTGACTGAATGGAGGAGAAACCAGAATGAGCTGTCTTCTAGAGTAATCCTGGAATAAATATTCTGAAATATTAGTTGTTAAATGTAGAATGAATACATCTGAATAAGTAAACCTCTGTGATCATGATACTGGCCATCTCTGAAAATACCTATCAGGGAACAATGTCTGAAATCAGATGCTACAGAAATGTTTGAGGATCTAAAATCGGTATTTACCAAGCCCTTGGGTTATTTGGGTGTTTTCTTTTTTACCACATGAAAGTTGAATCTTCAAAACACCTGTATACAAGAATAGTTATTGCTTTGTTTAAATAAGCATCTGTAGTTGTAAATATTGAATTCTTCAGCTCTTGCAGGTGGTTAACAGAAAAAAAAGTGCTTTCATGACTTCTTGGAGAGATTGTTTTTGTTTTGTGTTTGCAACTAACTTGTTTCAATTTCACTATTTTCACTAAACTTTCAGTTTATGTTCAGAAGTCCTAGGCTGTGAAAAAATTCATGGTTTTAGAAGATATAAGAGGTAAGTGAACTCTTTTAAGATACAGAGTTTCAAATGTGGAATAAAAAAAAAATCAAAACTTCTCAGAAAGCATCCTGCTGGTTTTGAACTTTAAGTACTGGTCGTGTTCTAATCACTTTGGCAATACTAAGAAAGATGGTTTGATAACTAAACTGAAAACTGCTAGATGCATAAGGGAATAACAGTGACATTAGAATCTCAAAACCTTTTAGTTCAAAAGTGCTATAACATGATTTTTCAACTTTTACTTATTTCAAAAAACACCCTTCAGTGGCTATTAGTGATTCTGAATCTAAGCTGACATTTGTTTCATAGAGACGAACCAGGCAATTTACCCTCTCTGCTGTTGCTTTTTTGTTTGAATAGGTCACAATGTACTACTTTTAAAACAGATAAATACTGTGGGTGTTTTTTTCCTCCTTGATATCCTACAGAGAATGACTTGCAATTCAGTGATGTCAAACAGCATTTGTATATATTTATCTACTTCTTGTCACGTTTTCATCGAGAGGATCCCAGCCAAGGAGGAAAGTTCTCTTGTAGTAGGAACTCTACTTACAATGAAGAGAGTCTGTTTCCCAGGGCACTTTCACACGCAGTATCTGTCTTTGAATGTCTGCTCTCCTCCTTTGTGTTCTTTCCTTTCACAGATGCATATTAGCAAGGAGAAGAAGATGACTCTAAATTAATTGCTTTGCCTTTTCTCACTGTTTTAGCGCCTCCTAATAACTTGCCGTGTAAAGTGGCCTATACAGCTAGTGTTAGTTTTGCGTATCTCCAGTGGAATGGATCCCAAGCCCTCTAATCAAAACATCTTCACTGCTATTATGATCACCCTTTAAAAATTATGTTTCTAGCACCAATTTATGAGTTACTGATTAAAAAAAAAATCAGTCACTTTCACAGATTTTCAGCCCAAGCCCACTCTATATAGCTGTATTCTTTTGCAAACTAGAAAAATATAAAATGAGAGAACATTTTCCTTCAAAAATGCATTGCCATTTTCCTGTTATCTTCATAGTAACAGTATGTTTCAAGTTTTTTAGAATTTGTAAATTTTGCTTCATGACAAATTTAAGCTATTATATTCATCTGTGTAACAACACTTCAGAGCTAGCGTTTAAAAACTGAAAGCTAAAATGCAACTTCATAGGCAGAAAGTTTGGATTTTTGTACATGTCAGCACAGCAGGCTGATTTTTTTCCAAGCAAGCCTAGTGCCGAGACTTGTCAACAGATCAAGTATACCCCTGAAATAAACGTTCCTTGCTTTAAAACATCTGATCTGGATTAATTATCCATTAAAACACCAAATCAAATACAAAAGCTCCTGTTATTTTGCCAGAGTCTGTGAAGAATGTAACATGATTTTTGCCCAGGAACAGCGTAACCTCAAGCTTAAATATGTAAGCCAAAGAACTGACCATCTGCTTTATTTCTTGAGATTGCATTTTATAGTTAGGAAATAAACTGCTGAGGAGCATGTTACCCCTAAGAGAAATATTCCAAGCTTTGAGAGAATCTGTAAAGCTTGACATTTCTGGCATGCTGTGTGATACTTTCTTAATCAAGAACTGTATGAGGAGAATACTTTATATTTTATACATACTGACATTCTATGGAACTATAATGTAGTCAATTAATTAATTAATATTAAGTTTGGTACAGTCACGCAAGCATTACTTTAAGAGAGTTTGCTCTCTAATGTGGCTGATGTATTCTCCATTGTTTAAAAAAAAAACCCAAAACAAAAAAACCCAACACTGCAATTATAATGAATGAAAGTGTGCGTACTGCTAGTCAGTCACCCAGTAAATGAGAAACAAGACTTTTGATTATTCCATCAGACAGTAGCTTAACAGATTCTTTAGTACTGGGAGGTAAAGGTTACATGGCAGTTGAATTCCAATTTTCATTTTTAATAAAGGGCTGTGCTTATAAAGACGGCTGTATTTTTTTTGGTCAAAGTTATCGGCTTTTTGTCTGAAATATGTATAGTAAGGAATAAAGGAAAAATACTTCTGTCTTCTGGGGAGCACCCAGATTTTCAAAGACTTGTACATTTGCCTACCTTTCAGGCACAATTTCATGTTAATAACATTACTTTAAAATGCAATTACTAGCAATAAAATTAATCATGGGCCTAACTTTCAGGATCAGTGATTTTTGCTGCAAATTGGTCTTAATGGGTACTGGTGCGTGTTAAAATTGTCCCCAAACTGGCAGGTCTGGACACTGCCCCCCTCTCTGTGTTGGGAGGTAACACAGCTGGGTGAGGCATTCCTATCTTCTGCGCCAACTTGTTGCTGCATTTCAAAGGTGAGAGAGAGTGGTCATTCTCACTGGAGGTAAAGCAGGGCTAATAGAGTTATATCTTTATCTTTTAGAACAGATATTTCTTTTGTCAATTTTAATTGCTGTACACTGTGAGAGAAAATTAACTTCTGGATAACTAAAACTAGACATTTTAAACCTCAGCTAGCCCTGTCCCAGCTCTGCTGATATTGATATCAGTGGGAGTTTTATTATTGAATTCTAAAGCAAGACAAATGTTAAGTGCTTTGAAATTCCCATTAAAGAGTAGTTATGTACATGACAACTATAATCTTATATAAAATATTGCTTAAACAGACTTAGGGAAGCAAACTGACCAAAAGGAAATATTGGAACTGTACCCTTAACATAAGTCCATGTAGTTGTTGCATAAAAAAGTTACCAACTTAAAAAACCAAACTAGAATAAATAAAATGTAAAACATTGCTTTTAACCAGACCTCCCGCAGATTCACAGCACATTATTCTAAGTGTTGATTAAATTTCCATTTTTAAAAGACATAGTACACATGTTCAAATGAAGTTCGTTCACGGGGAAGATTTCATACTTTTATTTATTCCTAGATGGTGCGATTTTATAGCCTTCCTGTTCAATCTGAACATACCCTTTTGTACAAGAAACGAGGCTTTTTTAAAACTGTAACAGCAGCAGCATTTTCAAGCAATACATGAGGTGGACATCTAAATCAGTCATGCCTCGGAGTAGTGGGCTGTTTTAGGTCACATAACTGTGCAGGTAGAAAGCTCTCCCACTGTTGTTGTTAGCATCTAAGCTCTCGTCTGCTGACTTGTTGCTTTCTATAGATCTAAGGTTCTTTTTTATCTGAATCAAGAAGAGCAGTCTGTCCGTGGCAGCTAGGCCCTGGCTGGCTGCCAGGCACCCACCCAGCTGCTCTCTCACCCTCCTCCTCCTCAACAGAGCAGAGGAAGAAAATAAGATGGAAAAGTTTGTGGGTCGAAATAAGGGCAGGGAGATAATTTACCAATTACTGTCATGGGCGAAACAGACTCGACTCGGGGAAATTAAATTATTTCTAATTAAAATAGATCTGAATGGTGAGAAACAAAGACAGATTAAAACAACGTTGGCCTGAGCAGTGCAGGGGCATGGAGAATGGGGTCAGTCCGTGGTGGTCCATATCTGCTGCTCCTTCTTCTTCAGGCTTTCCCCCTGCAGTAACATGGCCGCCTCCCGGGCACAGGGCAACCCCTGCTCGGGCTCCTGGAGCGCCTCCTCCCCTCCCTCTCCTCCCACCTCCATGTCTCAGTGCCGTTTCTCACACTTTTTCCCTCACCATCAGTGCCCTTTCTTAAATATTTTTTCCCCGAGGAGCACCCCCGTGGCTGAGGGTCCGGGCCGGACCCTGTGGCCGGGTGGCTGGGGATGGCTGGAACAGGCCGTGTCCGTCACAGGGCAGCCCCGGCCTCCCCTCACAGCGGCCGCCCCGCAGCCCTCGCTGCCGGCCCTGGGCACCTCTGCCTGCCACACCGCTGCATTGCACTGGCTGATTCAAAAAAAGCATGGTTGCAAAGTCATCTAACTACGAATGGTTTTTCAGAGAAAAGTGTGATATCTTGCAAGAGGCTGCAACTGCCATTCCTGGTGCTCTCCCTTGTTTAGAGGTACATGCTATAAAAAAAACCCATTACTTGAGTTCCGCTCCAGAGGTTCAAAAAGAAAAAAAAAAAAAAAGAAAGAAAAATCTTCTTTTTCTTCCACATATTTCTATATACTTCTGGAGTTTCAGTTTTTAGACCTTGTCCTAAAACTGCTAAAACTTATTTCTTCATTTTCTACGTAATGGAGCAATTGCTTGTATTCTCCGTTCTCTGCCTGCAGTGGTGCTGCTTAAAATAAGCGGTTGTGGAGTTGTGATCTTATGAACTTCGTAATTGCCATATTTTGGATTGAACCAGCAATGCCTCAGTGTGCTTCGCCTCTCCCTCCCTCTGACAGAAACTACATGGGGAGATCTGCAGAAGCCTTGAACCATCAGGACCTGTGCCCTTGTTGGGGGAAGAGGACTCTTTTTGCATCTTTAAGAAAACATTCAAAACCACTCCAAACAAACAAACAAACAAAAATCCAGAAAAAAAATCCTTTTTAAATCTGTTTTTCTTTTCCCCCCCATGCAAATTTTGGGAAGCCTTAGCTTTCATATTCTATGGCACAAAAAATTCACTGTCGATCTTCACTTTCTATGAAAATGCGCTTACTGTATTCAGTTTGAATTTATCAGTTCCATGTTTCAATTAAATAGGCAGTCGTAGGACAAACATTCTGTCTGTTTTTCCAAAGCAACATTTGTTACTAAGTCATTTACTTTATCAAAAAGTTTCTTCTTCTTAGTCTCATAGAAAATTCTGTTAACGAGGTGTTCTCTGGATCAGCATTTATCCATGAATTGCACTTATATCAACAAAACCAATACTTGCTCGAAATGCCTTGCAGATAGCTGCAGCACTGTCAATCATTTGAAAGTAGGTATCTTTTTATAGAATACTTCTCAGGATGTCTTCTTGAACTTTCCTTTGAATTTTACATAAAATAAATTGGTTTTTCCATCAGCCAGTAAATTAGAAGATTGAAGTGGGTAGCTGTTCAAATCAACATGTTGTTATCATTAGGTACCACGGATACATATTAAAATATGGATATATTAGCTGTCTTTCCTCATCATTCCCTTACACCTAATCATAAGGCTGTCTTACACACATGATTTGCAGCTGAGCTGTAACAAGGGCAGCAGTCTCTTCAGAGTGCTCTGAAGGCGCAGCTTCAGTGAGTTACTCTGGCAATGATGTGATTGAACTAGAAGATGGAAAAAGGCTTAATGAAATAATGTTCTGGTCAGACAAAGCGGTTCAGGAAAAAGATGTTTCCTTTTGTTCCGGACGTTGTTTAATCTTCTGCCACTTTGCTTACATATAGCTTTGTACAGTTGGCTTTGATCAGCTTCAAATATGAAGGAAAAATCTGTGTGCTGGTTTCATGTCTCTCTGAGTGCTTTCCTGGTGTGCTTGAACTGAAGTGTTCACAACTTAATTTGAATGTGTTTTCCCTGTGTTTGAAAACTACCTATTCTTAACTTTTTCTTTTTCTTTGATGCATTTGTATCTGTGACATGAAGAACCCCTTCTTTAGAGACTGTAAAAGAGAGTTAGAGAAATATTTAAGGCAAGGCAAGAGTTCTTACCTACTTGGTACCTACAGGATTTAGATTTTATGTTTTTGTATCAGCTGTGATGATTGTTAATGTGTCCTGGTTTTGGTTAAAAAGTCACTGTCAATGGGTGTTTGCTGTTGTTTTTTAACAAGACCATCATATCTATAGATCCTCTCTTGTCTTCAAAAATACAATATCACAAAAGTATCTAGTGTCTTGTATCCTTGAGCCCAAATAGGAAAAATACCAGGTAGGTGAAAAGACTTGAGTCTCCCATTTGCCAGGTGCTCGTAGATAATCTGCTCTTGGGCTTCCCTGTCACATATGAACTTTCTAAAATCCCCAGGACCTTTTCCTGTTACTAAACATCTAGAAAATTTCCAGGAACGCTTAGGTGTTAACAGGAATGTCAGAATCACAAGCACAAGTACAGCTGAAATATCCTCTTGAAACGTACTGATTTGTAAGTGCTTTAGGAGTTGTCATGCAAGCCTGTCTGGGTAGCAGCATATACAGTAATAAATGCTGTTATGCCAAGCAAAGCTAGAAAATGATTTTATTCAGGTGAGGTTTGTTTTGCTTGGAGGGAGCAGTTCAGGACAAATAGTGAATCAGGGACATTACGGAGTTCCAAAATTGGGAGTTTGATGTAATATGTTTTTAGTTTTAGTTTTTCAACTAAATATGTTTTATGTTTTAGTTTTTCAACTAAAGACGCAAAGGGAATATGCGCATTAGAATACATGCATCGCAAAAAGGAAACACTAAAAACTTGAACAGTAGAGCTTTAGCAGAAGTATTTTGACCTCATCTGCAACGGCAGTTCACAGAGAGTAGAAGACAGGTGGCTTGCAGGTAGCCAGAAGTGGATTCGAGTCAAGATTTTAGATTCTGCATATAACCAAATAGAAAGTCCATCCATTAACAAATCACTGATTTAATGGGTTTTGTACAGTAAAGCCCTTTCATAGGTAAGGTATTGGTGGATTATTTATAAAAGAGAGCCTGGTTTTGTGTCGGTAAGAGACTTCTCTTCCAGAATTATAAGCTGCTTGATATTTCAGACTGAATCCACTGACTGCAATAAGGGGTGAACTTGCCAAGCACTTCAAAGAGTGAAGGGTGTGTATGGGATCAGAGAAGTCTGATCTTTTTTACCCAGAAGTGTAGGGTACAGTTAGTCTTGTTTAATCATTATTCTTAAACACAAAGGGTCTTGCTTTCTAGTCTTACGGTAAGCCTCATATGATATGCAAGCTTCGTGACTGAATATCTGTATAAACTTTGTGGAAGAGAAGCCACAGTCTTCTCTCTTTAACAGTAGTAGAAGTGGTGGTACGTTTGCAAGAGGGAAAAAAAAGGGTGATGGAGTAGATAATTCTTAATATATAAATACAGTTAAACAGCTGTTACTAAAAATTCTGTAATAAATAGGGTAGAGCAGACAAAAAGAAAACTGTATTATTTCATCACTGACTAGTTGGACGAGATGCACAGATATTTCAAACTAACATCATCAAGGCTGAAAGAAATTGATATTGAAACTGAACTGCTGATATAAAAAGCACTGAAATCTGTGTGCTTCTGAAAGAAATTAAACCCACTGATAATAATTCAAAAAAAGCAATTTTCATAGAAAAATGCATAATTTTAGTAGCCAAGCTTGATTTTTCAAATCTTTATAAAAGAAGATTGTATGAAAATGTTCCTCTTTTTTTTCATGCTTCCTTGATGAAAAAAACATGGTGAAAATGTACAACTCTGTATGAATGAATGTTACCTCAAGCCACTTCAGCTATGTAAACGAAAATTCCTGGAAGGCAGCAGTATCTTTAAATGATGTAAAGCTCTATGCTACTCTGAAAGCTATCTGTGAGGCTATATGAAGTTTTGTGTTAGGATGTACACTGGTGAAATGACTTTTCTGTCTCTGTGCCTGTATCCCAGGCTATATTCAGAGACTTTTGGCCACAGTTCAGGATTTAGCTTCTCAAGAAGCTATGGAATGACTGACCAAAAACTACTGAAG
This sequence comes from Ibidorhyncha struthersii, assembly GCA_013398815.1. NCBI lineage: Eukaryota > Metazoa > Chordata > Aves > Charadriiformes > Charadriidae > Ibidorhyncha > Ibidorhyncha struthersii. Next base: position 593,888 of record VZSZ01009990.1, read on the forward strand.
TTGCTGAAAATACTTGTTTAGAATTGTGCTTAAGTGAGCCAGGACTTGTAATCTTGAGTTGAAGCTGATGTCTCAGAGCTTAGAAATATGAAATAGTTTACAGAAAGCTTTTCAGAGTTCCTTGGGTTTTAGAATGGTAATCTAGCAACTAAGTCCCTCTTTTTTTTTTTCTTTTTTCTTTTCCCCCTCCCCTTCAAAGGCTCTTGGTTCAGAAATGTGTTCCACAGACTGGTTTTAATATGTTCAGGTAAGAAAACCAATGCGTTATCTCTCTGCAAGGTGATTATTACAAACAAACAAAAAAACCCCTGAAACAAAACCAAAAACCTGTAATCATAATCCCCAAAGCAAAAATATCTAAAAGTAATCACATTCATCCAGAATTTGGAAAGATTTTAAGAGGGGAAAATAATTGTTTCAAGAACTGCTTATGCTTAGTAGAAAATGAGGAAATATTTATCTAGAGTTTAGGTTTGCTTATGTGTTGTTACTTTTAACAGAGCATTGTGTACAACCCCTCAGATTTTATAACTCAGTTCCATTATTCTGGGAACAACTCAGGAAAGAAGTAACATGAGTGTTCCTCCTGCAGCTTTACAAACGTATGCCTATCAGTAACACCTGCAACACCTCTGGTTCCAGGATCCAGATGTGTACGTGTGTATGTGTGTAAATTAGCTACAAATGACACACAACACGTGAGGCCCAGGTAGACCAGATGAGTAACATAAGTGCATTTGGGATGGCAGTAAGTAATGCCGGTTGCAATTCTCCACATTTGGATGACTAGATAAATGTGTTTTGTATTTCATAAACAGCTGAGTGGGATTACACACTTTGCTGCTGATGATGATCATATAAGTGTTAAAGATTGCATGTAAACTCTTACGACTCATCTTAGAATAAGAAGATTCCTGTAGAAGGAAAGTATGATAATATTTTCTGGAAAAGCAAATTTTACTGAGGAGTTTTCTTCAGCTATTGATAGCCCTGACTGAGAATTTGCTTTTATTTAACCTATGTGAACCTAGAATGCCAGGAAGTAACATTTCTTTAAAGCTATTTGGTTAAAGAGATTTTGCCTCTAGGGTACAAAGTGAAACAGGAAAGTGTTGTTTGTTTGCCATGGTAACACTTGGAATTGAAATCTTGGTTTAACTTGTGTTATTTCACAGTTGGTTGAAAGAATACATTAAGGTAGATTCAAATCAGGAATTGGAGTGCTGTACTGCTTCTAGGTTACCAGAGGTCTAGGGGGCTGTATAGGGCAGCTTATAAAACTCTTGCCAAACTTAACTGTTTTCAAATTGTTATACGTTAGCAGAGTTGTTCAGCTTATGGTGGCTGGGATACACAATAAACAGCTTTGCATGAAACCCAGCTTTGATTGAGGCAATAATTGAATAGGGATTCATACTGCTCTGCTATTAGTAATTTTAAAGTGTAATATATATTGGTCTACAAACCTATAAAATGAGCTAAACCAAGGAACAGAGTGGATTGAAATGACGGGTTAGAAGATGTATCCTGCAAGCAATAGCCATTATAAACCAGCTAATATTGTAAAAGCGTAGTAAATGTTGTCTGAACTCTGCTCTATTAAAATTAATGGGAATTCTGTGATCAAATTCAATGGGTAAACACTCATGAAGCCCCTGACCCTTTAAGCCAGTTCCTTATCTATTTGGTTTTGTTTAAATCTGTAGGCGCAGTAAACTGCCTCAGTAGCTGGGTCCTCTATTTTAATCTAATACAGAATTAGACTGAGGCTTTCAAAGCAGTTCATCGATTAAAATTGATGGAAAAAGGGTAGCTAAATTCTTTGCATGTTTTGAAATTTTTAGCCTTTGGGTGTTAACTTGCAGTCTTTAATCAGTCCTTAATCAAGTAGAATTCTCACTGGGACTTTTGCTTGAATAAAAACTACACAACTGGATCTTTTGGCAAGAAGGTTTTACAGGAAACAGGCTTCTGCAAGCAGAGGAAAATTTATGCGAGAAAGGTTCTAAAGTATATGAGAACAAGTTTTCTTTCCCAATTATAAAGAACTAAGCGCTTTTTATTGTTTGTGTTGGTGGGGTTTTGGTAAGCAAGAATATACTAACAGGTAATCTGAAATGCAAATAAAATGGAAATAGTTGCTTCTGTTGACGTAATGTTTCCACATATTTCTAGTTGACTTTTTTGTATCACAAGAAACTTTTACTTGCATCTGTTGCTATAGTTTCATTTTAATTTTCAGTGTCTGCTTCTTCTAGAATAGAGACATTGTTTACAGGGTGAAGAACATAACTAGTACTGCTTCTGAAGAGGCATTCTCAGAGAGATGGACACCTTGATCTGCTGCCTAAGAACCATCACTTATGGTGTGTTCATCAGAACCTTAACTCCAAAACTGTAGATATATTTCTCATATATATATATTTCATATATTGTCACAATATTCATATTATATATAATATATATTCATATCTATTTCACAAAGAAATTTGTGACTTACACTAAAATACAACTGTACTGCTAAGAAAATCTGGTTTACAAGCTTGAAAGCAAGTAATAATTTGGCATTTTCTTTTTGGTGGTTCAAATGATCACTTATTTATTTTGAAGTGAGGCATAATTATACAGATTTTTGTTCTTTAAAACAATGAGCAAATTATATTTTAAAAAGCAAGATGGTCTGCTGATATTCAGAGGAGTAGTGGCAATAAAGGGCAAACCCCCTCTTTTGAAATATGGAGTGTATAGGAACACTCTTTTACATAATACAGTGCTGTACTTAAAATAGGTCTAAAAGTTTTGTCATTTAAAACACAGGGAAATTGCAGTCCTGTAAATTGCAACACTACAAATTCCAGACATGCACTGATTTCCTTACAGCTCCTGTGCACCAATTTTCTTGCATGCACAGTTCTAGGGTTGGGCTCTATTTCTGTAAATGCTTTAAACTATTGTTAACCTCACTTTCATTTAGAAATGTTTAAGGTAGTTCTGAGAAGTACATCACTTAATTCCAAAATGCCCACTGCCCTTTTGGATTCCTTTAGGACATTGAATGAGGAAGAAGAATTGGGAGATAATAAGGCTGAGAGTTGATATGATCAATGTTCATAAACTCATGAAGGTCATGGGTAAAAGGAATATAGAGCTGTTATTTTGCAAATCCTGCAATGTTTGAGCTACACTGTATTGATGAAACTTTTAAGAGTTTGGTTTAAAGCACAGAAGAAAGCTCTTCTGGGACTTCTGAAATTTATTGCCAAAGGAGGATGTGAAGGCAGATTCAAATTCATGGACAGCAAGTCCATACAGAGATACTAAATGAATAGGCAGGAACGAGATGCTTCCTCAAATGAGATGCTAGAGAAGTACAGAAGAGGTGGGGTAGCATCTATTCATGCCACTGAGGGAGACAGGGTGCTGGTCCAGGTGGGACACTCTTCTGACCCAACAGGGATATCCTTATGTTTCTGTATTATTAAGCTTCAGTATATTAAAAATGGTGTATTAATATATGAACACTAGGATCTGGATGGAGATTTTCATTTCAACAGGATTAATGCTTTGTCTTTTGGTAAGTAAAATAATAGGATAGTCTTTCAAGAGGGATGGCTACAACCTGGCATGTGCAGCTTCTGCCATTCAATAATTCTTCAGGAGACTATACCTGAATCAACAATGGAATGATAAGAAATTCTTAGGTAAATTGTGTGAATCTTAAGTGTGACAGTGTGTTGGCAAATCAACAGATATTCTGTTCCCACAGTCAGAGTAATCCTACATACAGGCTGGCTGCTTTACTCTTGCTGTCCATAGTACCTCAAAACAGGACACTTGAGATACAAGGTACATTACGGTTTAGCTAGGTGGGATGTTTTGGTAACGGGTAATACAAAGCATTATTGTGGAAAAGACATTTTCTAGTAATCAAACAGGAGCTGGTGTGTATTTGGCATGCAGCAGAACAATAGTGGAGGAGGCACCTCAGTCTCAAAGTGAGTTTGTAACAAATGCTTCCCTCTTAGGGACCATATGCTGTTGTGCAGTCAGTAACTGGAGAATTTTGCTGTTCTTATATGACAAGCACCACACAATATAAAGTATTAGAATCTAGCTGGTGTCTTATGGATCTCTGTCTCTGGATCCGCTGAAATGGTGACACCTCTGAAATGTGTTCTGGAGGGGGTTCTCAAGCTATCAAAAATTAGTTTTTAAAAAGTCCCGTATGTTTCAGTATTAATAGATAATTTATGATTTTGTTATTTTCCACACAGTGCATCCTTATGGTTCAACGTGTTGTCTCCAAGTTTACGTGGTCTCTTCTTCTCTAATGTTAACCTAAGTTCTATAAAAATGGGGGCCTGTCCACTCTTGGAAAACTGTAAGAAAACTGGTTCAGCTGATCATACTTGTCTGCCTTTCTTTGCTGTTTTTATTTGCTGTGCTATAGCTTTATCTGTCCCTAAGGCATACTAATTTACCACTCCTTTTTACTAGACCAATAAAGAGATTTTGTGCTATGGCTTTGGTTTATTATCTGATGCTCTGAAACACTGGGGTCAGATAGAACAGCACTGCATCAACTGGAAATTGAATTGCAACAGCAATTTGTGTGTGCGCTTTTTTTTCCCCTGATTTGAGATTTGTCTGATAAACTGAGTGGTTGCTCTTTGTGAACTTGTCACATTGTAAAGTGTGTCTGTTGCAGATAGGGGTGAAATTCCAGCTTCCTGTGGTTCACTGTATGCCACAGATTTTGGGTTTCTTATTGTTTTCATTGTTTTTAACAAAAGAGGTGGGTCTCTGTCATTTTAAAGTGTGTTAAGATCAAAAATTCATAATGAAAGAAAAAGCTGGTTGAACTGCAGTTGCAAATATATTTAAATAAGTAGATTGTTAGACTTTGATTAATGTAAGTTGCAGACATGATCCTCTGTAGTGGGAGTTTAAGACTTTAACGAATTTGATTTATGGAATAAATAAGCAGCCTGAGGTTTTGTTTCCTTTATCAACCATTTTCCCAAAGGGCGTAAGACTGCTGTTTGTATAGTGGGGTTCAGGTGTGCCCAGAATGTTTTTCAGCTGTGTTTCAAAGCTGTGATAGAAAGATTTCTGATTTTGAATCAGTAATTCTGGTTCTGAGTAAACTTCTGAGTAAAAACATGAAAGACTTGCTGGGACCAGAGAATGATTGACACCTGATAGCACATAGCTGACTCCAATGAATGCTGAATCCCTTGTGGGTAAGACCTCAGGCTGCAAAAAGTAGACAGTCCAGCAGAAGTCCTGTATTTCTTTCCTGGCAAAGGAGCTCTGAGAAAATAGTGGGAAGGTTTTTAGAAAATATGCTAACAGGAACTAAATCCTGTTATAGGGTAATTAGTAGGGTAACAAGGGGCTAAATCCTTTGGGTACCTGGTGTTCTATGGGAAAAATTGTTCTGGTCTCTAACAGAGAGTTGTAGATATGGTCAGAAATATGAGAGCATTCATAAACCATATCACAGAGCAGAGAAAGAGCATAAAATATTTTCCTGGACAGTGGCAAAGGCTACATAAGACATCTATAGGTCATCTTAGAAACATCCAAGAACTTAAGAATATGAGAAGAAATGTGTAAGGCAAGCAAACCAAAAATAGTGGCTGAAGAACTGTTCTGAGACCACTGGCATTCTTGGACTCTCTTTCATGACATGGTATGGGGGCATACTTTTTCTGGCTATTCTGTAACATATCTGTTCATAGCATTTTGTAATTATTCCGTAATTTTTCTCATCTAGGTCTAACTTAATAGAAAGCTATGAAAAAATAGGTCACTGTAAGGGAGGAGTAGCTAACAAATGGAGAGCTTGCTGATCTACAGAAGGGTGATAGCATGAGCATTGGACAGTAGTGGATCCAGGAGTCGAGAAGACATCCCTGAGCAGCAAAGACGACTCGTTTGGTTAAAAAAAAAAAAAAAACAAAAAAACAAAAAACACCTCGTTGTACATGTCATTTGGTTCTTCAAGGAAAAAAAAAGGAAAGCAAGTGGTTGACAACTGTAGATCCTTACACGTCACACCTATTTCCTATTAAGAAATCATGTTTCAAACAACCTGCTACTTCAAGCTAGAGTGCCTTATAAAAGCAGAATTATTTCCTGCAGCTGCATTCTGGATGTTGAAAATTGTGTGGTTCTGTGACTGCCAGTCCCATTAGAGGTTCTGTAGAGATCAGTAGTTGGCATGACAAATTATGGTTTTGTGCTGGAAAACAGATGCTTCGTGGGCAATTAAAAAATAAAAAAGCTTTTTAGAAATCAGGAAAGATTTATAACAAATATATATATACACTTTTTTATGTTTTAAGTAAATAATTCACTTAACTGGTAAGATCTGAGTTGCAAACTCTTATCTATGCTCTTTAGTCAATATTCTTGTTTTGCTCTTTCTACCTTTCCTGTTATTGGATTAAAGCACTTTTCTGAACAGTGTCTTGACAGTAAGGCTTTGTATCAAACTTCCATTTCTGTATTAAGGTAATCATTAGATGGGACTGAAGGAAATTAATTTCAGGAGCCAGTCGACTTTGTGCTATGTTCTGCTTTGAATAAAATAACACCAGTATGAAGGGATTAGATATGGTTCCAGAGAGTTTCGGCCATAGATTGCAGGAGATAGGCTGGGATTCCAGTTCTTGCTCCAATGTCTCTTTTGCATTTTATTAAACTGTGGCGTGTTACAAACTGCTCACAGTCACTGGAACAAGGGGGATAGCTGGGCCTATGTGCTCTCATGTGAGTGGTTTGCTTAGTCCTGTTTAGCCCTTACACTAGAGCCCAGTAAGTTTTTAGTGATTACATGTATGTCAGAACTATTTTCAAGAGAATTAGGAGCACCTCTGTGGTTTGAGGGGGAGAATGCGGGTCTGAATCTCCCACAGAGTTGCCCAAAGAGGGCTTAAGACATCCTTCCTTGAGAGACTCAAAATTTAACAGGACAAGGCCCTAAGGAAGCTGACTTATCCTTGATGTTAGCCCTGCTCTGAGGAGGAGGTTGGGTTAAGCAAAAGCATAAATTATGCTATGATTTTATAATTTCATAAATCTCATAAACATCTATGAGGTTTCTGTTTGCTACTTTTTGGGAATACCCTGCTGTTCAAACCACAACACCTCCATAGGAACTAAAATCCTCACAGCCTTCATGCTTGCAGACTACAATTCTAATATAAATTTGGATGTTATTCTGCTGTTTCTGGGACCGAGTACCAAAGTTCTTTTGTGCATCCCAAATGCTTGAAAATGTGACTTTTAGACAAGAAAATGATACTTATGTCCTTTCCCACTGTATCAGGGGAATGGCTTGTATGATTAAAAGGATATTGCGTAACTCATACGCATATTTTCAAAACTAAATAGATTTACAAAAAAAAGAAGAGTTAGGACATCCAGAAAAAATAAAGCCCTGGGGCAAAACAATGCATTATGAAATCCTTTAGTAAAAGTATTCCTTTGAAGTTAATTTTTATGGAAATGTTGGTTAAAGGTGCATGTTCTTCTCTAGAGGTAGGATATGATTTTATGTTAGTTACTGAACAGGTCATTAATATTCAGTGCCAAAGTTATTATTTTTGCAGAAAGTAGTGTAATTACATGCTGTCCAGAGAGGAAAAGTGAGTATGTAGTGCACATGCTGAGAAATAGACTCATAGAAATGCACGTGTTTATCAAGATGTCAGGTGCTCCTCGGCGCTGAGAATCTGTCATCCTGAGAATGTTCTATTCTAGTGCATTTTAATGAGCACTGCTGAAGCTGTGAATGGTCTGTCAGCACTTTTATTAGGCATCTTATTATTAGGGAGTTTATAGCTTGGCTGTAAAACCTTGCTGTAGGCTAAAACTAGTTTAATACTTTCAGAGCAATGTTTTGTGCCAAATTTAATTCGCATGGCTTTAGGCATTTTTCCATGTTCGTATCAGAAGGCAATATTCAAGTTCTGATTGAAATCTTTTGAAGTAGGGCAAGGCAAAATACAAATCTCCTAGACCTGCAGCTTTATTCATAGTAGACAGTAAGATGGTATAGTACTGTAGAATGCATGTTTCATGTAATGACGATATACAGTGGCTGTAGCGGCAGGACTCAGTGTTTCAGGCTGGAAGATAAAGTCCTTGTTGAAACAGAATCCTGTTTTGCCTGAGTAGGGTCTTCAGAACTGGAGCTACCCTGAGACTGGCTGTGAAAACCATAAATGACTAACTCTGACAGAAATAGATGACATTATTTAAAACAAAACCTATTAATTTAAAATGCTGCTGAAAAGTCATGTTACTTTTTCTATGTTGTACCCGGTGAATAGCTCAGCAGAGTAGTGAACTTGCAGGGCGCTCTGTTTTCCTTTTGTTCATGGAACAAATGCTCTCATTTCGTACATCAGCAATCACAGTTTGCTACAGCTGTTCTACCAAGTCAGAGCATATACTCTTCAGGAGGAGCTGCTAAAAAGTACTGCATCATTTTATTGTCACTTTATTGTTCACCTTGGACATGGAAGCCTATTACTCTTTAACTTTACAAAGATTGTTGACAGGGAAGTTGCATAAACCTGTAGCTAAGGAGTCTAAGCTTTAAAAAAAAAATTTAAGAAAAAGGATAAAATATAATAAGTTCTGTGAAAACCTACTGAGTGCCTGTTTTATTCCAGTACAACATCAAGGAGGCAGATTGCCACATGGAGAACATGTTGTTTCAGTAATTCTCACAGTCTTTCATCAGCTGCCAGTCACAGGCAAATTCCTGAGGGCTGAAAAATTTTCCTGTGTTCTTGTCAGTAGTGCTATGTCTGCAGAAACTTTCCTGAACTGATCGACAATGCCTACCTCAACAAGCATGCTGAGGAAATCTCTGTTTGGATAAAAAAACTTTGTCACGTAGCTCTGTCATGCTGACCGCGATTCCCAGACTGTGTAGTCTATAGGATGTTAATGGACACAGCTGTGTAGCAAGTTGAAGTTAATGTGAACAGATGTTATGAACTCAGTGTTTTTTGTTTACATAAGATTTGGTCTCTTAATGCCTGGAATTCATGGAAGAATGTCAGAGCCAATGGAGTTCCTCCTTTGTACCTCTCTCCTTTGCTGTTCTTCTTCATTGCTGCAGCTGTGTACCGTTGAAGGCAGCTGATATGTACCAATTCTAATGCAAACCAGGCACGTGAGTCACCTTACAAATAGTTTCAGGCAGCTTCTGTGGGAATCTAACTTCTGTGGAACACAAATTATATAAAGATGCAACTAATGCAATTTTCTACCAAAAGTTAATTTAAAAATTTTTACAGGTTAGATGATTGTTTTTTAAATGAGCAGGGAGTGAATATTTATGGTGGAACCCAAGCACCTCTGAACTCAGTGAAGGGTTTAATTCTGAAAATGTGGATGTGATTACTGCATCAAGCTATTAGTGTTTTATTAAGTATTACAGCTGTGCTAAATGTCAGACAATGTAATAGTATCTTCAGTTCTTCCACTCCATTATAGTGGAGAATATTCTTTGTGATGGTTTTCAGTTTGAGCCACAGGTTGTTACTGTTGTTGAGTTTTCTTAGTCTTGAGTAGACGTAGGGGAAAAGTGGAATAAATAAAGGGTTTTGAAAGACTATTTGGTCCTCTTTCTTCTCTGCAAAAATTAGAAAGAGGATGCCCAAATCTTGAGAACCCCTCTAAAGTAAAACAACTGTCACATTTTAAAGTATACCTTTCCCCCTGTCCTGCTAAAAAAACTTGTTTATCAAACGTCCAAGGGAGCTGCATGTGTGTGCTTCAGGGTGCTCATGCACTGAAAATGTAATCTGTGATAGGTCAATTGCATGGTTTGCAGGAATTTCATCTACAAGATGAAGAGTTTTTACACTATATTGGTATGTGGAAACAGGGATTTTCTTCCTGCAGAATTTAATATTTACTATTTCTTTTCAATACATTTTTTATGTAGGGCTATTTCTAGAGAAGAGACAGTTCGAAAGTAGAATTTGTTTTGTTGGCTGTCTTTGCAGAAGTGTCGTGTATGAAGTGAGCTGCTTCTTTTTTTCTGTACATATGTATGGTTTCAATTAAATATCTAGCAAAACAAATATGAAGATAGCAGAGACAAAGATAGACTCACTCCACAACCTTCGGGTAGAGACAACTAGAGATAAAAGATACTTGCATCTCAGGATGCAATTTAGTCTACAGCATTGACTGAGGCTTTTCTAAACTTCAAACATTGAATCAACACTGGGTTTCTCAACAACTGCTGAAGCTCTAAGATGTTTTGGGCTGGGCTCTTTACTGAAAGTGATCTCTGTAGTGTTTATAAGTAGACAAGATTTTGGCTGAGCTGTTCTGCTAAGTGATGCTGATCTAATAAATGTGTCTTTCTAAACTAGAGCACTGGGTACCTCTAATCCTTCCAAGAAACCAGTTCACGTGGCAGTGTGTGCTGCAGCTTTGTGGAAGCTGACTGTCTCCCCAGCTACTGATTAAACAGAGTATATAAAGTCCAGGTTTCTCTCAGAAGAGCCACTAATTTATCTCTTTTTCTCTACCTGGAAAACAGTTTTTCAGACTTGAAGAAATGCTGTTATTTTTCTGTTAATGCTTTCCTGTCTTTGAAAGAAACTGGTCAACAGTTTTGAAAGCATAGGGACTGGGAGAGGGAGGCTGGCATAGAGGGTGGTCATGTTATCTTTGCTTCCTTAGGCAATCAGGCTAAAAGTGGGCAGGGAGATCTATACTAATGCTGAGTTTGATTATGTATTTCAAAGCCCAACTTTATGTGGAAGTGCTTTGATGAATTTTTAAACAGTCTCACACAAATCCAGGAAAAGCATTTGTACTGTCAGTTACTTTAAAAAAGTAGTTCTTAATTAGTGCCTGGTACTTTTTCTTCAATTAATTGTTCTTACTGGTTGTACTGTAAATCCAAATGCTAACTTTTCATAATTACATACTTCCTTGTTTCAGACATGATGAGCAAATATAAGAAAATTAAAGTAGATGCTTAAAGAACATGTATATTCACAGAATATGTGTATATCTAGTTAAAAACTTTAGTCTTGATGTTAAAGTTATGAGATAAAATAACTTTTGCTGTTGTTTTAAATAAATTATTGAGGCATAGGCTGAATACCTTATTTATGTCATTGCAGATCCTTACAATGCCTGTCTTACTTTTATGAACATGTAGGAACAACTTCTGTGCCTGAGAGAAATTCTTCAGCTGGGGTGATGTGAGGAGAAAGGTAAAAATGACATTCTGTTCAATATATACCCCAGTGGCTGCTAAGGACAGTTACTCAAAGGAAATCTGAAAGAAAATTGATGAGAATACTGAAACAAAAAAAAAGGTGCAAAAGAGAGGGTTTATGTAAGTGCTGGTTAGACTGTGAGAAAGGGTAAAGAAGAGACAGTGGTTGATAGGCAAAACACAAGCTTTCCTGCTTTCAGATTATGACAGTTCTGCTAGCACTTATGCTGCCTATTTGAAATGGTATAGGGTACATTTGTGATTCTAAACTTTATTTTTTGTTGTCAGCTTATGTTTAACCTCTGATACCTGTAGTTATACAGGTATACACTTTGCTAGTAGTCTGAAATATGACTGTGCTGCCAAAGTATTGTTAAATAAACTCTGTAAACTGTGATGATCAGGCTATTCCTCTTATAATTCAAAAGCAGAGAGAACCATTAGGTTTATACAATGTGACTTTTACATATCAGTCCATTACATTTCATCCACATATCCCATCTTACAAATGCAGATTTCAATAAACAAGTAAATTAAGCCAATTAATCGGGGAGATTTTACTTTGTACAGCACACTGAATAGCAGGGATTAAGATGCATTTACCGTCAAGTACCTACAGCAGCCAAAAATGGAACCAAATATGCCTAGGTCAATTGCCTTTTGAAGTATATTTCTGTTACATTGCAGTATCCCTTTATTAGCAGCATCCCTTTATTAGTTAGGTAGCATCTTTATTAAAGATGCTACCTAACAGCTGGAATTGTTCTTACATTTTTTTTATGAATAAGGATGTCTTGAAACAATAATTGAAGTCTCCAAAGGGAAGAATAGTGATGATTTTTTGATCATTTTATGGCTTGAAGTCTGTGCTTGTCCTTTCAATTTTTTAATCAAGAATTTTTGAATTTATTTTAATTTATTTATTTAAGTAGTTCTATACCACTTTCTCATAACTTCCTTCTTCCCTAGGTCTTTAATACAATTGCAACTTGTGTTTTCTCCTTGGTGTCATCTTCTACTTGTATTTGCTTTGAGTGAGATAGTGTTATAGTACTTAGCTGCATTCTCTTTGTCTCAAATTTCTCCTATTCTTCCAGTTTTGCTGACAACTTTCAAAGAAATATCCTATGGTAAAGGTTTTTCTGATCTTAGCTATGAGGTATTGCTCTTCGAGGAGAAAAGCAAACTCTCCAAAAAGTGAAAGGCTAAATATGAGTGCAAAATATGTCTTAAACTTTTCCTAAGTGGTTAAAGGGACCATGTTGTAGTGGCGATGCCATGAAACAATGCAGTACTGGGAAGGGAGAGTGCAATACATGACCATCCACTGTAATCATAAGGCTGAAGATCATCAAGAGAAGAGAAAGATGGCCTCAAGCTGCAGATTTACATTCAAATCTACATTTGATTGAGGTTTGGTGACGATAAGAAAGCCCTTGGTTCAATTTTGTTTTTAAGACTTAAAATTTCATAAGTTTTTCTTCCTAATGGTTAAATAGAAATTACCACATGCTGATATTTATTGTTCCTGAGTGGAAGGATTATCTTTGTTTCATCAGAGGCAAGCATGCTGAGAGAAAACAGTAAATGTCAAATAATTGGATTTATGAGAGAGTTAACTTGTCCATTTCTGCTTCTTTGTGAATGTCCATAGCTTGAGGTGGTCTAATTCACTGGTTACACCAAACTCACATCTCCCTGAGCTACTCTTTGTTTTAGGGCGAAAGGGGAATGGTGTGGTAATAAAATCCACCTCTGTGGCATCACATGCTTCATATTTCAGGAACTATCTATGTAATGTGAAGAGCGCTAGCCTTAGTAAATAGCAAGTGTTGAGCCATTTCACTGCATAATAACAGACCTTTATTTTGACCATCTTTTTTCTACTGATTCACTACTAGGATGTTCTCAGTTTTGTGCATACTGGATGAAATTTGGGAATGTAAGAGTCTCTTAAACTACGTTAGGTTCATTATTTTAAATAACTTTAATTTTTAAAGACTTTACTTTTACCAACTGACAGATAGCTTTACAATTTACAAGAAGAAAACATCATGCCATGAGGAAACATTAAAGGGTTTAATATTTATGTTAAAAATAAGTCAAATTATCATTCTTTTGAATTACAGCAAGCGCTTTACAGAAAACTAATTTGTGAAAACAGAGAAAGCTATGCACTTCAAGGAATATATTTTAAATATCAGTATAGCAAGTAGATGCGAATACCATCACTGCATCTATTCTCTTTAGCCCTATGTTTTTATGTCCCCATTCTGTCAGTCTGCAGTTTTAAACAAACAGTTCCAAATGTCACTGATATCTTTGCTTAAAATACAGAATCTGTAACCCTTCAGAGGTTATATTAATAACTGCAGCAGTTTGCTGTACACAGGGTTTCAGCATTTTCCTTGTACGCACATTTTAGGAGCACTAAATCTGTTAATCCTTAGCCTTTCTTTTCTTACTAAAAGACATTGTTAAATTAAATGATGCATTATTAATAAGCATTGTTTAAAACGGAATCTAGCAAAGATAATGCTATATATAATCCATTACAAAGAATAAACTACTGTCCACGTGCTCTGGTATCATGGTTCTTCCCTGTTTATTGTTCACATGACTGATTATTTTCGCTTGATTTTTGACTGTCTGTTTGCTTATTCCTTTACATGCAAATATGCATCCTGCACTGTTGTGGTCGAAAGGCAGTATAGGACTTTTAGATTTATTTCCCATTACTATTCTAAATACCTGAGTAGCTAGGTTTCTTAGTTTTCCCCTGCATTGGAGTAAGAAGGAGAGAAGGGAGCTGCTGCTTTTGCTTCTCTATTGAAACATCAACTCGTGAAGTATGCAAGGTTGTGTATCAATACCTTCCAAGACCAGCATTATGCCTGAGGTCACATTTAACACAAGGCGCATCCATTATGTCTCATAGCAGTTAACATATCCATTTCTTCCCTCTGGTTTCAGTAGAGAGGGACTTCAACATACTTGTAGAGCAAATTCTTCTGTCTGCTCATGCAGGTTCTCCAATTCTTACTGATTTTATTAATGTTCCTGTGTGGAGGAGTTGGCTATAATAGCTGGATGTGTTCCTTAGCTGTATTTTTAAGTTAGACTATCCCAATATCTGAGATGAAAAACTTTAACTGCAAACTAAATGCAATTTTAAAGCATCAAAGACCAAACAAAAGAGCTCACCATTTACTTTTACAGCTATTTTTATTTCATAAAGAAATCCAGTAGATATCTTCAGTTTTCAATATATATGTTAAAGCATAATAATCAAGAAAGGTTAGCATACCTAAAGATACTTTTTCAGTCTCCTGTATTTTGTGGGGCTCATTCTGAGGAAGGAACACCGTGTGAACTTTCCCTGTTCCTTTAGTATTGCCTGGATCTTTTTTAGCCACTGCTGGAGCTTTGTGGTGCCAAGTTAGAGGGATCTTTGTCCACTTTATGTTACAAGGAAGTTTGGACACAAGTACTTTATCTTAATACCAGTACTTTAATATGGCAGTCATTACAGAATGTCATATGTGTAAAACTAAGATGTTATGAGTTTTGCATTGACTTTCTTCTTTTCTTATTGAAACATTGGCATGTGTGGTTTTTTAGCTCAGTTTCTTTCAAAAGAGGAATTCTGTCTCTTTAGTGAGATTGTAACTGAAGGGGTGCTACCTGGAACAATAGCAATTGATGCAGTCTCAGGAGAATTTGTATAATTTGTATATATAAACTGATAGTTTTAGTCATTTTGTAAAATGAGTGGTTTCATATGACAATAACGTGTACAGTAAGGTAGTAAGTAGCATCTGCAGATATATTTAGCGTACAAGTTTATACATTGAATGCTTCAGGGTATTTTGTAGACCCATCTGGGCAAATAAAGAAGTTGCTCAACACTGCAAATGTCTTCTGGATTAGACAGCTCCCAAGAGCTACCAGTTTTGCACCTGAGATGAGCAAGTGTTCTTGGTTTTGAAAAGTCTGCTTGCCTGGACATTAACCTACATGTTCAGTTCTGATTTTCCAGAATATATGCTATGGTTTGTATCTTTTGGACTCAGTCAATGACCGTTGCACATAAAATAAAGACAGTTTATCTTGTAAATGAAGCACACTGGTAACTCTGTGGAGATACAGAAGAAAAGCATTTAAAAAAAAATAAATCTTAAAAAGAAAAAAGAATTCTTTGTAAGGTTTTTGTTCTTTTTTTGACAGAACACAATGTATGCTTGGACAGCTTTCAGATAGCTGTCCACGTGTGTGGATGCTTTGAAAACATACCAAAGAGAAGGTTACATAGCTAAAATATGATAAAAAGGATTTTCTTTTTACTATTTAAATGTTCAGTGGAAATCTAAGATGTATCGCTATACTCCTTGACTCTTTAATATATAGTTCTGAACCCTCATTATACGGATTATCTTTCAGAAGTATTTATAAATAAATCAGTGCTTAGTAGTAACATTGATGATGCAGTGATTCAGCCTTATCTTTAGAGCTGTGGCTGGAGCTAAGTAATAATATGAGGGTGTGGATACAGCAGTAGGCTTACAATGCCAGCATTTAAAGTACGAGATGTAGAGGTGCAGACGGTCTGTCACTCCTGTGTCAGCCCTCACGTGCAGCGCACCACTGCTGATGCTCCAGGGAAGAGTGGGTGCCTGCCTTGTCTGCTGTGCTCCAGCCAGAAAAACTGGATTAGATTTGCTGGTGAGAGCAACTCAATATTAGGGGATACTTGAAGGCACTCTGAATCAATTGCTATGTTCTGGGTA
The DNA here is from genome assembly GCA_013398815.1 of Ibidorhyncha struthersii. Lineage (NCBI taxonomy): Eukaryota > Metazoa > Chordata > Aves > Charadriiformes > Charadriidae > Ibidorhyncha > Ibidorhyncha struthersii. The sequence goes on from VZSZ01009990.1 coordinate 609,944, forward strand.
GTAGTTTAGTTGATTGTCTGGTGATGAGTCTTATTTGAAGGCATTACATTTCAAAATAGGTTACTAAATAACTCCATTTTCATGGAAGCTGTAAGAAATCTGTCTCTGTGCTAATGTTTATATAATATAATGTTTATATTTTAAATTAGCTACTGGTGTTCAGGATAATACATTTCTGCCTCCTGATTTCTAAAGAAGTCTTCATGTGCCTTTGTAATGTGTAGCAATAGTATCAGATATTATCCATAAGTAAACACAGAGGAACAGACTACTGTGTTTGTATTAGTTTGGAAATTTTTTTTCTCATCATCACATCGTGGACTGTGGAGCTGAACGGGAATTTTCTGTTTTGACTGGAAGATGTTGATTAATTTCAAACAACAACAACAAAAAAAGTTTGGCATAACTGCAGCCATTCATGCTTGTAAGACAGAATTTTAGATCAAAATAAGGGAAGGTATCACACTATATTCCCTTACCCGACAAAACTTACAGTAGGCTAGGGGCTAATGTAGTTCACTGAGATTTGGATATTCCAGTACAAAAGCCTGCTTTTTCCTATTCTAAGCATGAATTTAAGCTTTTAAACCTCAGTTTCCTGAGTACTCTAAACAAAATTATCTCAGTTTTGAGAATGTGGGTAGTCATGCTCTTAATAGCTTTTGCCTAAAACCCTTAAAAGTATCAACTTGGCTTTAATGTATCATCTCGGTTGTTTGCGTAAGGCAAGCAAACTATTTCCTTTTCCATCTCATCCTGAGTGTTTCTGTCTTATATCTAGCAGCGTTTTGCTTTTGATGTCCAGCTGTGTGAATTTGTTGTTTAAAAGAAGAAACTTTATATTCAATAATTTGACATTGAGCTTTTTAAAAGTAAATGTGATCATTGTAGCTCTCTGTCAATCAATTCCCTTGATTAAATGACAAGTTATTTTCTTTTGTACTAAGCCGTACTTACTACGTCCATTTGGTACTTCCATAGTTTTTTTTGGAATCTCTTGGTGCAATGATTAAAGACTTGTTTTTTTCTTGTGGCTTTCTTTGAGTTTAATTCCTGTACTGATTTTTGATCAGGAGTGTGCTTTTGAATTTCCCAGTTGTTCCCACTGTACTGAGCTTTGGTTCATAATATGAAGCAGTCTCAGAGTGCTTGACCTGGATTACTTTTGGATGAAACTGACTGGAAAATAGATACTAGGAACAAGTCTAATGCACTCCAAGCTATCGCTGGGTGTTCAGCCCCTACGACAAGAGTGCAGCACGTCCAAAGTAAAAATCTCGAAATACGGGTAAAGTGGACATTGTGTCCTCTTTGCTCTACAGTTCTGCTCCTGTTTTATTTTACTACTTGCCAGTTAATCTATAGCTGTAGACAGACATTGGGTATCTTGCATCCTCTTATATTTTCTCACTTTCTGGAAGCTAATCTGTCCTTTAATGGCCCAGAGAGGTTGTGGAGTCTCCCACTCTGGAGACATTCAAAACCCGCCTGGACGCTGTCCTGTGCAACCTGTTGTAGGTGACCCTGCTCTGGCAGGGGGGGTGGACTAGATGATCTCCAGAGGTCCCTTCCAACCCGGACTATTCTGTGATTCTGTGACCTTTTTCCTGTTTTCGGTAGCTGTGCTATGTAGGCAATAGGTCATTTACAGTACAATCTGTGTCAATGATTAATACTGGCTAGAATAATAGTGGATTTTATATGCATTTTTCTGTACATGGTATAAAAGACACAAGTGATTAAAAGACATCTTGAGGGGCAATGCCACTTAAAATTCCATAAAACAACCTTGGAAACCACAGATTCCAGCACTGCTTTTACTTTGAGATGATGCTGAGACATCAGGTTCAAACGAATGTCCTCCACTTCATTAATTGCCTTGATACTTTCAGTAAATTGTTTGTCTCTTCTGAATTCTGATGTGGGTTTATATTATTTAATTCTTTAAATTCATTATCACTGATTCTTCCCCTCAGGGAAATCTATTATAAACGTGCTCTAAAGAATAATGAGTGCCAAACATCCCAGCATGATCAAAATACCACTGAAGCCAGAGGGGGAATTTACTTTCAGTTTTAAGGAGTATTGGACCATATTGCATTTATTTATCACATTTAAAATTTATAGTTCACAGTTTTTGCTTGTTACAATCCCCAGGTATTCATGCTTATCACACAGAAGCCTCTATGACATATTGCATTGCTTTTATTCCATGGAAATGTTTTACAGTGTGAGGTGGCTCAGAATTCCCATTTTCAATTTAAAAACACTGGACTACTTTGTGAAATGATATTGCCTTAAACATTCTGTATTGGGATGAGTACTGTTTAATACCTTCATCAATGACATAGAAGGTGGGATCAAGTGCACCCTCAGCAAATTTGCAGACAACGCCAAGCCGAGTGGTGTGGTTGACAAGCCTGAGGGATGGGATGCCATCCAGAGAGACCTGGACAACTTTGAGAAGTGGACCCATGTGAACCTCATGAGGTTCAATAAGGTCAAGTGCAGCGTCCTGCAACTGGGTCAGAGCAACCCCTGGTATGAATACAGGCTGGGGGATGAAGGGATTGAGAGCAGCCCTGCCGAGAAGGACTTAGGGGTACTGGAGCATGAACAGCTGGACATGAGCCAGCGGTGTGTGCTCACAGCCCTGAAGCCAACCATATCCTGGGCTGTATCGAAAGAAGCACAGCCAACAGGTCAAGGGAAGTGATTCTGCCCCTCTATTCTGCTCTGGTGAGACCCCACCTGGAGTACCGTATCCAGCTCTGGAGCCCTCAGTACAAGAAAGACGCGGACCTTGTGTTTATTGCATTAATGAAAGCGCAGTATTTGTAATAATCAATACAAAAAAGGAAATTCTCAATACATTAAAGCACAAAGTTTTTCTTAGTGGAAAGAAGCAATTTCAAAAGTAATGGAACCAATCTACTACAGCTAATCCAAGATGTTATCAGTCATAAAGTTCTATCCACATGTATGCTTACAAATGTTGTCTTCTCAGGTTAATGACCTACATGGCAACAAGTCTTTGACATTTGCAGTGCTGCTTCTTAAGCCTTCATTATATTTATGGCTGTTTCATATTAAACTCTATTATAAAAATCTATAACAAATTATCTAGGTTTCAGTTAAGTTTCGATTTTGTTTTGTATCTGAAATTGTCAAATCTTGGAAAATGGAAGGTTTAATATGCATACAAAAAAGCCAGTGTAACTATAGTGTTAGTGACCTTTGTTTTCAGGTCAGCCACTGTTTCCTTATGCCTTTGAGTGCAGTGGAACTAACAGAAATGAGAAACAACCTCAGACTATATTAGCTTCAGGCTTCATAGTTGACTCCTAATCCTCCTCTTTGGCCATTCCAGGTCACTGCCACCTTCTGCAATTTTACTTTCAGGAATGGTTCTAGAATGTCTATAAGAAGCTGCTTAACTTTTCTGTGGTTTAGGGTTTAGGTTTTGGGGGAATATTTTAGGATTTAAGTGGGACACTTTCTAAGTTGAATGCACACATGTGAAAGCATATGATGTTTGCTTACTGCGATGCCAATATAACGGAAGACACTGACAGAAGTTATCTTATTTATTAGTATATCAAACCCACTGACCTTTAAGCACATAAAACACTGTCCTAGTTGTTTTAACTAAGTGGCCAGTTTTCAAATTTGAAAAGCCATATTCACATTGGCATCTGCTTTCACTCTCATTGATCTCTTAGTATTTGTTCAGAATCACTTGTAAACCTGATGCCTTTGTTTCTCAAACATTTGTTTTTATCAATAGTTCATCTGCATCTGAAGAGACTCTTTCCTGGATCTCTTTCATGTCCATTTGGATTTATAAACATTCCTCTCTAGATCTCATAAAATCTCCTTTGATATTTTCTTATGCATTTCCATGTGTCTGTTTTACAGCTAATTCTCTCAAACTTCCCCATTAAAAAAAAAGAAATTATATGGGTGAGTATATGAAGTACACACACGATACATCAAATCAAAACCCCTAAATTACTTTTATTCTAAGATACAAAAGAAACAATGATGCTAAAGGGTACTTTTTTGAAGGGAAAGAAGGAGAAGAACATGTCGTCTTCTGCTGATGACTGAAAAGCCTAGAAGGTTAAGCAGATTTGCTCAAGGAAAATAAAGCCCTGTTCATGCAGTGGGTGCTGACTTTTCATCAAGATTTCAGAAGCTTTTTTTTTTTTTAAATATGAAACCCTTCTGTTCTCCTTCCTGAAACATTATTTTCACGTGATGTGTTTTCACTTTTGTGTACAGGAAGTTATGTACCAAAAGAGAAGAAATGGCTGCTTGCTTACTGTGCATGGTATTCAGGATGCTTGAAGTGTCAGGAAAGCTGTAGAGCCGACTTTTATCATAATTTCTCTTTTATTCTAGGGATAAATTTCAAGGAGTGTAGCAGCTTGACAGATAAGGCAGTAGTACCCAAACCAGTGAAGAGATGAGTATTTAGGAAGAATAATTTTATGTTTGAAATCCTTGAAGTCAGTACCTAATTGGTTTCAACACCTATCAGAAGGATTATATTTGCTCAAGATCTAGTATCCCATTTCTTCATTCAGTATGTAAAAATGCACATTTGATAACGCCCGTTAAGATGTGGAACAGAAGCAAAGAAACATAAAAATCATATGTAGGGGCATTGCCTGTACAATGGTAAGTGGAAACAGAATCCATATTTTTCCAGTCTTGTGTTGTTCAGAAGTTGGCTAGTGTTTTATTTTATTTGGACTTGAGATCAAACTGTGGAATCTTTTGAGAAAAGCATGCTTTAGACATTGATTTCTAGTGGCTTTCTAATGTTTTTCTGCAGTTGAATGTGAATTACAATAGCAACTAGAAGGAAATTGCCTCTATTTTCAAGTCTTTTCTCAAGTCTCTGTTCGTAATTATTGCTGTAGATTTCAAGAATATGCAGTCAGAACTTTTATTAATCAGTGGTCTTTAAAGGACTTATAGTCAGAGATCAATTACTCAGAAGAAAAATGCAAAAACAATGCAGTGCCCTAATGAATTTTCCTGACTGTTATGAATAATCTAATTAAATCTTCTATATTGGCTTTTAATGTTACATTAAAAGAACTAACTCATTTGGACTTTTTGGTTTGTTGGGTTGGGTTTTTTTGTTTCTTAAATTAAAATAAAATTATACAGACACATGGCACTCCCAACATTTTTGCAAGTTACATCCTGTGATATATAGAAGTTGTGGAATAAAAGATAAATCTTAGCAAAAAGTTCTGCAGGATTAAAATTGACTAAGGTAGATACAGAAAATATAGAAATGTAGGAATACAGGTTTGCTAATGTAGGAAACCCTCCAATTGATATTTCTAGCAGCTTCTCTGGAAATGAGATCTAGCTTTATTTATTTTTTCAAAAGGACTTCTGTCAAAATTTCAATTTTATGTAGAACTTCTATGCTTTTTTCTGGTGTTTTGGGGAAAAAATCTTACTGCAAAAGCATAATTTATTTCTAAATATTTCTCAATAGAGACTTTTTTTGCTGGATACTAAATGTAGCATGGAGAGCATAAATGCATTTTTAAGGGAGTAATTAATCACACAGGTGATGTCAGGACCTGTCTCACCTTTGTTCTCTTACTCCCTCCCTTCAAATCGCTGTCTGCTCCCTAACCTCCATTTTGGTTGACTGAAAAACTGTCCTGTTCAACACTGCCATCAATGAGCTCTCTCTCACTAGATGTTATCCACGTATCTTTCTTTTTTAACATCTTTCTCTTTAAATATTTCTCCCTCTCCTTCCTTCCTTCCTTCCTTCCTTCA
>VZSZ01009990.1:624128-640715 GCA_013398815.1 Ibidorhyncha struthersii
GAAATTCAACAAGGGTAAATGTAGGGTACTGCATCTGGGGAGGAATAACCCCATGCATCAGTACAGGTTGGGGGCCGACCTCCTGGAGAGCAGCTCTGTGGAAAGGGACCTGGGAGTCCTGGTGGACAACAGGATGACCATGAGCCAGCTATGTGCGCTGGTGGCCAAGAGGCCTCAGGCATCCAACAAGAGAAAATGACAACAAATGATGAATTAAATGATATAATAATGCATATCAATTAATGAACCTCATAATGGGGGCTGATTAATTTTAGAAATTGTTTTTAAAGTAGGAGATCTGATCTGACATGTACAGCTTTGTTTATTCAGTTATTTTGAACAGTAATCATCTAGGAAGCACAGGTGTGAATTCCTTTTCTAGCTCTTTTTTATTTCTCTTTAGTTACAAAGCTAATTGCAAAGGCTTTTGAAAACTTGGCTTCCTCAACAAAGTATTTCAAGTTCTCTGTAATCATTCTCAATACAAGATTAATTCTTTTCCTGCAGTAAGACATTATATTGAGTATAATTTAATTCTGATAGCTTACTGCATGGCTTGCTTTTGAATGTTTACATGTAAGCAATTTCTCCTTCTAAAAGTTCATGCATAATAAAGTAGTTCTGATTTCTTTGGGCTTCTAAAGGTGGAAGTCAGCCTGACTGCAGGAACTGGGACAAAGATGCTTTGCAGCACAGCAGCAAAAGCAGCAGTTATTGTGAGGAGAAGACATTCAGTGGTTGAACGGTCAAATTCAGTTGGGCAAAAGAGCACGCATTGCATGGGGTATTTAGGAGATTTTTTTAAGAGTATTAATGTCTATCTTGCCATATGCCAACTTCCTAATTCTATTTGTATATCACATGAGCTATCCTGTTAGTAATCCATTCAGTAGGAAAATCAGGCTATTCCCGTGAAGTCTGAGAAATCTGATAGTTTTCACCATCAGAAGGATTTTCTGGAAGCACCACTGAGTGCTTCCAAATGTTGAAACAAATTCCAAACAAGAAAATCAAATCCAAATGCTTTTAATTAATTCTCCTAAAGCATTTAATGCCATATAATGAATGTACATGTATAAGTAGAGATTTTAGTTTCAATTTGGAATGATTAAAACATCTCAAAGAGAAGACTGGTGCATAAATCAGTAAATCACTGAAACATATGCTTAACATAAGCATGAATATTGTCCTTGTGGCATTTGGTAATGTAAGTACTTGTTAAAGCCTACTCCTGTATCTTTCTTTTTATTTTTTCTCTTTTTTTTTGTTTTTAAATCTGAATCTGACACTGAGTTAATAATTGGTTCTTATCACTCCAGCCAGCATTAGGACTCCACTATACATAATTATATTCCTATTTCTCAGATGAGGAGGTGAATGAAAGGGAAATAAAATTACTTTCCCATGTTAACACAAGATGCACATGGGCTGCCGTGTGAATTGGACACAAGCTGGATGAAAGCATCTCCCCAGGGAGATGGCAGTGAAAATAATCACCAAGTTCTCTCTTTTTTGTGTTTTGTTCTTTCTTCATTTATATATAAATAAAATGGGATAGAATCTTGGGGTAGTCCACAGAACTGTAACAAAATGTCGTTCAAGTCCCAAATGTCACGGATGGTTTCATTCTAAATAAAAATTAAAGCAGCCCAGAATTTTCAACTTGGAAAGCTCATGTAAAAAGGAAAGTGAGATGTGAAAAGATGGGAACTCAAGCTCAATTTCTTCCTAGATTTAGCCAGAAGACTTATCCAGTTTAAGAATAGCTTAGTGACAGCTCCAAATTCATGTATTAATAGAATACATGTAGATATGAAAAGGACAAAGAAAGTTATTCTTTTTTTCTACTGAAATGTTGTTTTTATTTTCTAGTGGGAATAGGAATAAAGATATATGCATTGTATCTCTGGGCAATTTTGTTATGTTTGCACTTATTAGATGCAAATAATAATACTGTAACGGCTAAAACAGCTTCTAAAATGATCTTAGAAGCTGTCATCTTTAAAGAGGATTCTTTTGATTGGCAGTTTAGTTCTGCAATAAATACCAAGTTTAGATTTATTTTTTTTAGGGGGGGTGAGGATTTTTTGCTTCAGATGTTTGCCAGGACTGTTTGAAATATATCTAAATCATATCTAAAACTAGCTTTTAGTTTAACTTGTTGAATAATACTTTAATTACAAACTGATTTGAAAAGATATTTATTACTGCTGAATATGCTTTTTAGTATTAGAATGTTGTAACCATAGCAGTTTAAGGATGTCAGGTAAGGTTTAGTGCACAGAGGCAACATCTTTTGTTAGACCACTGTCGGAAGAAGTGGGTAAACCTTTCCCCCACCCAACAACAGGAACCAGTTTAGTCTGCTTGTGTTCTGACTTCCTACAGATTTGCTTTATGAAAATATTAGTCTGATGTTTCCTACAGGAATCACCTAGATACAGACAGTTCTTTTTATGGTACAAGATCAGAATCTTCATCTTTGCTCCCTTTGGTCTGGCTTTGTCACAAGCATGAGTACGCTGGTGGCACTCTGTGAGTTTCAGAATGACACCAGGAGTGGTGTGCCATGGGGCAGCTCCAGATCAGGAATGTGCAAAAGCACAGGAAGGGGGAGGTTGAGGCTGGCTTGGTGCTTTTCGCATTGTGTTGCACTGTCTGCCAAAGATACATGCTATTTACTGTTTTCTTCTGTGGCTTCTGTTGAATGAAGTATTGAGGATTCCTTGCTTCTGAAATTTCATCGGAGATTTAGGGTCCTATTATTTCCATGACCCTTATATGGGTTATGTTTATGGAGCTTATACTGAATTTGACTTGTACAAAATGAATGGCTGCCACACCTTTAACCTGAAGCATAATGAGGAATTTTTTCAGAATAGATTTTAGATTTCATTGTATTTTGTGTAAAGTGCTAAATACTTGATTGCAAGGTGTGTTCAAATGTCTTGAATGGAAATTTTCTCTTTCAGAAGGTGTTGCTGTGTAGAATAAAACCACGTAATGAATTCTGCTCATTTACTAGGGAGTCGTCATTCACATCAAAGAAATCAAACTTGAAATCTGCACTCAATGCCATAGGTTCTAGAGGGGTGATGAACTGTGTCATCAGGCTCTGAATAACTTTAAGCTTAACAGCTGTGAAATTGCATGAAAACACATTTATTTGCATATTAAAAATAGAAGTCTTTAGATATGAATGAGATACTTCTACTACCAAAATAAATTTCTACAAAAAACATTAAAAAAAAGAAGGAACTCCCCAGAGACATTTATGAAGACATTGAAAGTGTTATCATACACATTGGGCTGGATTGCCTCACTTACAGGTTACTTGATTCACCTGGTAAGGATAATTGCTGGATTTTATGTAGGAGAACCATTGAGGTTCAATAACAGTGTGTCATTTCACTGACTTTCAAAACAACATTATGTAAATACACGGTAATGAGTTCACACCAGGAGAGAAAATTCAATGAGTTTTTTTTCCTTGATCATATGCATTGTCTAAATTTGAACTCCAGATTTGTCGTTGGCTTGACCTGTTTTTGATAAACAAGTATTGGGACTTAATGAGCAAGTATGAAGACTATAATATCATAGGAGAAACAACGTAAGAATATCAAAATTATTCTAATGGACAGTGAAGTCTTTGCAGCATAAATTTAATGACTTACAAAGAGTCTCTGTAGGCAGAATGATAATGCTCTTTGATGGCCTAACAGTTTCTCCTCCTCAGGGATACCTAATAAAGGAATCTTTGAAATGTTTTGTATCAACATTTTTTCATATCCCTTGTCAGTTTTAGATGGTTCTTTTCTGTTTAGTTAAATGAATTTCACTTTTGACATATACTCTAAAGTGTAGTTCTGCTCCATAAAAATGACACTATTGGGTCCTATATTTACTTTACTTCAGCAACTAAATGTCAAGTATATTTACTGTTGAAAGCGTTACTTGATAAATCCCATATCTGAAAACTCAGGGTAGATTGTAAGAGCTGCATGGTTTTTGTTCTTTTTCGTCCATTTTCACTGATGCAGGAAAAGTTCTCCAAGAGAAATTATGCTGCTGGGCTTGCAGAAGTATAGCTGACCAGAACTCATTGAACAGCTGTTTTCATGATGCCCAAGAAGGAAGATAAATCAATTTTCTTTCCCTTATCTGGGACAACTATTTATGGGGGTTTGTAATTTAAGCTGAGATATGGCTAATTGTCCACAAGGATTGAATCTGTTCTGCAGTTTGTCATAGTCTGTGTTAGAGACCTTGTAGACGTGTATTCTTTCAGCTGCAAAACTGTGTCCAGCCTTCGGATGTTACTTACTACTGAGGCTAATTTGCTGTAGACAGAAATCAACTATATCTCAAATTATATGCTCTGAAGTATAATGCTAAAGTGTATGCCTTCTTACTAGTCTTCCTTCCTGAGAGCAGCTCTGGACCCTCTAGATCATCAGTATCTTGCAGACCCTGAAATCCAGGGCACACAGACTTTACAAAATATTTTATAAAGCAGTCACATTTTAATTGTTGTCAAAACACAAAAGATGCACAGAAACAAAAATGAAGAATAATCAACATGTACACGCAAAACCGCCCCTTTACTATCTATGTCTTTCTGAGAAGCCTTTGTGTTTTGGCAATTCCATTTGTGGGACTATTCCCTTCTCTCATTCTTTACCTCCCCAGTCTTGCCTTCAGACTCTCATCTCTTCTAAAAACACCTGCCTCTCAAAAAAGGGAAAGCCCAGTTATACGTGTTAGGTGGCCTTATTGCTTGGCTTCAAATCCACTGTGTATGATTTGCTGCTTGCTGCCGCCAGCCTGCAGTCCAAATTGGGAACATTTGTTCCCGATGGTCCTGGACTGAAACAAACATGCTTTCTCTGTGGTGATTCCATTTGGATAGATGGCTGCTAGGATTAGTGGTTCTGGATCATTGCCATTTCTTTATCAGCCCAGAATATCCCAGTCTAACAGGGACATCAAAAGGCAGAAGTTAAGTGACAGTAAAAATTAAAACAAATGTTCAGAAAGCAAAGTGTGGATATATTTTTAGTCCAGTTTCAAGGAAGCTTTTAGAGGAAGTTAAAGCAGCTCAGATTTCTGTTCAGGCTGAATTCTGTGAATTTTGCGTGTCGCTGTATAATACATGCTGAAGCTGTGTGGCCAGAAATTTGCTGCTGTTGGTGCTCCTGCTGCCTGGAATGAAGAATGACGCTAGTTGCAATAATTAAATTACTCACCTTTGCAGAAATTGTATAGTCACATAAATATTTCTAAGCATAATACATCTGCGAATAATTTAAAAATATATACGTTGTTTTCCTTAACAGTTATTATAATGTGTTATAGTAAGAACAGATGTTTTTTAATGAACATACTGTGTTTTAATGTTTTTGAAAAACAAAGCCATGCAACATCTATTTGTACTTGAATGTTTTTTTTAAAAGGCTATGTACACTGGGATTTTATAGCATATTTCCTACTAACAGGTATAAGTTTTGTACAGATGGAGTTTCCCAAATTTTACTTCATTTCACAGTAACAAAGCTTGATTTTTTAAAAATCTGCAGTCAAAGCATTCTTGATCTTTTCTCTTCCTATGTTTTAAAAGTGTGGGTCAATATACAGCAACTGCTGCCATGCCAGTGTCACTCTGAATAGTATATAATTGCAAATAAAATTAAGAGCAACAGGTCATCAAAAAATTAATTTTGGATTGGAACCCTTTCCAAAGGGTGTGACATTCTAATGTCCTCGTCTTCATCAGAGAGATTCATATGGTGATTTATAAGACTAAACATTCCTTCAAATTCATTGACTTTGTTAGAGACAATCTATCTGTAAAAGGATTGGATAAAAAATGGTTCTGACCTAAAATTTAGATTAAAAAAAACAGGTTGCCAGAGGAAAAGGTCACTGTTTTGAGTAAGCATTCCTGAAATGTAAAATGAAAAGAACATTAGTGTTTTTATCACCTAGGTGTAGCAAATTAAAACAAAACAAAACAAAACAACCAACAAAACAACCAAAAAAACCCAAAACCAAAAGAGCCAAACTCAAGTGTTCCAGCATATCTGAAACCTGGAAAGGTTTATCTGAAAGCAGGAAAACAAAAATACACGATGAAGTTTTAAATTGTCATCTAAGATGATTCATGCCACTTCTCCGACAAAAAAAAGGTGTCCTGAGGCCACTGCCTGGCCTCTGTGACCCCTCCTGAGGACTGGACTGGCCCTGGGCTCTGTTCTCCCATTGCTTTGTGCCTCCTGGTGACCATTAGGTGCAGCTAGGATCCCTCTCATCTAGCCTCTGGGGGCTCTTCAGGGTGTCCTGAACATCCCCTGCCCTCCCTAGGACCCTCATGGGCAGCCTGAACCCCCCACCCACCCCAAAGTTTCCCATGCCACGTCCCATTTCCAGTTTGGTGCCTCTATGTTCACTGGAACATCCCTTGCAACACCTCCTCCTGAGCAAGCCTGGGCTTGTGAAACATGGGAGGAGACACCTGGCTGGGAGGGGAGGCCAGGTGGTTCTAATAAGCCTTAATGGCCCTGACGAGCCTCACCGGGTCCTCCCCACCCTCACGGACCTAGGAGCCCACTTCAGCTTAGTTGTGAGGGGGGCCTACAGCTCTTGTCTTTGCTGTGTTGGGTCTTGCTGCTTCCCTAGAAAATGGGGTTCATTTCAAGGCTAATAAACACACAGAAGTGGTAAGTGCTGGATTTATTTTATGTGATTCTTGATTTCAGTGCTCCTCAAGTTAGGCTGACTGCAGTGGAACTGACCCTGGTGTCCCCAAAATCCAGAGTTTGGTGCTTGTTTTACTACAGACTCCTGGAAGGTCTGCTGGAAGATGGGTTAAGCTTATCAGAAGCTGAACCTTAAAGAGCAAAATCAGGCTGCTTAGGTGAAAATCTGTTTTGACCAGATATCAAGAACTATGGGAGTGTGTCTGAGCTTTTTTATTTGTATTGGTTATTCAAGTAAAAAATGACAAATATGCACTGGTCTCTGTGAGATCCCTTGTATAACTGGTTATTCAATGTTTTCTATGTTTATCCTTGTTTTGGGTGGAGGGAAGGGGTGGAAAGCTTGTTCAGCAATTTGTGAAGCTCAGTGTGTTTTCTGATCCCATATCCCCTTACCAAATATCCTGTGAGAACAATTTGTTGTATGGCCAGGTAAAATAACAAGCTATGGAAACAGACCATTAGCTACAGAATAGTTACAGATTGGTAATGTTGGTGGGGTATACATGATTTATATTATCATGTTCAGAAAGGCAACAAAATTAGTGTTTTATAGTAAAGAATTTCACTTGTATTCACCAAAAAACTAGCAAGGAATTCTCTCCTAGTACATCTACAGTTCTTTACTTCCTCCTTCTTTGCTTGGATTTTCTAGTCCTCTCCAATCTGAAATCCTTTGCATGCTTGCCAAAATTGTATTAAAAATGTTGCACGCTAAATTGTTAGCAAATATACTTCAGAGAATAATTAGCAGCAAAGCTAGCATGTAAGAAAGATTCTTGTGACCTTACTGCTTTGTGAAAGGGGCGGTTTCAACTGGCCAAGGAATTGGCACTGTGTCGTCAGTGGATAAAGTGATTGTTTAATACCTACAGGTGAGACTTGTGGAATTAGCTGGAGGTCTTAGGTTATTACCCCAAAAAACTTAGGCCTATCAGAGGATAGCAACTTTGAATGTGATCATCTTTGGGTAGATTTTACCTTGTCAGCAAAAAGTTCACACATAAATGGTTCTGGATCATTGTGTTTATCACTTTAAGAACATCCAGAGTGATGTAACAGTAGATGCTGTAAAGGAAGACACCTACAGTATTTGGCAGTATATTGTCTAATTTCTGGCTCTGTTCTCATTGAAAGGAAGCCAAAAATCAGCAGGCTGCTTTTGCGCAGCATGTGGAAAGTGATAGAGGCCTTGAAGGGAAGAAGGGGGGAAAAATTGCTGCTCAGTGACAGAGGAAATAACTACATGTAGCCAGAGAGATGTTAAATGCTTTATTTCTGTGTTGGAGATGATTTGATTGTTACATAAGATTTATGCAAGCTACAGAAAATAAAGCTTTTTTTGCCTTGGAAATTATACTGTTTGCCACACCAAGGTCATAGAATAGATGGGAGAGGGCTTTTCAGAATAGACCATTCACTTCAAGAGTGAGAGTTCAACCACTGGTTTTCAGCACAACTGCTACTCTGTTTTTCCAACTTTTAGTCTTGACTGATTGATGTCAGCTGAACTGAGAAAGATGCTGCTGCTGGAAACAATCAGAAAGAGGCAGCAAGATCCTCACAGCAAAATATTTATATTGGCCATTGAATCTCATACATGAAGGTGTTGGGCTTTTCCAGCATGGAGATCTGTTCTGAAAAGCCAACATCTCCCATACTTTATGATCCTGGTCTTGACTTTTCTAGGTACTCTTTTCTCTTCTTGTTTCTGTTAGTTATGAATTAAGAATTATTATACTGCTAAAGGCATATAATGAAATGTTCAAAAAATGCTCTACAATGTGTCCAGTCAACATCTTTTGCAGAATTTTGAGCCTTTGAGATCTTGCAGTTTTGCCCCTCAGTCTTCATTAATGTTTTTGTACTTAACTAAAGCAAGAAGGGGTGTGAAAATGGAAATGTAGAGCAGGCTGTGGATTACTGCAATTGTTTTTTTTTGTCCCCTTAATCTGCGGAGTTCTTTCTCCCAGGTTCAGTGTTGCTCACAGTAAGAGAAAAGTGATTTTTCTCCTACATGAGCTGTGAATTTTCTTCTGAATAAAAATCTTCTTAAAGATCCTGTATGGATAGCATCTCTTCCTTAAACACTTTGCCATCGTTAACTGCTTCTTTATTTACAATGTTTTGACTACATTTTGGGTTTGGACTTAACTCTGCAATGTTCAAGTATTCTAGTGTATATGGAGACTTCTGACAATAGTAAAGTTTTCCCTGCATTTAGTACTTGAAAATCTTAGAGACTTTTCCTTTAAAACTGAGCTTCCCACACAGATTGTGAACATAACTACAGGAAACTATTCTCCAGTTGCTATATAACTTTTGCTATACGTATCTCATTGGATGGAGCCCTTCATAAAGCACACTCTACACAAACATCTTAAATAATCACTATGTGCATAGTAAGCATTTGAGTTTTGGGTTCTGTGGCTCCTTTTGGACAGTCCATCCACACAAAGACTTTTCTCAATCTGCTCTATATAAACAATCTGTTTTCTCTCTGAATTATTTGGAATATTTTAAAGTATCTCCTGGAAAACTTGTTTCCCCTCATAGTCAATACATATAAACATTAAGGCTTTGTCTATGATTTATGACTGAGGGGGTACACGGACACATGGCTTTGTTCCAAAATGAATATATGTTTGTTTAAATCTAAACAGGATCAGATTTAGAAGCAAGAGATTGGAAGAATGAGGTTGCCCTATAATTGAAGGATGTGAAAGTAATAAAATTTTCATTATCTTCTTTTCTTTCATGGCATTCTCTACACCTAATTTACTGGCAAGGTTGCTGAAACACAGGGATTAAACTATATATCCTATGTGAGAGACCATCTGGCTTTTATAAAATTTTCCAGAAAGAATTTTAGCTAAATGTTGGTGTAACCTTTATGTGAAGGTTCCTTTGACAACGGAAAGTGGCAGCAGACCTGTTTCTCTCTCTAACTCTTGTTCTTAAAACTAAATCAGCACTAAGCAGAGACCCACCATAGTTTTTTCAAGTCATTTAACACTGATTTATAGCTAAAGTGTAGCTTTCCAAAAGCAACAATATTTATTCGTCACTTGGATTGCAGAAAGGTAAATTTTTTTGCCGATCAATGCAATCTCCCCTGAGTGCTTCTTTCCAGGCATGTTTCTGTAGCGACAAGGCAGGCAACAGAGCTTTCTCCTGGTTCTCTTCCCTACACTTCTGAAAAGTAGTTTTCTTTATGTGATTCATTAGTTCTGTTCTGAAAGTAGTGGGAGTTGTTAAATTTTAACCTTGGTCACTAGGATGTCCAGTGCTGCTTCCCAAATGTACTTCAATTACATGTAATTGTCCTGTTCAGTCCTGGTAGTTTGTTCACCCTCAGGTGGCACAAGGAAGTACAAATGCTTCTTATTTCTTTGTTTGCTCTCTATTAAGAAGAATAGCATTTGCTGCCTTACAAGAAAGGGAGAAACATGGGACGCGTGCAGTAGTCATAAACACGTTACAAGATATTTCCACATTGCACACAGAAAGACTGTGCCTCTAGTTGCAATGTTGCTTTTTGTACTCTTATAGGCTGTCATGTGAAAATAATTACCATCAGTGTAAAAATTTAATTCCTTCATATTGCAACTTCTTCCCAGGAAACTTTACTATATGTGAATTTTGTTACAGTATGGTGTTAAGCTACAGTTTACATCCAGTAAATGATGTAGAGAACAGGCACTATACCACCCGCGGTTTTAATGCCACATAATGAATGACATATTTCTCATGGGGGTGAAGAGAAGAGGCCAGTTGTTTTAAAGCGCCAAATCCTGATCCCATTAAAACCACTGGGAGTCTTGCCATTGACTTTGTTCATTCCAAGATCTGGATTGTGAACATTGTGAATATTCAACTATAAAACAATAGCAAAATAATTTTCAGAATTAAAAAATAAAACCAACCAGAAACTCCCCCAGAAAACTCAAAAAAACCCCAACCCCACCCTAGCAAACCAACAAAAAAAACCCACCCCAAAGCAAACAAAAAAAAAATCACTCAACACCCCCCTCAGTAAAATCCTCCCACATTTATTTTGTTTCTTAACAACATAAGCAGTTATCACTTCTCCACCCAAAGTCAATATGCATACACAAAATATGTGTATGCAAAGGCTATCTTAAAAGATCAATTATCTTATAATTAAAGTTTGGCAGAAAACAAAACTACCCATCTCATCCTGCAAACAAGGTGTAGATATATTTATTCATATAGGTGAAATACTGGCTTATCTCCCAACTTAGAGAATCTTTATACCACCTTTTCCTTATGGCCTTTACAGGTAAAGATCAAAGACCCTAGCTAACAGAAGAACTCGAGCTTTAAAAAAAAGTGAATTTAAACAAATGAGCAGTTCCACATGTAAAAAAAATATGGAATACTTGCTTATGGTAACAATCATGTTTGCATACATGTTGTTGTAGTGAACTTCTCTTCCCAACTCAAATGTCTCTTGCAAAAATCACGTAATATCTCATTTCCCACTCCAATTTTTTGCCTTTGTTATTATTTTTCTCTTACCTGTTTGCAGGAGATCTAGCCAAGCTCTTCTACTTTGGAAGCAGAGGTAGATTGGTATCAGTTGAAAGAGCTTCAAAAGCAAATACTGAATTAATCAAATTCTGTATGCTCCCTATATGCTTTGGAAAAACTATTATATTAAAGATTGTAAGAAAGAAAAGAAAAAATAAAATCCTTGAAAGATTTGAAGGTTACTGGAATGTTTCCATTCTTCACAGTGATGAATGATGAAAAACTTAGGAGTTCTTTGGGTTGGTTTTTTTTTAATGTAGAAATGCCCTGATAGTTTTCTTCTAATTCAAGATCGATGTGCAAGATGCAGCATCAGGTTGTGGTATGAATTTGCCAAACACAAAGTGTTTTATGTGAGTCAAAATGTTTCAAGAAACTTTCTTTTCCCCTATTGTGCAACTGTTAGGCTGGGAGACATCTTTCGAACATTTCTGTGGTTTCCAGTGTTTCCAAAACTCCTCTAGTTTCTTAGGAAAGTCTTGGAAACTTCTAAACTTGAGCTTGCAGATTTTTTTGGTCTTTTGAAATTTTCTAAATAATGTGGTCGGTTATGTCAAAGGAAGATTTCCTGCTTCTGGAATTTTTTTTCGCCTGCAACTTTCTGCTTTCTTATAGGTTCGTTTCTTTCCCCTCCAGAATGTTAACTTTCTGGAGAACAGAAATGATGACTTTCCAGGCAGCACAGATACAGTGCCTCTAGCGTAATATTATGTGTTCTCTAATAATTATAGGGAGTTATAAAAAGTTCTGGATTTCTTGTTTTGTTGGGTTTTTTTGTTTGTGTGTTTGTTTTTAAATTTTGCCAAGCTTATCAAACTTATTACTCACAGTTGCAATATTTTGTGTGTAGTGTTGTCAAGTGAAGAAGGTAGTGACTGTCGTTGCTATATTATTGCAAATGCTTTCTCTGTTAAAACGAAAGATTTCATAAACAGACACACTGGTTGGTGTGGAGTAAAAACTGGATGGAATCTTTCAATGAAAAGTAAATTCCAGCCTATTAAAAGAATGAGATTCTATTTTATGCAGTTCACAGAGCTTGATGATGAAATTGTTAAGGAAGGAAATAAACATTAATATTGAAGCCTGTATTAATTCATTTGGAATAATTCAGTATAATAAAGGTATGTTTGCTGTACAATATGTGTGGATGGAATTTTCCTGTAAATACATGTAAAAACATGACTTGATTGTAAAGAATTTGATTTTCAGAAAGTTTGGTAAAGATTGCTTTCTAATATCAAATTATCTTTGCAGTTTGCAAGATGAAAGCTGTTTATAGCTTTGTTTACAGGCACAAGTTTGCAGTTATTCCACATATATGTGGAATACATGTGTGGAAACACATGATATTTATCCCTTTCAAAAAATATAATGGTTTTGTTTTACCATAAAATTCAGAAATGGTAATGAGCACTACCATGACTACTTATGTCCTGTTTGTGGTAGGATTTAATTTAGGGATGGATTCTTTATCATTCTGTTGTTTGGGGCTCTCGCTAGAGGAGGGACATTGAGGTTCTGGAGCATGTTCAGAGAAGGACAACAAAGCTGGTGAGAATTCTAGAGCACAAGTCTCATGAGGAGCAGCTGAGGGAACTGGGGTCATTCAGCCTGGAGAAAAGGAGGCTGACGGGGGATCTTAATGTGCTCTAACTACCCAAAAGGAGGTTGTAGCGAGTTGGTGGTTGGTCTCTTCTCCCAAGTAATAAGTGATAGGACAAGAATAAATGGCCTCAAGTTGTGCCAGGGTAGGTTTAGACTGGATATCAGGGAAAAATCTTCACTGGAAGGGTTACTGAGCATTGGAACAGGCTGCCCAGGGAAGTGGTTGAGTTGCCGTCCCTGGAGGTATCCAAAGACTTGTAGATGTAGTGCTGAGGGACGTGGTTTAGTGGTAACTTGGCAGTTCTAGGTTAACAGTTGGACTTGATGGTCTTAGAGGTCTCCTCCATTCAAAACAATTCTATGAGTCTATGATTTTTTATTTTTTTTTTTAAGTCCTTGCTGATTGTTCTTTTTTGTTCAAAGATTAGCTAAATTGGAAACTCCAATTTAAGAGAAATACAAGAATTCATGACATCATACACATAATGGTTGTAAAAATTATTACAGAGAACTAAGGTGAGATGAGCAAAATATGCTTGCTTTATATAAATCTCATGGCAAGCTAGTCAACAGATCAGTTTTAACATAAAATTACCATGACCTTATGAGTTGAACAATTCAGAAACAGATCTGCAAGGTTCTAGTATTGGCTGAAAAAGTGTGTTGTCTGTCAGTTAAATTTTAAAACCTTTACTATTCAGATGAGTAAAAAGTGCAAAACGGGGAAAAAGTGGTGTTTTTTAAATTTATTTAATAAATTGTTTTGGCTAACTAATTTTGCTTCATATGAATAGCTGAATAACTGGGTTGTTTGATCTCAAGTGCTTAAGAAATTTAATGTAAAAGGTAATTACGATCTCAGGAAAATGAAAGTTGTGGGTTTTTTTTGTGCATATTGGTTTGTTTTCATTCTGGGACGGTCTAACAGTATATCTAATTCATTTACACATCCCTCTTGTGATATGATTTAATAACGTTCCTGCTTAGCTCTGTGTTCCTCACTTTCTGTTGACTTTTTTGCTCTATTGTTTAACTGCCATAATTTTCTGGTTGTGAGCTTCCTTTTGCAGATCTTCTAAATATGATTCAGGGGCTAAATTTATACTTATGTTTGGACTAATTTTCCTTTCTCCCATAAGTTTTGTGCATGAATTTCACCAAATTGTTCTTTCATAGGTTGTCTTTCCTGCAACTTCTTTTCATACTATTAAGAAGGGGTTGCATGTCCTCTTATGTATGTTACAATTAGTTGTATTGTGGCTCTTGTTACAGTTCCTTCACTTAACTAGTTCTATAACACTCAAGACCATGTCAGAACAGCCTTTCATTCTGTGTACATTTAACCTAGTTGAGATTACTTCATTTAAAATGCAAAGAAATTGGTGTTAGATATAATGCTTGGAGACTGCATGGTTTTGGTTTGTCATCACAGTAACCACTGTTATTGAAATATCCCACCTTCCTTCACTAGTCAATATGCAACAGTTTTCTCCTGGTCGGGTGGTCAGTAATAGCCAGGCTTCCACATTTTCATTGGTATGGCTCTAGGATTTGTAGTGTTTGATCTAGAATTCCCATTAGCAAGCCATAATAGTAGATGTATACTTAAGAACTGCAATTGTTTTGTTTTTTTTTCTCAGACTCTTAATTATTTGCATTGCTGAGCTACATAATGAAAATCAGAACATTAATGCATTTTCTGTATGTGAACACTGCTTTTCATTAAGCTTTATAGAAATTTAATGCAACTTATGGACTTTCACATCCAAATTCTAATGTTGACATTTTTCACTTTTGTTTTGCATACTGTACTTCAAGTACCCAGAAAATATGAGAGGCTAGAGATGGATTTCAAAAGGAAACAGAAAAGGCTGGTGGACCTATAAATGTTCATGTGCCACCAGGAACTCCTTTACAGTCAGCCGTATTTAGTTCTATTTAGAAAGATGACATCATTAACTCAGTTGGAGACAGTTTTTGGCAATGAGAAAAACAAGCAGTTTAAAAATGTAACAGAATAATCATTTGAAGAGGTGGAAAAATACCTATATGTGCATGTCTTGTCAACAGTGGATTTTTTTTTTTTGTCTGCGATAGTGTTATAGCAATAGTATATAACATACGTTCATAACTTTTGTAAAGCCCTCTGAAATCTACAATCGCAAACAGTTTGTTTCCAAGACACTATTATTTCATTATTTTTACCTGTTATTTTCTCTGTTCAAGGTGTAAACCTCTGCAGGATGCTCACAACATTCTTTAGCAAATGTCTAATACAATTTGCTACCATTGTTTCTCATTTCACCTACCCCCCCCAACTAAACTAAAACAACAACAACAAAAAAACAAACAAACAAACAAAAAAAAAACCAAAAAACAAAAAGCCCTAAATTTGGTTCCATAGACCTTGCAGTGCTTTCTTGTATGGTGTTAAACTGTGGAAGCTTGCTTTATGGGCTGTGGTGGCTCCTAAATTTTACAGGAGTTCAAGATGTGACTGGGCAAATCCACGTGAGGAAAACAAAGAAAAATCTAAGCCAGAATTTGTTTGGAGAACGTAATGCTAGAGTAGTACCAATATATCTGTTCTTTCTTGTTCTGCTCTTTCTGAGGGTACCCGTTGTTAAATACTGGGTTCTCTGGCCTCACCCAGTATGGCTTTCTTATGTTATTGATTTTTCCTACAGCCATATCATGTCCATGCATCTAGAGAGGTACTGGTGGACTTGCAGCACTGCCTTGCTACTCCCACTGACGTGTTCTCTGCATACAGATATATATTTTAATCACTTCCTTAAATATCAGACATAGAATTGTAGAATGGTTTGGGTCAGAAGGGATCTTCAAAGACCATCTAGTCCAACCCCCCTGCCATGCACAGGCACATCTTTCACTCTATCATGTTACTCAAAGCCCCACCCTTCTGTTCTGTTAATTATTTTGGGCTTCATTCTCTTGCAATTTTTTTGTCTCACTAAGAAGATACTAGATAAAAATTGAAAAGGGAAGAACTGAACTGTATTCTTTTTGCTCGGTAATATTATTCTGCATCAACTTATTTACTGCTAGTAACAACCTCTCCAAAAAGGTAAATGAAACTCCCTTGTGTGGAGGCTATGATTAGTCATAAACAAATGTCAGCAGATCTTATGAACTCTATTAGTTGATTCAACTTCTGAACTGTTTCCCAGCCTTTTGAGGCTTTTATCAAGCCACTGTCATGTTTGGCTGAAAATTAGGAGGTCTTTATGAAGGGCTGAAGAGAAGAAAATGTTTCAAGATTAATATAATCCCACTAAGCTCTGTGCAGTTAAAGCTCAATTCATGGTGTACATGTGGATCTGAGCTCCGTGCAGTTAAAGCTGAATTCGTGGTGTACATTTGGATGTTAGTATATCAGCTTCTATAAAGAGATTCATAACGTAGTTCTCAATGTTGCGACATCTTATTGTTTGCCATATTTTTTGGGCCAGTGCGGGACATACCCTTTGAACACACCTACAGTGTGAGCAGGCAGATAAATAAAGTTGTGTGGTACACAGAAAAAATAATCCAAATCTTTAAACTCAAATTAGGAATCATTACTTCATTTTTTTTAGCTGATGTGGGAAAAAGGTGTAGAATCCGAGGGTTTATAGACTGTGTGTCTTCACAGGTACTTTTGTTT
>VZSZ01009990.1:642024-666825 GCA_013398815.1 Ibidorhyncha struthersii
TCAATCAGAAAGACCAAGAAATCTCTTGGGTCCTATTCTTGTCAAGGTCCAAGGCCTTTTGCATAGAAAACTTGAAGTAAGGATCTGAAGTCTTGTATGCTGTTTGTATGACTAGAACATCCAGACTAAATTCACCAATGAATCAAAAAGTCATAAGGAACATGAGACTGTCTGGAATACTTTGTGTTTCTTCCTATGTGGCTTGAGGCCAGCAGACCAGTCCTAATGCTTAATGGTAAAACTTGCAACACTTTTCACACCAGATGATTCCTGTGATCTGTTATGTCTGCAGATCAGAAATGTAGTAATAGATCAAAAGAAATACGAGTATGCCAAGATTTTTCAAGGTAACTCATACTATTTCTTTAGCAGTGAAAGCCTTCTGACAACAGACAAGCTAAGGAGGTAGCATGGACTCAGATAGTACGTGAGGATATACACAGATTTGCTAGAATTCATAAAAATCCTATAAATGGACTTGAATTCATTTTTGTTAATCTTGTTCACGCTACCTAAAATTCTCTCTGAAGTCAAAATGTCTTTTGAGGTGAAAACCAGGAATTTCTTAAGAACACAGAGCAAAAGAATTAGTGTTGAGGGTAGAAAATGCAAGGCTGTACTTGGAAGCGGGGTGGAATAAGAGTAGGCAGGAAGCTGCTGACCTGCATTGGATTGGACCAGTGCTAGCAGCACTTTAGGGCTGCTGGTTTTACCAGTCATTCAAAAGGTAGCACCTTCAGCATGTCCTTACCCACTGATGATGCAGTGATGTACTGATTTGGTTCAGGGAGAAGGGAAATTTTTGCAGCGTTTTCTCATTCACCTCTATCTGAATGACAAGTTGATGAAATCCAAAGACTACTGGTAGGAGCTTTTGAGGGCTGCAAACCACACGTGTCTTTTCAGTTAGTGAATTAGTTGTTTTCTACTTGTAAAGTAGCTTGGAGAGAGGAAACAACATGGCATCCATTAAGTATTTAAATCTTATGTTTCCAGAGGCAGAAAATCAGAGTCAGTGTGTGTCTCCCACTCTCTCTTTTATTCCCTAATAAATGGGCTTTAAAAACAGGTTTGTATTAGCTGTGCTGATATAGAAAGACAGCTTGTCTTTTTGTTCCTTATTTGGCCAAGTAGGAAGACACAAGTAATACAGACGCTATCTTTCCCCAAATGTATGAAAATGTAAAACTGTACCTAAACATATACTTCTCCATTGATGGCAAGGGCTAGAAAGAAGCAGCACCATCTACTGACTAAAACCCATCATTGCCAATCCAACTCAGGCCTAGAAATTACAGTGCAATCTGTGCGTTCTAACCATGTGAATGTAATTGCCAGACCTCCCTGGTTTATTAGCTAGCTAAATAATAATAATAATAGTTTTGGTTATGGGTTCTTATTATTTANAGTTACCCTCTTTTGATTTGATACAGATTTAAAAGGTGATCTTGTCAGCTCCCTGCCAATTCAGTTGATGGTGAGGACTTTTAAATAGCTACTTGTTAATGTTATGTGTAACTTCTGTCTTAGTGACATTGCTTTAGGGATAGGAAGCTGTTGTGGCATTTTACATAAATAAGTAAAGTGTTAGGTAGAGTGACAGTTAGAAACTGAAGTTTCGGATCCTTAAAGGTATTTATGTACCTAATGAGTATATTGGAAATAGGAGTTAGATACCTTTGGGGAGTTGGCCTTGCATAGGGGAAGTTCTCTTTGGTGTTAATGGAGGGCTTCAGCACTAAGGAGATCAGATTTGGCTAAGTGCTGTCCATTCCAAGCCTGTCATGATTAGTCAATAAAGCGGAATTGTGTGATCTGTGAGAATAGGTTGTCTCCTGGGGAAAGCTTTATTCTTTTGTGTGTGAACAAAAACATGTTGACTCTTATTGAGAATTTTCTTAATGATGTTTCTCTTCAAAGTGTTTTACAGTTGCAGAATTTGGTTCTATGGCCCATTGCTACAAGATGTTTACCACAGGACAAAATCCTGTCATGATAATTTGGAATTTTCCACTAACACTGGCAAAAATTTCCGGATCCAGGAAGGAATAAGGATAAGATTGATCTTCAGGGTAAAGACTGATAAGCATCTCATCTAGAATACAGGCATAATATGCTTTAGTCCAAGAGGTGACTGAAAAAATTTTGGCAACAATACTTTTAGGTCTTACTTGCTGATTACTTGGAACTTTTATCATCTGTTACAGGTCTTCTTACCTTCATTTTGAAGGTCTTGTGTAGAAGACACAAAACATTGTGTTCTCCTTGATGCTTAATTTATATCCTTTAGAAAGATAAAGGAATGAATTTTTTATGTTGTTATTTGATGATGTGGATCAGGAAACTTTAAGTCTCTCAAATTAATTATATTAGTCATAAACTGTCATTCTAGAAATTTTTTAGTCCAGATTTTTGTCTACCCTTTAGAAATGTTTCATAGCCATTAGCTGCTATTTAAAAATCAGCTGAAAATAGTAGTCAAACTGTTTGAAAGAAAGATAAGTAGGAATTTGAAATCATGAGAATATCAGTTTTATTCTTGAATGGTAGTATAATTGACTTTTTAAAATGTTCCATTTCCAAATACTGCACCTGAATTTGTAATTCAGCTTTCAATATTTTATGGGCAGATTTGTTGAAATAGTTCCCACTGAGTTTCTTAATTGTCTGATTTCATGGGTACAATTTGTGAAGACATCAACGTGGGAAAAATTCCAACTGCAAGTAACTGATTTCTGGTTGTTACATCACTAAAATATTTTTATGTACAGTGGATTCCTTTCCCTTTTGTGTAATAGATAACTGTTTATCTCTGTTAAACAGAAAATTTGAGCCTCTGGAGATTGTCAGGTGCTGGCACATAATTCTCTAGCCTGAAATAAAGACTTGCTTTGGAAGCACTGAATTCCGCAAGCTGTAGCATTAGTGGGCTTCATCTCTTTCAACAGATTCGAGGCTGGTAGAACTATCCCCCTTTTACAATATAGTTAATGTCTTAAAATTTGAGAATCCTTTTTGTATTTTGTCAGGTCCTAACTGATTAACCTGGTGAGTCTTTAGAGAGGTAGTATTTCTCTTTTTTGGCCCATTCTAAGTTTGAATAAAAGAAAAATGTTAAAAAAGAAGTCTGAAATCAGATGAAGATCAGATTAAGTGAATTCAGGTCAAATAATGGTAGATATGGCTATGAGGTTGAGGAAAAAAGCGGTAACAGGTCAATATGTGTGATATGCCTAAATATCTTTGTGCTGTGATTGAAATAGAAATATGCAAATATTCTCTCAGAAGTGTGCATATGTGACTTGCTGCTACTTGCTTAAATGTTGTTGCGTTCATACTTCAATAATATTTTTCTATCCCAGTTCCTCAATTCACAATGGCAATTTTTCTAAGTCAGTCTTAAGGAAGTATTACATTTATTCCTGTCCTAAATGTCTGAACCAGAATTTATGGTTTTTCAGTACTCTCTGGACAAGCTTTAGTTATTCCTGAAGAAACCTTAATGATGAAGATCGTCTCCCCACCCTGGGACAGGGGGAAAGAACTGTTTTGGTGCTTCTTAAATCTCTTAGAACCTGCAGGCACTAGCACTAATTGTTCATAAAATACCTTCGGTATCATTTACCTAAAAACGCAGATACGTCCTACTCGATAGATTATTAGCTAAGATCACATTGCGTTAGGCCTCCATATTTATTGAGGTCTAGTTGATGAAACTTTCATTCAGTCTGAGTAATTTTTTTCATTCAAAGTTGTTTTGGGGAGTTTGTGGGGATTTTTTTTGCTTGTTTTTAAATGCAATTAGAATTAACATATATCTCTAAAGCTGTAAAGTCCTCAGGGAAATAAATTTTCAAGCAATTAGAAATTCTTTGACTGTGTTCAATTTTCTGAAGGCTTAAATTTGAGCATGACTTTTAATATCAGAAGTCTAAACAAAACCCAGCATTTGGACGCTTTAGGATTGTTTGTGATCTAGAACTGTGCTTTGTCTCTAGAATAAGTTATTTGCAAACCCAAATACTGGGAGTTGAAATCCAAACATTTTCCTTGGTTTCTTTCCTCCTTATGCTTTTCTTTTAAAGTGCTAAACAGATTCAGACATTTTTCAAGCTGCAGCCTAGGCTTTCCTGAAAGCACTGGGAGATTTAACAAACTTTTCAGCAAACCAGCCTCCAGCTTTTAGTATGTAAATAAGCTGCTGCTTAGTTCTTGTGGTTTACTACTTTGATAACAATCGAGGAAAAATTACTTAATCGCCTCCTGAATAAATACCCTTGCCTAGGAATTGGGAAAGTCAGAGAAGTTATGTCCTAAATCAGTAGGCAATTTATGCTAAACAATGAATCATAAGATCACTGTAGGGGTTTAGGTTCTTCCTTGTTCACTACTAGAAAGAAGAATGTTTAGAAGTTAAATGTAATTAAAGTAGTATTTGTCCCTTGTAATGTCATGTATACTTTGACAGTCAATACAAGTAATACGATTGATGACATGAAGAAATCTTTTAACTTTTTGAGTAACAACTCCCAGAAAATATTTTCTCTGAGAAATTTCTCAAAAAGTAGCAGAACGTTGAAGTAATCAATCCAGTGAACTGGAGTTGTAATAAATTATTTAAATACTTGGCACCTGTATAATTCATTTAAATGTGCATGGGAAATGCCGCAGATCCAGGGGTTGACTACTTTTGTTTAGATAGAACTAAACCACTGGTTCTGCTATTTTCTGACTGATGTAACTAGTAGACTGTAGAACACAAACTCCCAATAACTGGAAGTGATTATCGAGTAGAAGATTTACTACCCATAAGACATTATGTTATTCACATAATAACATTAATCTTTATCAGCTATTACGGCAATACTTCAGTGAGTAAAAACTTGTAGAGTTGGGTGAGTCTTGCAATAGCAGACACAGTTCCTCATTTTAAAGTGGAATGTGACACATTGTTGAAAATATATTAATTTTAAAATCCCACGATGTTTATACCTTTATTCCTTTCCTGACAGTTGGTCAGTTCTGTGGTTCAGTCTAGCAAGACATTTATCTGAACAAATCCTAGACAACTTAGTCTTTTCCGAGTACCAGTGCAGGATCTCATCTCTCCAGCTTAAGCTATGTGGTCTTTGGTTTTATGAACTGAGCTCTACTTTGCTTAGGATCAATGAAAGAATCCTGTTCCACTATGTCAAAAATTGTGAACAAGGGCAACTCTTGGAATGGAGTCAGGCTGCATTTATATCTAAGCATTTCAGACAAATGCATGACAAGAAATCAAAGAATTAAAAAGATAAATGGTGTTTTGAGAGACTATAACAGCGAGAAAAATCTGATAAAATGTTGCTTTAGTGTATTTTATAGATGAAATGACTTGGTTGATCTTCAGGGCACGGGTGAATATATGTAATGTTGTTAGCTTTATTTCAAAAACACACGATACTTCAGTTAGTCTATCTGTCTTCAACTTTTAAAAGTGATTTTTTGGTGATGCTTGGTTGATATTTTGAGTCCTTGGGTCCATGATCCCAGTTTCTATTTAATGCACCTATGTATAAAGTAGGAACGGTATGTACTATGAGCAACTGGAAATCAATACAGCCTAGCATTACTTGACGTTACAGCTTGTATTAATCTATTGGTCTGAGGCTTATTTGAACCCAGTTAGCTGCTTATACCATTAGCCATTCAGATTTTTGGCAGTGTTCTGCCTCTGGTTTGTAGGAGCAGTTTCTTTTAAACATTAATCTTATTTCCAAAAATTACTGTGAAATACTAGATTTGAATAACTGACACAGAATAACCATTGCCATGACTTTGCTTGTTAACCAAAGCACATAAAAATCTGGAACGAACACCGTAGAACTGTGCACAATTCCCAGTGCTGCTCGGTGTCTCTCTTGCATTAAGGCAACTTTGGAGGGAGAATAAGAAATTATAAAGGTTAAAAAAATAAAATAAATTACTAATTTCATTAGTGTCTTTGGAACAACTTTCTTTGACTCCAGTAGGAGTAAGAGTCAGCTCTGAAGCTGGAGGGAACTTGTCTAAAGACTCATCTGTACTCTGAATAACCATTGCTTTTTCTTGATGTTTTTTCTGAATTGCCTACCTGTGATTGAAAGTACAAATGCTAAAATGCTGTACTGTGAAAGGAGTTAATCTTGAAGGTATTATGGTCCTGAACAAAAACTAGGATTATTTAAAAGCATATTCACACCAATGGTATGGTTAATTTTACAGACTGCAGGGTCAGATGAGCTAGAGAAATGTTCTTTATTGCATCTCACTCTTTCTCTCCCTTGGTGTCCTTCCATAATCTACTTAATATCCATATCTACTTAATACTTTTTATATTTATATTCATAATCTGAATGAGCCAAGTAATGTTCCTGAAACACCATGCTGCTACTACCATTTCTTTGAACAGATTTCTGTGCTGGATGAATCAATGCGAAGAGATTCCTAGTTCTCCTTTTCATGATAAACAGAATCAGACCAACATAAAAATATAGCGATAATCTGGCAATTGAGTAGTTGCGCCTTTCATTTAAATGTTTATGCATATAGTTAATACTCATTGTTGAAGTGGGTTATGATTGTCAAAGTATATTTTGTGATCAGGGAAAAAATAAATGATGTTGTTCTCATAACATCACAAGAATACAAATTCTGACACTGAGAATAAATACAATTAAAATTAATAATGAAAAAGGTAAAAAGAATTATTGCCATCATAACACCTCATTTATTTAAAGTCATGCCCACAATCTTTTATGGAAATACTTTCTTCTGAGACAAATATATAACAAAATTGTCATAAAGTATTTCTAAACTACTGTACATAAATTAGCAACTTAATATTATCCTATCTTACGTTTGAAATAACTAGAGCACAAAGAAGTATAAGTGACTTGTCCATGCTTAAGATGACATCCCAGAAAAGACTAATATTGGCTTCTGGGTAGGGGCTTAAAATGCCTTAATGTAGCAGTTATATAGGCAATATGGGCAGTCACTTGGCAAAATTGATAATTTCTGTAATACTGAACAACTTTGTGTGGTCAGATTGAAGATTAGATCAGAAGTTAATTCTGGTGCCTTGAAATTCAAGTACTGCCTCAAACAAATCTTTTGTTTCTCACACTAAGCACGAGCTCTAACAGAGTGAGAGAAAATCCCACCAAGATCGCCAATAACCTGACTTACCCAAGTACTCATTTAAGTTGCAGAACTAAAACTTGATTCTCTGCCCCAAAAGAGATCATGGACTTAAGCCTCTTGTATCTCATTAGGACATTCTCTGAAATGAGGTGAATTCTAGAGCTGAAACACAATTTCTAGATGATGTTTTATGAAACCTGTCTTTTCTTGGGGAGGGGGGCATAGTTGGAAATTAATTTGATGGTTACTTTTTCTAAAGCGACTAATTGACTAAGGTGCTTGAGGGTCCAAAACTCAATGAAGGCCAGGGGAGTTAGCATCAAGATTTCATTACTGCTGTAAACAGTGTTACTTTCAGGGTCTTCCAACTTTGCCTGGAAATACAGTGTTGTAGGAGGATTTCTGAAAAGTGAAAGGAGCACAAAGCAAAATGCACAGATTTTACAGAAGTGTTTTTATATGGAGCCCATCCTTATAGTAAATATACAAGTGTGAATACTTCCTTCCATTTAAAAAGCAATTTGTATTATCAGCAAAACATCCAATTTTTAACCATGTTCATGCTCTTTTGTAAAACCGATGTGTAATAAAGGTTCACAGGAGTACAAAAATAACATTGTGCCATATTAGTCAACTGATGATGCCTGTGATGCCCCCTCCCCAGACTGGACTGCTTTAACTATGGTAAGTTCCTGTATATGCACCATCCAGTTAGGAGGCTGTTGCCATATGTGCTTAACAACATTAAACTGAAATATATTTTGCTGAAACTGAGATATTCCTAGTATCTAATAATTGTGCAAAGCTTGGGGCATAGGTATTCCACGTTGCTTGAAAGGGAGGCAAGTGTCAGCCTTTTTGATTAGGAGCTTTCCTGCAATAATTCCTTCTGGAATTGTACTGTTTTAAGAATCTGTTGTGATATTAGAGTTGTTTATTATTCTGTGTCGTTTCTCATAACTAGACATCTTTAATAATGGAAACTTAAGCATCTGATGGGTGGGTGGCATTGACTGAGGATTTTAAGATTCTGTGTATTTTTGGCACCAAAGCTACCTTGTGGATTTAGCACTGGTTTTGTATAGAAGCCTGAAGTGACAGAGCCCATAAATAATGTACAAAGCTGTGCATTACAACAGAAGGATAAAAAGTTCTGCCTCCAGTTAGTATGCATCATTATTCTGTTTATCAAATGAGACAATGAGCCATCTAAAAATGTGCAATTATGAAATCAGAAATTATCTCACAAATACATATGCATTATTTTTACTTAGCTATCACCTAATGTACACCTTCCAAAGGATATACTTAGATTTGTTTTTTTTTTAATTCTGATGATGGTCAGTAGACTTCTTTTAATGAATAGATAAGAGTCCTCTTAATCTAACAACTTTTCCCCTTGGACTAGACATGTTTGGGTCTAGTTCAGCTTTCTCCAATTATTCAGGCACTGCTTACTGCTGAGGAACTTGTCAAACTCTTTAAGATGGGTCTACCTTGATAACTCTCTCTTCCAGAGGCCATGATCATCATAACCCTCTAAGCTTTGACTAATGCCTCATAATGCTTTTTATACTTTGCAACCGTCTCTTGTAAGAGTAACTAGGCATGAACAGACCAGTTGCTGCTCTCGTTAGGTGACAGACCTGGAAGCTCCTGCATTCAGCTAACTGTGCAATGGGACAGTTAACTTGTTCTGCTTTTTGGTGTCTATCTGAATATTTAACTGTGTTTCAGTCTGTCACAAAGATGAGCAGAGACACCTATTATTTTTGCAAACTAGAAAGGAGATGCCTTTGACTGAAGCAATGGACAGCTCTGAGCCCACGTCTTAGTTTTCCAGGTTACCTCAGCTAGGCACAAAGGAGACTTAAAATGCTGAAGAAATCCCTTCTTAGCCTGGCTACATACAACACTTTTAGTCTGTAGTTTAGTAGAAATAGATATATTAGTGTCTTTTGTGTATACCTTTTGGAACAAAAATGTCTCATCCTTTCCAAAATTCTGTTGACTTACTGTTTCTACAACATTCAGTGTTGTTTTTCACATTCGGTATACATTAAACATTCAGTGTGCACTTCAAGTTCTCTTTGCAATAAGACTAATCATTTTAAGAACTAATTTATGTAATGTACCATTTGCCTACCATTACAATCCAAAATAAAGCTTCATCCACGTTTGGCAGAACATGTGTTTCGTGGGAGGGACAATAGCAAAGACAAAAAAAATTAAACACCTAAACAAAAAGTAAAACAAAGAAACGCAATTCATTAATAAAAAAAACACTTGGGGCACCAGTTAGTCTAATTCTCTTCTGCTTTTGACAGTTGTAATCCCAGAGGAAGCTGCCCCTGGCAGTATCTCAAGGAAAGGCTCATCTTTTTGTTATGAGGAAGTTCTCTTGAAAAATCACCTTAATTAGGTCAGGACTGACTGAGGTGTCTTTAACACAGACTACCAATGTCTTGTTACATTTTTATTGTCAGTCTGTTTATTGTAATCAGTTACATAAAAATTAGAAGGCTTATAATATACAAGGAGTGATGATTTGGAGGCTGTTCTCTTACTCCACCAGCTCTACCAAGTCATAGTTGTTTTCTGCCCTTCGGCTTTCATCTTTTCTGAAAGAAATTAGTTTCCTTAGCTTTGGGAACAGTCAGTAACAGAAGGTACTGACCAGCAGGTCGAGGGAGGTCATCCTCCCCCTCTACTCTGCCCTGGTGAGGCTGCATCTGGAATACTGCGTCCAGTTCTGGGCTCCCCAGTTCAAGAAGGACAGGGATCTGCTGGAGAGGGTCCAGCAAAGGGCTACGAAGATGATTAGGGGATTGGAACATCTTTCATATGAGGAAAGGCTGAGGGATTTGGGTCTCTTTAGTCTAGAGAAGAGAAGATTGAGGGGGGATCTTGTTAATGCTTTCAAATACTTGAAGGGAGGATGCCAGGGGGATGGGAGCAGTCTTTTTTCAGTGGTGCCCATTGATAGGACGAGGGGTAATGGGCACAAGCTTGAACATAGGAAGTTCCATCTTGACATGAGGAGGAACTTCTTTACTTTGAGGGTAGTGGAGCACTGGAACAGGCTGCCCAGAGAGGTTGTGGAGTCTCCCGCTTTGGAGACATTCAAAACCGCCTGGACGCTGTCCGGTGCAACCTGTTGTAGGTGACCCTGCTCTGGCGGGGGGGTTGGACTAGATGATCTCCAGAGGTCCCTTCCAGCTCTGACTATTCTGTGATTCTGTATCTTTTGTAGCTCAAAAATATGCAGTTCTGTAACAGCTGAAACATCAGAATCTTTTAAAAAGTGAAGATGGAATGTCTACTGGGCTTATTTTGATTCCCAAGACCTATGTGTAAAGACTACTTACTTAAATTTAAGTATATTTCTGTGTTTGCAAAGTTAGATGCTTATCATTCTGGAAGGAGACTTAAAACCTTTTACTTGAAAAACATAAGGAATAACCAACAACCACAAACTTTAGCGAGAGCAACAGGATGTCTGTGCTTTAAAGGGGAAGTTGGTGGTGTTTTATATCTGCTGCATAAATCCTTCACAGATCATTCCTTAGCTTTCACTTCTCCACAAACCCAAGCTCCTAAACACAGTTCATTAAAAATGTCCCCAAGTACATTTTGCTTTATACAGATTCACTGCTTTTGTGGAAATGAGTTAAAATGATAACAGGGATGTTTTGCCTTGCTTCTATTGCCAGACAAGCTTCCTGGTCAAACAGACGACTTGGGGAAAAAGCCTTAAAATCAACCTTTAAGTTACAAGAATGGAATGAGATACCCTATACTTATATGATGACAGTTTGGCTGTAATTTTAGGAATCGTCTCTTGTTGCTGAACTTCCCACCTCTGGGACATCTGGCACTCCTAAAGGCACCCTTTCTCCATACTTTTCAGATTATTTTATGTTTTTAATCTATTCTTTCTCTGAGGGATAGAGCAGCTTTAGACCACAATGATCTAAAAATTATCACAAAGTAACTCTGACACAAGTGTTCACTCTACTCTTAGAGACTTTTATCTCCAGACCTCTAATCTCTAGAGCTGGATCTTGTATTCCTTTTGTCTCTTTCTGGAGCAAGTTGGGTTTTGGTTACAACACTGTCTTCCTTTATTTTGTATCTAACTGACCAAAAAGACTATTAGAAACACACAGTTACTGCAAATGAGTCCTGGAACTAAATATTCAGGGCTACTATGTATGTATGTATGTATATTTGCTTTAATCACCTTGTCATTGGTTTCTCCTCTGTTCAATTGACACTTTATTTGGCTTTGGCAAAAACTTCATAGTGCAGGAGGTAGAACCTAAAAAAACCCAAACAACAGAACTAAAAAGCCCCACCACTCTCACTTCTCACTGTTTCTATTGTGTAATCTGACACAAGTGTGTAGTTGAGCTTTGAAAAGCTGTAACTTTAAATGGAATTTTAAAGGTATTTTTGAACCCCTTGTGGGTTCAAAACTTCCTACTTATGGCCACAAACTCCAGCTACACAGATAAGTTAGTTACTCTTAATTTGCAGTTACTTATTTTTGATTGGCTGTTCCTCTAGAAGTTGTGAAGTTCTGATTTTCTCTGATCCTGGAAAAATCTACTTGTATTTGTCTTTTCCTCAGTATGTTTCAATAGTTGTAATTCAGCAGCCTATTTTCTAAGTGTTTCCTATGTGCCTTCATACGTTGCATAAATTAACTAAATTGCAAGGACTTGTATATGATCATAAATTCTTGTAATCAGTACAGCAAAAGAATATTTTAAGAAATTTCCACTCCAGGCTGTAATTTTATGTCTAATTTTCTTATAGCAAAGTATTTCTAACTGACCTATTTTGTCTCCAGCTGTCCCCCATGACACCTAGCTTTACAAAATGCCTCATGAACAATGTCTTTGAAAGAAGATTTTTTTAAATGATCCACAATCATTTTTCAAAAATGCCATACCTCATCAAATATTATTCAGATTTTCTCTGTGTGCAATATATTTCTGCTTCAATAACATGTTGTCTTTTTAAAGATCTCTTTCCTGTTACAGTGGGAGAATGCATAAGATGCAGGAGTGTCGTCGTACTTTCAATTAGAGTAGAACAGACCCAATCAAACAAATCACAGGGTCCTTTTATCAATCTTTTCACTCCCCAGTATGTATGAAGAAGCTCAAATGAAGCTACTGAATTTGCACCGTACACGTGGCTCTGACTCTTCATCTGAAATCTGAGGAAAGTAAAATTGTGTGTCTGGAAAGCTATGTCAGAAAGCATTTTGACTCCCAAAAGGCTCTCCCATAGGAAAGTCTTTTTCAGGATGTAGGTTAGTTTTTGCTTCAGAGGTTTTTCCAGCTCTCTGTCTTTGTACTTTACTGGGTACTGGTTATGGATAGACTCCATTTATGGTGATGCTTGTCCTTTGATGCAATGTCCAGGTACTAAAAAAAATAAATAGATCTTCAAGTAAGAAGATACCTTATTTCATTAGAGGATTATTTTTCTCTCAATTTCAGTGAGCTCAGGCTACGGCCTTTTTAATCGTGCAGCTATGGAAACAGCATTTTTTTTTTATCACACTTGATGCCATTATGTTTGTGTACACATCTATAAAAATCTCTTGCAGTTTTTTAGACAGTTTCAAATTTCAAATAATTTCTAAAGACAAGCTAAAAAAACATTTTCATTTCCAAATGCTGTGTAGTTTTCAAAAGCTCTTGCCTGTCTGTCTCAAACTTATATTCTTAAAACAGACTGTACATATTTTTTCCTTATCATACATTAGAAAGCAATAATATAGCACAAAGCTGGTCAGGATTTAGTTAGTGACAAACCAACAGAGGTACTTCTGTCCATGTCATTATACACCTTAACACTTTTAAAAATATCTGTTGAAAGTTTTATGGCCTGCCCAGTGCATTCTTTGCTATAAAGTTTCATAGGATTGTTCCAGTGATTAATTCATGGTCATAAAGAGCACATTTGTCAATAGTGGTATTGTGACTAATTTTTCATAAATGGGGTCCCCTGTGGAACTAAGTGAGTAGTAACATGCTGTATTTCACTAAGTGAAAGAACATAAAGACTTCCTTATTACAAAATACTAAACCTTCACTTTACAGCTTCTAGACTAAAGTCTAAAGTCATTAATTGTGTACGTAAAAGGCAGAGGATGATTGTGAGTTCCCAATGATGGATCTAACAAACTTAAGTGGACATGAAAATAGGATTAGAGATGTGCTTATGGACCTCTCTACATTGGTAAAAGATAATGAATTAAACTTTGCAGTGTGAAAATTGCTTTTTTTCCACACATTTTACTAATAAAATTAAGTGTAGATATGCTTGCTCCCTATAATAGTATCACAGTTTCTTGAACCTTTGAGTTAAAAAAAGTCAGTTCAGGATTTTCAAGGCCTTCATTCAAATAATTTGGGCGTGTGTTAGTTTATGAAGTTTATTTTAGTGCAAATTTACTTGGCTTGTAAGTTTTGATCAGATTCTTGACAATTATAAAGACTTCGAAGTGCAGTCTCCGCAATAACTGCTTTAGTCCCATTTCCATTAAGTTTGTTCTGATTTAAATTCTAAAATGAGCATATTGATCAGAATCTCTGTTATTTTTAGCTTTACTGCAGTCATGCTGAAAATATTCAGGTGGAATTGTTTCTTGGCAGGGTGAAGGCTGTTCTATACTGAATTTTTTTTTAAATATTGCAATGCACTAATAATGTCATACAATTTTTTTAAAGAATAAAATGGTCTGTTGTTCTGCAGGTGTCTATTAAAGTGAATGAGGTATAAATTAATAATTAGTATTTTCCACTGACAGTGCTTTTCAAGAGTTACTTGACAGTACTCTTGTACGGAACACTTTGCTCATAATTACCAAGTAAATTTTTCAAGAAAGAGTATTGTTCTGGTTTTGGTCAACAGTGGTCCAAGAATAATTTTTTCAGCTGAAATGCTTCTGACCTATTCAAATTGCTTTGAAAATGATAACACTGAATGAACAATAAGTTCTAGGTGAGGCTGGATTTTACTCTTGTGTTAAATTCACAGGTCTGTGGAGAAATTATATGAAGTAAGTAGAATGTAAATTTGTAAGGATGAATGGAGCATGTGACAGACGGGAGGAATCAACTGTACAAGTAAAAGATGGGGAATGACTAGCAAGGCTGCAGTACTGCTGAAGGAGGATAAGATGGGTACAGTGAATGTAAACATGAACACAAGACAAAAATTTAACTATTTCTAAAGTAATAGACACCTTCCTGCACAAAAGGATACAAATTGGTCAGGAATAGTTTTGAAAATGGTGATCCAGCTTTGGTATACTTCAAAAAGACCCTTTCAGGCCTGTTCTCTGTGCTTTCCAAAGTTTTATTTTTAAAATGTCACAAAGTGTCGTAAACTGTTCTTCGTACTACAAATGCACTTTCCTAAAGTACGCGTTGCCTAACTGCAACAGATCAGTAAACCAAACTGACTTCTGTTCCTTTTTACCCTATATGCCTTGCTTGTTTGTGCTACAATGATTTCAAATGGCATGTTCATCTCAAACTAAAGCTTCTCAAATTTATTATATTTGTCTCTGTGCTATGAATTAAATTGATGAAAAAAATTTGATCAGGAAGAAATATGCTCCAGGTCAGATCAACAGGTACTGCAGTGTACTCTAGTTTTCACGTTTCTCTCAAAATATTGGAGAATGTTTTTGGCTTCTGATGTTTAAGCGATGTAAATAGAATTTTCTGAGCTATTTGGGACTAAAAGCATCTATTGCCTCTTTATCTAAAATTAGAGGGGACTGAACTTAATGATCAAGTAATTCTCTCTAGTTATATGTCCTTCTCCCAGCACAGCTCATCAAGTTTATGGCTTTGCATTATTCACAGTCTGTGGCATTAATTATTTTTTGTCAAAGAAATGAAGACTGATTTCCTCAAGTACTCCTGAAGTTCTTGAGTGCATAGCTAATTTAAAAGCGTAATCAGTCATGTTTTGAGTTTTCTTGTGGGGACTGGAACTTTTCCAAGGCTACGCTACTGTCTCCGGATACCTTTGTGTTCCTGTGCTTTTTTTGATCTTATGCATTTCAGTCATCAGGGCTTCGTCTTGTGGACTTCTATTTTGGATTTATGAAAATCATCACAAAACTCCTTTCTATACTGTTAGTCTTTTGAGATCACTATGGCTTATATAGCACACTCTGCCGTTCTTACTTGCAGCATCTAGAACTACCCTCTCTGGAGTTCTTTCTCCAAGTGTGATGTCTTTCTGTTTAATCTCATACTTAGATTCTTTATCACATGCATCTTCATTATAGCCATTTTTTTTGTTCATTTCTTATGTCTTTGGTTTTGACTGATACAATTATCAACCTTTCTAGTACTTTAAGAATATCTTAAAAGACCATAATGATCCAAGTTGCAATTGGGAATATTGAGAACACAACATG
Organism: Ibidorhyncha struthersii; assembly: GCA_013398815.1. Taxonomy (NCBI): domain Eukaryota; kingdom Metazoa; phylum Chordata; class Aves; order Charadriiformes; family Charadriidae; genus Ibidorhyncha; species Ibidorhyncha struthersii. Next base: position 657,647 of record VZSZ01009990.1, read on the forward strand.
TGTGAATGCCTGCTAGCTCAAATCCCAAAGGCAGCTGGAGTGAAGACATATCTCATTGCCAAGCTTTAGCTGCGCTCAGGTCAAGGTGTACAACCCATCATCTTTGTGAGGATCTCTTTAGCCTTGACAAGACTGGTGCAATATGTGGGCCTGTCATAGGACTTAATTAGAGCGCTTATACAGGAGGCTTTAAAAAGCCCAACCAAGCAAGGGTATCTCAGAAGGCAATTGTGACTGGAAATATAAGATATTTTTGGTATAAAATCAATATTTTTGGATATTTGTGATCTACACTTGATTTTCATATTTGGCAGTGCAAAAAAGTCATAATGACTTAAGGGTCTTGATCAAATATGATATTACATGATATTTTGCTTTGGACAGGAGAAGGTGGGACACTTGGTAGTTCAAGAAATCCATTCCACTTCGCTGTTCCTGCGATTTAATTTAAAAAACAAACAAACAAAACAAAACACCACAAACCAACCAACCAAACAAAAAAAACGAAACAGACATATATTTCATAAAGGTACTGGATTCTAGGTTTTTCGAGGGTGGGTTTAGAGTAGTGTACTTATCTCTGGAATTTCTCTTAATTCTTCTGATGCATCTAGAAATATTCCAGTGAATCTCTGTCAGTTTACACAACTGAAGTCTGGAGGCTGTCAGACTTTTCTGTCTGCTCAGGCAAAAGATATGACCTGTGAAACTGATACTAAAAATGATGATTTGTTGGCAAATTTCCAATCATCATTGTGCTTGTAGTTACTAATGGATTGCATCTCAAAGAAAGTGACATTGTCTCACAGCACACCAGGTGAACCTCTTTGGGGAGATCTATAATGGGCAAGACACCCAGCTGCCATTTCCAACCATTTCCCAGAAAACGCTCTCTCTAACATCTCTGTTGTTATCATCAAGGTAAGCTTGCATAATATTTTCCAAAATTGAGGCTGCAAACTAAAATGTAACACAATATGGGACACCAAAACCCAGGAGTTCAGTAGAGACATTGGTTTATGGCACACTCTGGTATTCCTCTCCCACACTAACTTCTGTTTATTCTGTAGGCTATAAAATAACTCTCTTTTTCACCTACTTATCCCCCTCCTCCTCTCTTTCTGACACCTCCCTCCCTCCCTCCCTCCCTTTAACATTCTCTTTACTTCATAGGTACCAATTACTTTTCTTCACAGAGATAGTCTAATGAATGTGTAGTTAATTAAACTCTGAGAAATTGTTGTGAACATGCATTTAGCTTTGTAAAATAGTTCTTTTTCAGACCTGCAGAAGGGCTGGTGTGTTTGAAAGCTTGTCCGTTTTTTTCAGCTACACCAGCTGCTCTGGAAAAAGATATTTCCTCCTCCCACAAACCCTGTTTTGCATTACCAGCTTGCAATTTTAACCTCATATGCTGATGACAATTAAAATAGGATGATGTGTCCACAGAACTTGCAATGAAGTATATCGTTAGCATAGTACCTTTTCCTAGTTGATCTTCCATCTATTTACCAAGCAAGAAATATTAACTTTTAACATGTGACTTTTTCCATGTGTATGAATATATATTTGGAAGTTTTTCATATGTGTATTTTTTACTCGTTTGCTGTCAGATAGTTTAGATTCCTTTCTAAATTGCAGCCACAAAACTTCCTTTGATATGAAAAAGAAATAGGTCTGTAAATCTTTGAAAGATTTCCCAAAGCTCCTTTAATATTTGAACTGGAAATCTGAGATCTAAGAAACTTTGTTGGAGAACTATTGTGGTTTTTTTATTCCTGTTGTCCCCAGCTGCAGGGATTCTGTGGATCATGACTATCTGCTCTTCATCTGCATCCAAGTGACCCACATGAATATCTAGCAATACTTGACATAACTGTGAATTGCACAAATACACTGAAAGAAAACTTTCTAAAAATCTTTCAGTGCGCCAAACCTGCTTTGAAACTGCATTTTAAGACTTGTAGAGCTTTAACCATTGCATGCAGTCATAATACATAGGTATTAGCTGTTCTCAGGTTATGGTTTTTATCTGTAGATATCGGTGCTTTACAAAGATATTCTGCTTTCCTATCTGACAGTGAACTGAGCTACAGAGAGACACGGTGAGCTCAGATTCAGCCCGGCTGTTCAGTGGCAGAATGAATTCTGCAATGCAAGTGTCTTCTTAGCCCTGCACTCTCAACTTGGCCATGCTCTCTCCTCGGTGGTATGTTGCTGATGTCAGGTGAACACACACATGCACACCCCACCCATCACCACAAGCCCTCCCTCTGCCCCCCTTAGAATTGATTGTACTTCCAAATACCTCATTTGCATTGGGTTGAAGATATAAGTGGTTGATTTAGATTCCCAGGAACAATGGATCTTGTAATGGAAATGTCAACAGTCTGTAAGCTACAGAAGTGCTGCAGTTGACAGTCTGAGGTTCAAATAAAGCTGCTGTCTAATCATATATGAAAAAAAGATGCATGAGTTCAACATGTTACAGTAAATATATTCTTTGAAAGGAAGAATGGCTACTGAATTCAACAGGAGAATATGGACAAAATAAATTCATAACGTGTAGCAGGAGGTTTTTGTGAAAAGCTTGCTTTGGGAGATGATTCTATTTTGCAAACATCAGCATGCTTGATTTATAGTCCTGGTTGGCAAATGTGTCAGTGAGTTCACTGATGGTATCACCTTATATTTATGCTTTCTTTTGTCTTTATTTCATGGTCAGTGCCAGAAATCCTAAAGATTTTTTCATCCTCCCCTATCTGTTTGGTTGGGTTTGTTGTTGTTGGTTTGGGGTTGTTTTTTGTCTTTGAAGATGATGTAATTAGGGGGTTTGGGTCTTTTGTGTTGATAGGATGTGTTACTTCACAAGGAACATTTTCTTTCCACATTTAAGATTTAATTGCTACTGTAGTCTGGGCAAGTATTTATGTAACTCAGTCCTATTCTTATCAGAGTTGATTGAAGCTTTAATTACTTTATCACTATAAAAATACTTTTTAAAAAAGAGGATGGATTGATTGAATAAATATTAGGTGTATATAAAGCTTGGTGAATGTTTTTATAAATTATTTGTCCCAATATAAACCAATAATTTTCTTTGACTGCATAAGTTGTCCTTTATGTTCTTCCTGGAAAACATCCAGCCTAGGAATTGGTAAAAAAAGGAGCTCTTCTGTATGCAAAACTGAATTTATATTAATGTTTGCCCTTAATATTTATCCTGGCCCTTCTTGAAAACTCCTTACAACTTTCAGAGCTCAGCTACTGAAAAAGCACTAGCTTTATCATGTATCAGATGTCTTAGAGGAATATAAATGCAGGGTGAGCAAGTCAAAGCAGTAGCCAACCCACAGCCAATCTACGGGTGTTGAACAATTCAAGAACTAAGGTATGGTGATAAGAAAATACTGAATAGCTCTAAATAGCAAAAGATGCTGAAAAGCTGAATTCAATTTGATTATTGTTTATTAGTATTTTAGCCAGATTTGGTCAAGTTAGAGGTCAAGGCTGATGCAAGAGAACCAGCAAACATGTAAAATCAGTGGGAGGTGGTTGAATATATCACCAAGATGCTGAATTTTTGGGTTGGAATTAAGGTTTTAAATTAACACAAACCCTTGCAGGCTTATTGTATGCTCCTTCCAAACTAAATGACACGTGAACTTAATGAGGGTTGGGGTTATTTTGTGATGTATTTTGTTTGGGTGGGTTTTTTTTGTTTGTTTGTTTGTTTTTTTGAGCTGAACTTTTATTCTGTGGTAAAAGGTCTTGGCCAAGGTGACCATGGACACAGTGGTGGTGGGACCATGGCAAGGCAGAGCAGTGATGGGCATCTGAGTGAGGTGCAGCAGGGGGGCTGGCAGAAGTGCTAGAGGGGGGGCACCGGGGAACATGTTGCCTCCTCCTCCGCCAGAGAAGTTCTAAAGGCAGGGATTGATGAGGGAGACAGGTGTAATTGGAGGACATGTGACCTAGAAATTGCTGGTGTTCCAGGTTTGTGGCAATGAATTTCCTTAGGGGTAAATAAAGCCTCATGCTGGGCTTGGAGAAACTAGTTCTGTTTAATCTACTCTTGGGAGTTTTCAGGGATTCCCAAGATAGCTCTAGTTGTTGTGTGGGATAAAAGGAGAGAGACTTTTTTTTTTTTAAGAACATATTTACTCTTTGGTATTGGAAGGAATCCTGAGTTTAAATATTCCAAGAAATCTGGGTCTTTCCTTAGCAAACCTCCTCCCCAAAATAGATGGAGTGTGGAAGATGAGTTTCTGTCAACATTTGATCTTGAAAGATCCATTCAAGAGCAGCCTTAGTTTAAATCCCATTCTGCCTGTTTTACCCAGGGATTGGCACAACTTTTCTAGATCTTTTGCAACCTCTGTGCTGTTTCAAGCACAAATCTTGTCCCACAATTTTCCAGCTTCATTCAGTTTTTGCCCCAGCTAAACCCAAAGCTTAACAGAGCTTCTCTCTCAGCATTGCGGTGTTTCTCTAATAATATGTATGATGTTATTCTCATCATGTCAGGAACCAAATATTTCTATAAAATGTATTAGAAATGAAAACTCCATTGTCAGTGTAAAAATATTCTGAAGACATGCATGACTAAGCAGGCAAATGTAATTGAACTACCGCAAAGTTCAATATTGGAGATGCATTATATTGACTCACGGTAGTATAAATGGTGAACAGACCTCTGCAAACATTTACTGTCATTACTCTTTACCTCTTAGATTCCTAAGAGAATGGAAGTTGAGAACAGTGCTACAGAGCCATAAGAAATCATCTTAAGTGTGTCCCAAGCCCTTTCCTTTGTCTAACAGGACAACAGATATCTCCACATCTTTTTCTAAACAGGCTTCAAAGGCAGCATGGACCAATCGGTATTAGAAAAACCCTATTCTTACTGTAGATAAAGGGAAACCTTAGGAGCAATGGGACTGTTGTTCTATCTAAATCAATACAGGAAGTTTCTATCTTGTTTAAGAAAACTGACTGCAACTGCTGGGGGGGTGGGAAAGGAGATAGAAATGCAAATTAGACTGATAGCTATATCTAGAGTAAGAAATAAAGGTCTAAAAATGGGATAAGCATATTTGAAAGTGCAGTCCTCAAATTCCCTGCTTACCCTCCCAGTCACCAAAAGTTTTATTGCAGGTTGTTTTGCAGTATTTGCCAGTCATCTGACGTACTCTTCCTTTGCCCAAACAGCAGTGTCCTCTGTCTTGGCACTGATGAGCAACTAAACATTTAGTTCATGAGGAAAAGATCTTTTGGGGACTTTCCTCAACCTACACCACTTAATTTGGTAGCGGTATTCAGAATGCACTTACTGCAAACTTCTGATGTTAAGTGATCACCTGAATGCTGAATAGCTATTGATCCCAATACAATGAATGTCTTCTGAGGGAGAAAAGGCACCCTAGATCTCAGTCTCCAGAAAATGCATCCTAATTGAAAAAGCACCCTCACTTTCTCTCTGGCTATTCATTTGAGCTTCGGCTCAACTTTAGAAATCTAACATTTCCATGAGGGACTGAGGGTGCTTCCAGAAGACTTGGAGCTTCACGGTTAGAAGCTTCCTAAGAGAGAGATTTGAACACCTGCAAACCAAGCAAGGAATTGAAACCCATGTGTCTCTGACATCCTAAATGAATAGTTTTATACATGAGCTGGTGATTAAAGAGTAGACATCATTCTTGCCAGTCATCTTTTGAAATAGATGTATCCCCCTGTTACTATTACTATATTATTTTTATAATATGTTAAAGCTAGGCTTAAGCTTTCCAGCTCCTGGGTTTGGGAAGGTGAATCCTACAGCCCAGTAAAGTTATCAAGCACCTGATGGCCATGAGATTTAGGGCACCAGCCACCTTGATGTTTCTTACTGGCTAGTTTTGTTTGCCTCTGCCCTTTGAACTTACTCTTCTAAGGGGCCCAGTAATCTTATAATCAGTTGAGACATTTACCTGAAGCACTGGTTTACTTTGAAGGCTAGGGGCCTTAAATCAGGTGTTGCATGGCCAAGCATTGCATTGTATATGTCGCCTTGTAGAGAATTCCCAAGACTTCAAATAGCTATTTAAAATCATAGAAGCAGAAGGAAAGAAAAATTTTGAAACATCACCTAGGATATTTTCCAGTCAATGCAGGGATATTCTGCAGTAGTTAGTGCAGTCTTCTAAAATGTTTAAAAATGAGCTCCTTATTGGAAGAGCAAAAAGTAAGAAAGCCTGCAGACCTTTTGAGATGCTTTTGTTTTTTAGGAAAGCCCCCTTTATGGGGGCGAGGAGGAGGGTAGTTTCCTCCAACAATTACAACTCCATCAAATGCAATATTACAGCAGTAACGATTGTTATGCCTAATAGTCATGGACAGCAACTTTATTCATCCCAGAAAGTACACAAAGAAAAGTAGCGCTGCAGTCTCTAAGATACGAAGCTTTCTCTGTTAAATTTGCCATGGATGGTTGGATTTATCAGTTTGCATGCATCTTTGACTGATACATCATGCTAGATGCTTTAGGCAAACACACACTAATTAGTAGAACAAATAGAAAACCCTGAGGACGCCCATGCTTAATGACATTGCCCATATTCTAAACCTTCTCTACAACAAATTACTCATTTCATGGCTGTAGGCAGTGCAGGTTAATTTATCTGTATCAGTTGCTAAGTTGAACCACTCACTTTTAACAAGACACACTGTATTATACCTTTCTAGGAAACTTTCCAACACTTTAGCTTTTAAACAAAACAGAAATTAGAAGTAATAGGCCAGGCCAGTTCAGAGGTAAAAAAGTAAAAGTTATAGGATCTATTGTAAGTTTAAAGCATCGATAGATGCAGATGAATTAGTTAACTTCTAGTTTGTTTGATACCATATGAAATCCAAAAAATTGTGAAGAGGACTTGAAATGAAATCCTCAGAGGGGCGTTGAGTTATAAACCAGAACTCTGGCTCAGAACAAAGGCAGATTGTGCAGAAGCGTGTGCGGTTCCCACCGTGAACGCTTCAGTCAGGTAATTGCTTTTCAATCAATCTCAGCAAAAGAAATGAGAAGTCAAGTATGGAGGATGAAGCAAATTCACAGGCATCTTATACCAGTACGGTTATAGTTGTCTTGTCATTTTCAGTTGTCTGTTGGTTTGCTTTTCTTCACTGGTACATTTGACTGAAGAACCTGGATAAAGTCAACCTTGTTCTCATAAGATGAATGAGCTGAACATAGCGATCAAATGATACCCAAGAGTCTATGACATTGCTGAGCTGTAGTCACTTAATTACCTAAATGAATGTGGGTCTTTGGAAGCATGCAACTAAATATCCTGCATAACCAAGCAAACTCAAAGCTTCCGTAGCAAAAGCAGACTTAATATTGTTGCCCTAAAGACGATGGGTCAAGTTGCCCTCATACTGGCAGGTTGGATGGGAGGGGAACTGTGAAGGGAGAGGGTTGAGTAGAGGCAGATGACCTGACAGAATACACTGGAAAGTCAGGATTGCTCTTTCTGCTCTCTCAACAGGATGAGAGGAATAGAAAAAAACAACTTGTGCTTTTATCCTCTCACAGTGGAACCCTTCTCTAAGCCGTGGAAATCTCTATGGTCAGCACAGCTCTCCAAGTAGTCTGGCAGAAGCAGTGTAGGTGGTACTGTGGCCACTTTTGCAGGTGCCTAAGCCTAAGATTTGGATGCTACTGTTCAGTGCAGTTACAAAAGCTTTGACTGACACCTCTTCAGAAGCATGTGGATGCACATTGTCAATAACTCCATATTTGCAATAAAAGCTAAAATCTCATCCAACTGTTAACACTAACTATCTTTACTGAACATGTATTTTGAGGCTGTGCTGGTTTTAAATTTTTTTATAAACACATAACATAGACTAAAATACAGGCAAGCTTACTGTAGCAAAGCTCTTGGCAAGTAATCTTCCAGAAAGTAAAATCTTCAGCATCCTCACAGAGACCTTGAAGAAGAAACACTTTTATTTGGCACACAACACTAGGTTGTTGCTAAACAACTTCCAAAGGCCAGTTTGGAACCTAAAAACTTACAAACCTGACACTAGTAAATGCTTTTGTAGGTACCAGGAGGGTTTCAGGCTGCTTGCTATTTCCCTGCTTGCTTGGAAGCTGTGCTTAAATGCAGTTGTCTTCATCAATCTGCTGCAGTTTTGTCTCAGAGAAAGTGCTTAGAAAGTGTTTTGTGCCCTCTTGTACACCTGGCATCCTGAAAGTATTCAGGTCCTGATCAAGGATGTACCTTTCTGACTTCCCCCCGACTTACAAAGCGGTAAGAGAGAGAAGCAGCATTTGGGGAGAAGAGGTGTAAGAGAAGAGCAGCATTCTGGAGTTAATGACTCCAGGAGTCCAGGTTCACTTTCTTTCTCCTGCTGCATTCTTTTGTGGATTTAGATAAGTGTCATTGTGCCTCAATGTGCCATATATAAAGGCAAAATAATGAGACCTGGTCTTTCCTTGCTTTCTCCTGTTTTCATCTGTTTGGATTTTTCCAAGTGTTGGAGCAGACCTCCCGTGTTCACTCAGGTGGACTGTGTTCACAGCTGTTGTGTGTACGTGGTGTGTGTGCGTGTACACTCACGTAGCCTGCAACTCTGATATGCACAGTTGCAGGCTGATGCAGAAATGGATCTCGTGTTTCTGGCACATCCACCTCTTTCCATCTCTCTCCTCTTGTGGTACTGGAGTTGCTTACACCCGAGAAGCTGCAGCCGATGCTCCTTGCTTGTCACGTGTGCAGAGAGCAAGCGGCTGCCTCGGTCAATCTGTGCCGATTTAGTTGATAATGTTTGCCATGTCTACTGGTTTGGAGAAAGATGGGGGGTCGGGGGGTAACGGCAAATTCTTTGAGCCTTGTTATCCCCACAGTAACGATGGACTTTGGCAGGAATGCGGGTGATTAATTTCAGGTCTGCGGGCTTAGCCCAAGCGGCAGCGGCTCTCGCCGCCGCTGCGCTGGATGTCTGGGAGACAGCAGCGTCCCCCGTGCTCCGCTCTTTCACCGAACCCTGTGAATTCAGCCCGGCTAAATAAACATTACCGAGCTGCTAATCACACGCTCTGAAACAAAACAGCACTTCACTTCGGGATCTGGGCAAGATCAGACTTCCCTCCCTCCCTCCCTCTCTCCTCCCCTCCCCTCCCTCTCTGCCCC
>VZSZ01009990.1:666902-740237 GCA_013398815.1 Ibidorhyncha struthersii
CTTGGTGGCGAAGGGTTTTTCTGACCAAACCTTGGAGAAAGCCGCGAAATCCGAGGGATATTGCAGTCGGATCCTGCGAGCCCAAGGCACCCGGAGGGAAGGGTATAATGAATTTAGCCTCAGGGTGGAAGGCGATCCAGAATTTTACAAGCCTGGAAACAGTTACCGGGGTAAGTTGGCCATCCTCTACTTCCCCTGCTAACGATAATGGTCAGGACAAGTGTCTCTGAAGCTGTAACGTGTCTCTGCCTGTCATCTCTGTATCCCTTTGGCGTGTGTGTGTGTGACTGTGTGGGTTAAGGCAGGGTAATATACTCCCACGCTTTACTTTATCGGGGATGCTTTCATGACAAGTGAGAGGGAGTTGGATTTCACAGTACCACTTTATTCCCAAACATTAACTCAGTATTAAGAGGAATTTCCTTTCCTCTATGAATCCTCTCTGCTGGCTCAGTGCTAGCACAAGATCACAAGTTGATGTGATACAAAACACACACTCTTTCCCCGTTTACCTACTTCTATAGGATTTTTTCCTATCCCTTTAAATTTAACACAGTGAATAGGAGAAGCACTAGCATTCAGCGGGAAGGAAAGGAAACTCGGAGCTAATCGTTCTTGCCCTGAAATATGAATGTTAATATAATGAGTTAGCATATGGGCAAACAGTGATGCAGCACACTGCCAACTTCCCACATTTTCCACTTATGTTTATCCCACCCCCCTTTTTTTTCTGGGGAAATGAACAGATGGTTCAAACAGGAAAGAGGCAGAGACGGTGCTAATGACCACTGTAAATAAGAGATGGAGGCATTCGTTCTCCGCTGAGTATTTCGTATACAATCCTTGAAATTAACTTCCAAAGCACATTTCAGCGTATTTTTCTAATTAATAGGCAGAGGCAGTTTTGGGTCACTTTTCCTGCCTCACCATATAATGCCTTTGGAAACAAACCTTGGAGTATACTGTTAACTTTGTATTTTAAAAGCACTTTGAAAAGAACTTGGACATTTTTAGGTACTGTAACTAATATACTTTATAGGCATCACTTTGGAAAACAAATTTTGAGAGTTTCTTCTAAGTGTTTCTCCTGATCTTCCTTAGATTCAGTGTAAAGAGCAATGTTTTCCCATTGCGTGAACATAGGAATCTTGGTAGAAATATGGAGAAAAAAGTGTGCACGTAGCATAATCATCATGTTCTCTTAATGGTTGAAAAACAAATTTGCAGCAGTGACTAACTAGTTTTGAGCACCAGCCTGCAAATTTGTGTAATTTTTGGTGGGTTCCCCCCCCCCCAAGAATCAATTTACTGCTATGTGGTGTGAAGAAATGCATATTTCCCACAAATTGGTTAACTATTCCAGACACTAGGATTGGCACCTTGAGTCTAAAAGACTTCATGTTGTGTGTCAGTTTGATACATCTACTAAGCAGAATAAAGATAACTGTCAAGTTCATTGACAGTGACAAAAGTGAATGTTCTTAAAGTTTTGGAATTTACTTCTGTGAAAGCATTATTAGATATTTTCAGTCATCTACCAAAGAAGTTTCTATTACATGGAAATATAGGGGGCAAGAAACTCCCAGATGAATTAGCAGAACTAATTTTGTGGAGGTATTAGGTTTTGGCATTAGGAACTCAATTAATAAAAAATCACATTAGTATATTGTAGGTTCTTAGAAGTGAGAAAATTACAGCTAATAGTAAAAAGTTGAAATGCAGACCAAAATACATGACCAAGTTTTTGGTATTTAAGATTGAATTATTCAGGTAGCACATAAGTTTATCTGGATAGTCCTTTAAGGATGCTTTCTGAATGGTTGGAGGAACTTAAGTAAATGTTGCTGTGACATATACATTATTTATGGCAATAGCTAAAACTAACGGCATTACAGAAAGTGTCAAGAGCTCATTTTGAAAGGAAATTCTGCAGTACAACTGGAACTTTATTACTGTTTCACGCAAAGGTTAGAAAATCCAACTAATAATAAAGAAATGCAGGATTATGTTAGGTATGTGTGGGGTTTTATATGTAAATTACTGTATGTACAACACCGCAAAAGATTTGCACAACCTCCATTGCTTTGGAGCCAAATGTACCTGTTTCCACAGCCCCTGCTTGATTTAATGCAGTCTGGACCCTTGGCACATTCCCTAGCAGGCTCCTGGAATAAACTAGTATTTGTGCAAGGTGGCTAACACAGGAATTAACTGTACAAACGAATTCCATATTCTACCAAATTGATGGTATAGAGGCATCTATTTATGTTCATGACTCTCTCGATCATTGGTTCATGTGACACCCATGTAAGATCCTCAGGCTGCAGTGACTGGAGGAGACATCACAGCACTCTTGCAGTGTGGGGACGAGAAGACCACAGTTCACAGCTGCCATTTGTGTTTGGGAAAATTTTTATGGCTTTCCTGCGGTTATTCACCTTTAGGTCAACCAGGATCTATTTGTCCTGAGGGTAAATCCTGGGTGCATCTGCGCATTTGGAAGCCTTACGTTTCCACCTCTCTGGAGCTGTGATAGAGGAAAAAGGCCCTGAGTACTAAATAACCTCTTTGAATGGGTATGCACCTCCTCTGGTCTGCAAAAACTGGCAGTAGTAAAGACAGACACTTCTATTGTCTCAGACAATTAAAAATGAGATAGTAGCAGGGCTGAGGAGCCATCCTCCTTTCCTCCCTAATGTCTAACAAAGCAACAATGGCTATGGGCTTCGTGGTGTCCCTTGGGGGAGGCAACATGACTGATTCCTAACATCTTATTTAGGACTCTTGATGCTGTAACCTGCAAGTGGCCTTCATCTGCCTGGTCTTTCAGGCTGTGATATAGTTGCCTCTCCCTTGTGGAGCAGGCAGCCAAATGCACGAGTTGGTCAGGTCTTCCTGTAGTACCAGGTTTGTGGGCCACACCATCCTGGGGTTGAGATCCTTTCCTACCTGCTGGTTAACCTTGATGTAGCTGCTTTTGCTTCCACTGAAGGTCAAAGTTCCCATTGCTGAATGCAATGAATAAGTGCACTAATAAGCCTTACGCTTAGATGGTGTTATGGGGTAATGATCCTTGAAAGTATTCAGTCCTAGCTTTGTTGATCTGTGGAGTTAGATTAATGATTGCATGAGATTTCCATAAAGATTGGGTGTTTCATGCTATTAAAAATAAAAATGAAATTGCTTCTTAGAAAAGGCAGTAGTATGTCCATTTCATGGGCTAACATGCAATGTATGTAGTTTCCTCCATAATTTTCTGAAACTGTCATTTTGATGAAGAAAATAAGGATTTGACTAGAATAGTCCTTAGATATACCTTCTATGTAGATGCTGTTTCTGTTTTTAATGGACTTTCCACTTGTAGATCTGTTCACCTTCTCAGTCAATTCCATTGCATTAGTTTGAGGACTTCTAAGGAATTTTGAATCTTTTTCTTTCCATTTCTTTCTTCCCTCCAATGCGCACAAACGTTTTTTATACTTTATAAATAAACCCTCATTCTGTAAATATTTGGATAAAACTAGATATTACAAGTGTATTTGTTGGTACTTGTGCAACCTACAACACAGGGTGTGCTGTAGCGTAGGATGTGGAAAGTCAGATTTCCTGCCTGAAACCAAAGCAGCAATTGCTTTGATCACCCCACCTTTAGCCAGGGATGCCGGGGAAAGAGGAGTGTGTTGAAGGTGTGTGCCAAAGTGCAACTTGTAAGGTATTTAGAGATTTGCCAGAGGGGGATGGAAACAGACAAAAGTAACTGTTGATATGTAATCTTCCTTTTAAAATAAAATCCTTAACTTTGAGACACGCACTGAGATTTAACTGATTTTTACAGGAAGCTCATGTTGTTTGGTGAACGTTAATTAATGTGAACACAGTGTGAGCAATACTTGGCTGTTCTTTAAAATGGCAGAGTTTAGCCCAAGAAGGAAAACTCTCAGCTCTTATGCAACGAGGAGCCGCTATCTCTTGTGAAAACCAGATGTAGTCTGACAGCTTCCCACTGCTGCCTGTGCAACGCGAGCCGCTGCCTTCTGTGCTGAAACAGTCGGTCCAGAGCCAGTATCTACAGAACCATCACCATAAACGAGCTCTGTATTTAGAAGTGCTTCACATAAAGCCTTGCACTGCAGTGGGATGTTAGCACACTTGGTAGTTCAGAGAACTGATGGAAACGTTTTCAGCTAAGGTGTTAGCGTTTCTTCTGGTCTAGCTCACGGGGTGACCAAAGCGCACATTTGTCTTGGTATTCTTGAGCTGAGGTTGCACGGACACTAAAATCCCACTCTGCTTCTGTGGGTCATCACCCCCCCAGCCCCTCATTTGTACCGGGGTGTCCCCACCACTGGCACAAGTGCTTCTGGGGCTGCACAGAGCAGCCACTTGGGGACTGGACCCAGCTGAACTCTCCGGTTGGGTTTTTTTTGTTTGTTTGTTTTCCTGTTCAGCTGGATGTGTTCCCTAGTTCAGCTGAGAGCACAGCTGCCTGGATGTGGCTGCTGTACGAGCAGCATGGGTGGGGGAGGGCAGGATCACTCATGTTGGAGGAAGCATGGATTTATTCTGGGTTAAAATGACTGTGCAACCACAGCATGAGTATTGCTAACCCCAGGCATTCAAAAACTATGAGTCATGCTTTGGAATTACCTTTTTTTTTTTTTTTTTTTGCTGATGGCTTTTGTAGCATTTCAGATGTCCTCTATTTTATAGGTAGGTGTTTTGTTTAGAATTTTGAAAACTGTTTAGTTTGATCTGTAAATTTGTGAGGAAAATAATGAAAACTGTTGAGTCAATTCACAGCAGGATTCTCCGTCTGCTTGCATAAGTATTCAACTATTCCTGGTGTAACCTCTTACTCAGCGATTCAGACTTTTGAATTACATATAATATATGGAAAAATTTGTTGCACATAAAAGACCTTTATGGCAATTAGTTTCTAAGAATGAGTGTTCAAGCAAGTGTAATGCGTTCATCTTTGTTGAGTTCAGCAGTGTGCTGTTCTCAATTACTGCAACTGAGAGGCTGGCTGTGGATTTTCATTTAGATGGAGCTGCAAAAGTTTGCAAAATTGGGCTAATAATACCAATTATTGGACAGATAATGATTTAATGAATTGGCGCAATACTTAGAAACATAATCAGAAATTTTAATGCTATTGTGTCGCTACCCAGTTCCTGTATACAAAATGTGAAAGTTTCTTTCTCCTGCAAAATGGTGAGGTTTAACCTCATAATAAGGTTCCATGAAATGAAAAGTGTGCTGAAAATCTTGAGAGTTGGGGGACTTGCTATTATGCCCATCGTTACTCTGTATTTGCACAGGTGTACAGGGCTAAACACAGCACTTTCATTTCAATTTTTAACCTTTTGTGTATCTCTCCAATCCTCTTTTTTTTTTCACATATAGTCAGAAAAATTATGTATTTGTACAAACACAGTGGGTTTTAGATCCAAATACAGCTGCATAATGCTAGAAATCTTCAAATATCCTATTTTATACTTTTCTACTATTTCTACTATTGAATTGAATCTCCATATGTTCCAAATGAACTCTGGACATATTTTGAAATACATATCTTTTAAGGGCAATCTGTCATTTTCAGTAATGTGTTTCAACCGCTCGCAGCCTATTTGTGTGAGAGAGAGTCTCTTGTGAAGCAGCATTGGGTAGTTGCAGTTAACTCTCGAAAACTCTGGGTGGTCTTCAGTTTCTATTGTGCCAGTCAGGGTTTGAAAGTGTGACAATAGTGTACTACAAGCAACACTGTCTGCATTGTGCTTAAAGCAAAAGCTCCTTAAAAGTATTAGCAGTCCAGTTTTCTGTCTCTCTCTTTAATTCAATAAGAATTTTCCCCTAAAATTTACCTCTGTTTCAGAAAAGGATTCCTATAAGTGGTTGAAAAGGGTTCAGTAATTTTAAAACTCCTCCAAAAATCCTGCCTCAAAGCTCTGCCTCATTCAATCTTTCTGATAGTGTTCAAAAGAGCCACAGCTGATGTAACTTGAGCGTTGCTGGGTGGTGCTTAGGTACTGATGATGGCAAATAGAAATATCATACAAAGGTATATTGTAGTAGCAGAAAATGAGGGATGTAATCCTCATGCTGAGTGTGGTAAAATCAGATTAGTCAGCGTTACGTTATTTGTTCTCTGGCGGTGGATCCAATGATGCCTTCCTGCTCAGGACTGGTGTGTAAAGAAAGGTGGTTTACTGACGTGTAGGATACTTTGGCAATCGGAGCTGGCAGCACAATTTTTAGAGGTCAGCTTTAGCCATGAGTTTAACTTTGTGTACTGTTCTGCCCTGAGATTAAGCGAGAGGAAGGATAGTTCTGGAGCGACTATCTCTATCAGCTGGAGTACTGTGTTGAGTGTAGCTGAGCTGGTGCAGACAATATGGTCACATTGCTTTACAGTTAAATAAACTTTTTGACTACTAAAATGCCTAGATCCTTGTCTATGCTCAGAGCAGGACAAAAGCTGAAGCCAAATAGTCAGATGTTCCTTCACATTAAAAAAAAAAAAAAAACAAAAAAACCAAAAAAAAACAACCCACAAACCAACAAAACAAACCAACACAAAACCCCCTAAACACGCGTGTCCCTGCCCCTGACCACCACCACCACCACCACCAAAGTAATCCTTCTGTAAATCTCAGCAGATTATCAATCTGGGTTTTTTTGGTTGGTTGGTTGGGTTTTGTGTTTTTTAGTTTTTGTTTTTTGTTTTTTTTTTTTTTTTNGAAAAAAATAGCTGAGGTATTTCACATCGTGCCAGTGTTTATCGGTTTATGCAGAATGTTGGACTGAACATTTTTGTATTCTAGCTGACTCTGCTCCATGTTGTTAGTGCTCCAGCTTTTGTTAATACCAACTTAAAACACACATTTTTCAAGTTAAACTGCAATGATATGCAAGTGGCTGATTTCACAATTAATATTACATTTTCATTATATCTCTGTTTATTGTATCTCAGTGACACTTTCTGCTGCCACTCCTGCTTACTTTCGAGGATTCACATTGATCGCTCTCAAGGAAGGAAAAGAAGGTGACAAAGAAGAAGACCATGCGGGAACTTTTCAGGTGAGAGAACTTTCCCTGACCTGTATGTAACTCTAGGAGTCCTCCTTACTGTATGCTTGGCTCAAAGAGAGATGTTTTTTGCACAGCAGAATGCAGACTATGCTTAAGTAAGCGTAAATATTTGTGGACGTTGACATGAGAACAACATAGCATATTTTATATTCCATGCAACCTCTTCAAGAGGTCCAGGCTTTTGTACCGTGACTTCAGCTTGCCGTCCCTTGTTCTTACAGTTAAACAGGACCATCAATAATTTGAACTAGAGCCTAAGACACCTGGATTTGTTATCCAAAGTGAATATGAAAATTTTTATTCCCATTTTGCTTTTTGTATTTCTTTGCTTAGATATTTTTGTCCATTCAAATGTAGATTATGCCTCTGAGAAGTGTGCTTGCCACAGCTGTAATGACTGTTTTATCAGTCATAAATTAAATTCTGCTGTTTTATTGATGCTCAGTAGTACTTTACTTAACGAACACATTCAGAGGGATGAAATGTTGTTTATCATTATTAAAAGGATCAGAATCCAGAGCGATGATTCACAAAATAGTATTTCCAGCTATTTCAAGATCACATTGCATGAAAGGAATTCTGGAAATTGAGAATACACATAATAATTATGAAAGTAGGTAGAAATTATGTAGGTTTGTTGATTCTTAGTTGAGGTATTGTTTGCTATTTGACTTTCCAAACTTGGAAATATTGTTGAATGATTATAATTTACAGGATGGGTAATAATATTGATACGAATTAAAATAATGATTTATAGATAGAAGATTTCACTTGCCTCAAAGAAGCATTTCTATGTTTTTAAGGGAAATACTCAAAAGTTCTGATTTTGGTGCTCTACAAGGAGACATAAATCAACTTGATCCTAGCCTCTCTTCCTGAAGCATCTTCTGTTTTTTGTGTATAGCAAATATGATGTGCAAACTCAATATGTATTTGCCCTGTTTTCATATAGAGTTTGCCTAGAGGCCTCTTTCTGGTTTTCATATATTTTGTAAGAAAATCTATAATGAGAACTTATTTGATGTTGGAATAACTCCATCTTCCTTAATTAAACAACTTCCTAATATTATTTGGGAGAAATTTGGGGTTTTTTTGCAGCATTAGCTACGGTTAAGAAGTAGAAATAGCAGTGATTCATCTATTTTAGAGGAAACTTGTCACGATTCTTTTCTGTATTTCAGTTGTTAATGTCTCTGTAGCTGTGCCTTAATAGGAAAGACTTGGCCTGAGTTTTGCCCTTATGGCCAGGTGTATGTCTAATTTATAATATAGTGAGAAACTCGCTAAGCTTTGCTGCAGTACCGAGGAATTTTGAAGTCAGCAGGGAGCAGGATGCAAATGGGTTTTCTATATAGATCCAAAAAAAAGCCTAATGGATCTCAGTGGAGGGAAGATTGTTTAATTAGCTTTATTGTATGGATTGCAATCTGAAATCAGTATTCTGATTGGCAGATGAGTTTCAAATTTTATGCATAACTAAATTTGTATTTCTGTGGCACAAACAGTACTTCTACTCATCCCACATTAGCACAATTAACTGAAGTTCATTCAGATAGTGGCTGCCAGTTCTGCCTGTGTTGAGACAGATTCAGGATTCTTATTTAAGTATCCAACGAATGCTTACAGCGATAAATACTGGTGTCTTTTGTATCATGGCTAGGTGCTAGTAACAAGAGGAGGAAAAAATATGTTTAGTTCAAGGGTTTGCACTGTGTTTTTATTATAACGTGAAGATCCTAATGGTGTCTGCATAGCTGGGCAGAGGAAGAAAAAACTGTGCGTACAGCAACTTGCATGCCACTCGTAATTATGTATTTCCTGTGCTCAGATGGACAATATGTTATTCAATGAACTACCTAGTGGAACAGAACTCGGTGAAAATTCCTTGATAGTGGCAAGAGACTAAATGCTACTTCTGGATGACTGGCATAAGCCTCTGCCTCCATGAGGAGACATATTTACTGTTCAAAGAATAGTCAAAACGAAGTACATGAATGTACTGCGTGAATCAAAGTGCTCCATTCATATCAGCAAGACTTTGCAGCATAACCAGCATAGAAAGAAATGAAAGCTGACCAAATAAGACACATGCTTCCCCTGTGCCTCAGAGACTGTAAAACACCATGTTTTCAAGCCTGTGAGTGCCCCTTTCAAATCACGAAGCGTGGGTTGCAGTGACTTTCATGGGGAAAACCTGAAGCCACACTGTATTTAGGTCGAGGTTCCATTGGGGCTGTGCCTTCTGTTTTGCACAGTTATTGAGTGTTAAACTGGTCAACAGGTGTAATGCCTCAAAGTACTGCAGAGGGGCATGTGCTAGAGTTAGCAAGGTGTTAAATAAGGACTGAAACCTCACTGACTGACACGGACATGGTACACTCAGGCTGGAAAAACATTGTTTTCAGTGGTCACGGTCCTGCTGCAGCAGGTTGAGTGCTGCAGCCCATCTCAAAGGGTGAAGGTGCAGTAAGCGGCTGCCATGAGTTTGCCCTGCAGGGCCTTTGCTCTGCCTTTTACAACCTCCTCATGGCTCATTTACTCTTCTCTCACTCTGCAAGTCAGCAGGTGCAGTCAAACTTCATTAATCATTAAGCTGCAGGGTCTTGATCCTATAAATAGCAAAGCTGTTAAAATTCTTGGTCGGACAGGTATTTTTGTTGGTTACCTTTATACTTGCCCTAGAGTAGAGACCACTAGAGAAGTGTAGTTTGGACTTCACCATTCTAAATCTGGTTTCCTCTGAGAAAAGTGAGACTTTTAAATCTGATTTTACCTTTGTTTGTTTATTTAATGCAGCCAAACTTCTTTGTCCTTGTAGCACACCCAGGGCACAATTTGGCTTTAAAACAAACAAATCACATTGTCTCCCACAAATATGCAAACATATGTTAAATAGCTAAATTAAATATGGTTGGGGAATTAAAGATGCCAAATTCAGTCATAGAAGTTTGGGGATATAATACCGCTCTTACTTATGCCAGTGGTAATTGTACAACTCCGGGGTGCAGTGTGGCACTCGGAAAGCTTTGGATATCGTGTCCCATTGGACTCTTTACACAAGCCATTCCCAACTGTTGTCATGCTGATCTTTCTCTTTTGTAACGGTTTAGCAACAGTCTGCAAATTGTTTGAAGGCAAATTATACTCGAGGGCAACAATCAAGCACTGATTGACTATAGAACTGTATCTATACAGGCCATTTTAATCAACATATGTATGCAATGTAATAGATTGAGTCTGGTAAATAATGTAGAATAATAGAAATTTAGTGCTGAACTTCATCTCATTTATCTTCCTCTATCTCTGAGGAAGAATAAATATTCCAAGAAAATTCTTGGTGGATATTTTCTGAATCTGTGCTGCAGAAGTGTTCAGCAACAACAAAAAATTAATCTCTCCAAGCGGTCTGTTCAAACACTTCAATATATTTCATAGAAAATCTAAGGAAAACTTTATAGAGCTTTACTAACGTCTAAACTGAGTCTTCACTAATAGTGGTTAAATTGCTGTCATATCAGATTATTTTCCTAAATTCAGAATTTTCTTGATATCTTATGAGACAGTTATTCTGAAGTTTCCCTTATTCTCTTTCCATTCCCACACACTCTCTACCTGTTTCTTACTAAAATTTTTATATTTTCATAGTAGGGAATTTTTTTCAGTTTTGCCATTTCTGCAGTCAAGTTGAGTTCAGTCTTATTTATATTGCCCAGAATTGTTACATAATAGTCAATCTGGACCCTCGGCATAAAATCATATAGAATTTAGATACAATTACACTTTAGAGTATCATAATTGCTTCCCTTGTCTTCATGCAGAATCCTCTAAGCATATGCAACTTGCCTTTATTGCAGGAGAATGTCAGTATTTACAGGAGGTCCATGATAAAGTCCTAAATCCTTTCCTGCATGTACCGCTGCCTACATTGTGATTCCTCATTTTCTGTCTGTGCATTTTATTCCTTCTAAGTGTAGAGCTTTGTATTTGTCTTACTGAATTTCATCTTGACTGCATCTTCAATTTATCAAGAAAGTTCTGAACTACGATCCTATCCTTCAAAGTGCTCGCATTTCCTCCAAAAGTTCGTGTTGTCGACTTTATAAATACATACTTGACAATTAAACAGTCAATATAAAATATTGTGTGCAAATGTGACGTGTTTTTCTCATGTACCGTGATAAACTGAGTAATAAAGCCTCAAAATTAGACACTTCTCTGTATTGTTTTGGCATCGTCAGTTGTTAGATTCTTATGTCCGCTGTTTTTGTGATAGTTAATTGTTAAATGCATTCATCCTAGTAGTGTTCCTGGAGGTGTCCTTTTGACTTTCTTTGCTCTAGAGCGAATCAAGAAACTCTTAGTTTAGGTCACTGAATTTAATGACCCACCAGTGCAAAACCGATGTAAGAACATAAGCAGACACGGCAGTAGCAAGAGTGGTTTCATTAAAAGTATGGCATTTATAAAAGCTAGGGACATGTGCTGAAGAAGAAAACATGTAAGGAAAGTCGGAGTAGCAGAGAGATGAGTAAGGTAAGTGCTCCTTTATTCTAAGTCCTCCTTCTCTAGGCTTACCCTGAAACAATAGCTGCAAACAATGCCTTTGTGCTGACTGCTGACCATTTCTTTTGATGCTGTTTAGCTGACTGATGTGTTTACCAAAGCGTTTAGATTAAAAGGTATTTTACAAGCTCCTAGAAAAGTAGTTCCTCCGTTGCAGTGTTCCAGCATTTTATAGGAATCTTATGTCTTTTTAAACAGTTGGTATACTGCATTTTGAAAGAAGCAGTCTTAAAAGGCTGTTATCCATGTCTCATGATTTATTGGTTCTTGTATTTATAAGCAAAGTTTGTTTATTTTTTTTAAATATTAATGACTGCAATTATCTTTAGAGCTTTTTATATTAAAAATTAAGCTATGCTTATGTAATCTTGATGTTGCACTCAACTAGTGTATTATTTTTTTTAACCTTGTATCCCAATATAAGCACAATAGGCTACTTAATAAATGGCTTGTTCCAAGATGTATGAAATGATGTAGTTTTCTTCAGAACTTTCAAGTATTTTGCTCATGTGTGTGTTCTCTACATTCCCTTTACCAGCATCTTACTACTGAAACAGTGTCTTTCATTTTACTGCTTGTAAGTGTACGGAAGTAACACATTTTAACTCTGACTTGATGTGAAATGTTTCATCACCAGTGGTTTGCAAATTGAGGGGGGATGAATTTCCAGCTTATAGTGAAACCACATAGTTTAGGTTTCTTAGTAAAGCTTCTTCATACTAGTGAATGAAAACAGTGTTCCTGCCTAATTAAAATTTCAAGCGTTAAAAATTCTTCAGGGTTTTTAGGAAGGAGGGCTGAGACATTACAAGTAGGAAACATAATCCTCAAGTGACATATGATGGAGGGGTTGGGGAGAATAGACACTATTTACCTGTGGCTTTAAACCTAATAGTTATGTGGCCATGACTTGATATATCTACTTTACATTCATATAACATAAAAGAATACAAAGCTGCCTATGTTGGTTTCAAAGAGAGAGAGATGATGTACACTCCAAAAGGGGGGGGGAAACTCAGTTGCATCCAACCTCTGAATGAACTTTCTCTTTCAAAAATATTGATCAGCAGTTCTACTATCAGCAGGAGATAAATCAATATGAAATAGCTGTACACAGTCAGTAAATTAATGAACCAATGCAATTACAGGCGTATGTTAAATATGAAAGAATCAGAATATGTCAGGTATACAATTTGGAGACTGAGAAGGTACAGGTGAATTCTGAGTCTGTAAAAAATTTAGGTCTCCTGGTCTTTTGCATTTGCAAGATTATTCCTGAACTTACTTTCTATAAGAATCATTGCATATATTATTCTAGACAGAAAAAAGAAATAATTTTATAATGGTAAAACAAACTCAAGTTCACCTTTCTTGTAGGGTGGAATTGATTGCCCTTGATGAAAACTTTCACACATTTTTCTAGAACCCTCTGACTTCCATATGATGATACTCAGGGATTAAATATTAGCACAGCCGGTTCTAGCATTGATTGGAAAAAGTGAACACTTTGAATGAGACTAAGTACAAAAATCTCTAGTACACTGGAGAAACCTTAACCTGAACCACTTATTGGCAAGGTTTTGGTTAAAAATTGCCTCAGGAGGTACTTATGTCTTGCTTCAGACAGTAAAAGATAATAATTGAAACTAAGAGTGATGAGGGCCAGGAACTTGTAGAAAAGAAACAGCTCTGTGATAGTGATTATTTGCTACTGATGAGGCTGTAGAAAAAAACAAATTAGATTCTGACCACATATGGGTTTTTGTACCCTTCCTTTACATATATTTTGTTTGTTCTGTTTTGGGCTTGTGTTATGAATGAGGCAAAAAATTTTATCTTGTAACATTTCCCAGTTTTTGTGTATGCTAAATGTTGGCTTGTTATACCTTGGGAACTCCCTCAGCTCATTGTTGCCTCATAGTTGCCATGTCTTTTAGAATTAATTATTGAAACCATAAAATTGTACAGCCAAAATCAGAAAATATAAGAAATTTCTGAATACTGTTTTTTTTATGTATTTTGTTATAGTGGATCTTTCAAGTACTAGCTAACATACATTTACGAAGTGGAAATAAATATTAAATTGTACTTGCTTGCTTAGTGAACTTAGTTCACTACTGAAGGAAAATGGGTTTTGGTTTCTTAGTGTAGGCTTTTACTTCTGTTGACAACTTGCTTATCTCAACTCTGTGAGTTTTCATGTAGCTTCTGGTTTATCGTGTAATAGGAAAAGAGCTAAGAGGCTTTCAGTGAAAGCCTTCTGGGACTTATGTGGCACAGACTCTCCCACCATGGATGCTGGGAGGGTGAGAGTCAATAGGTACAAGCTGAAACAAGGCAGGGTAAGACCAGATATAAGGAAGAACTTTTTCTCTACAAGGACTAATCTGATAGCATTCTATGATGAGGTCACTAGATGGGTGGATGAGGGGAGGGCAGTGGATGTTGTCTACCTTGACTTTGGCAAGGCTTTCGACACTGTCTCCCACATCATCCTCACTGGCAAGCTTAGGAAGTGTGGGATAGATGGATGGACAGTGGGGTGGATTGAGAACTGGCTAGCAGATAGAGCTCAGAGGGTTGTGGTTAGTGGTGCAGAGTCTAGTTGGAGGTCAGTAACAAGTGGTGTCCCTCAAGGGTCAGTACTGGGTCCAGTCCTGTTCAATATATTCATTGATGATCTGGACGAAGGGGTAGAGTGTACCATCAGCAAGTTTGCTGATGACACTAAACTGGGAGGAGTGGGTGATACGCCAGAAGGCTGTGCTGCTTTACAGCGTGACCTGGATAGGCTGGAGAGCTGCGCAGAGAGGAACTTAATGAAATTCAACAAGGGTCAATGTAGGGTACTGCATCTGGGGAGGAATAACCCCATGCATCAGTACAGGTTGGGGGCCGACCTCCTG
This sequence comes from Ibidorhyncha struthersii, assembly GCA_013398815.1. Classification (NCBI taxonomy): domain Eukaryota; kingdom Metazoa; phylum Chordata; class Aves; order Charadriiformes; family Charadriidae; genus Ibidorhyncha; species Ibidorhyncha struthersii. Next base: position 681,464 of record VZSZ01009990.1, read on the forward strand.
GAGAGCAGCTCTGTGGAAAGGGACCTGGGAGTCCTGGTGGACAACAGGATGACCATGAGCCAGCAATGTGCCCTGGCGGCCAAGAGGGCCAATGGCATCCTGGGGTGCATCAAAAGGAGTGTGGCCAGCAGGTCGAGGGAGGTCATCCTCCCCCTCTACTCTGCCCTGGTGAGGCCGCATCTGGAATACTGCGTCCAGTTCTGGGCTCCCCAGTTCAAGAAGGACAGGGATCTGCTGGAGAGGGTCCAGCAAAGGGCTACAAAGATGATTAGGGGATTGGAACATCTTTCATATGAGGAGAGGCTGAGGGATTTGGGTCTCTTTAGTCTGGAGAAAAGAAGATTGAGGGGGGATCTTGTTAATGCTTTCAAATACTTGAAGGGAGGATGCCAGGGGGATGGGAGCAGTCTTTTTTCAGTGGTGCCCATTGATAGGACGAGGGGTAATGGGCACAAGCTTGAACATAGGAAGTTCCATCTTGACATGAGGAGGAACTTCTTTACTTTGAGGGTGGTGGAGCACTGGAACAGGCTGCCCAGAGAGGTTGTGGAGTCTCCCACTCTGGAGACATTCAAAACCCGCCTGGACGCTGTCCTGTGCAACCTGTTGTAGGTGACCCTGCTCTGGCGGGGGGGTTGGACTAGGTGATCTCCAGAGGTCCCTTCCAACCCTGACTATTCTGTGATTCTGTGAAGGACAGTCAGGCAGTGGCAGAGATTGCCTAGAGAAGACTGTGCAGTGTCCACTCTTGGAGGTTTTGAAGACTTGCCTGGGTACAAGTATTTGTATTTCTAATAATGTATTTTTATAATTGGAGTTGTGAACAGATGCCAACACATACTACTACCCAGTCTCTAGTATCTACAGTCTAGTACCTTTACACTCAGCCTGCAGCGTGACATGTGTACAAACTTTCTTTTACGTGGGCGTTTGGATCAATCAGAACAAGTTCATTTGATATCAAAAACTTGCCTATGTGTACCTTTGTGGTAAATATTCATGCCCTTAGCACTCAAACCAGAGACTTCTTCCCCCCAGGCCCCCTTTGCTAAGGCATGCTCATGCTGATGGGAGATCAGTTGTGTAACCCTGACTTCCTCTCAGCCAGCTTAATTTTAGATATGCCGGAGTGCCTTCTGTTAGGGTTTTCTCAGTATGTCACTACCACCACTTTTAAAACTTTAAATTCTTCTTATTTAGTTTATTTGTCTTTAGTTTCTCTTCTGCTTATTTTTTTCTTTCTTTCTTTGCCCTTCTTCCTGTGTCTCTGCGTAGCTTCTGGCCATGTAATTCTTAGTCCTCTTTCTTGTTTAACCTAATCTTATTTATTCTCTTTATATCTACTTTTTTCTTTTTGCCTGCTAGGGAAATGCTCTTTCTTGAGAATGACTTGAAATGATGATTGTGTCTCAGTAAGAGCTTATGTTTTTTGGAAAGGGTTATGCCTAAACAAATATTTTATTTGTCGATGTTTCAAGTTCTGCTTTAAAAAAAACCCCAAACAACCAAAAACCAACCAAACAAGTGAAAAACAACCAAAAAAAAAACCCTACAAAAAAAAAAACAAACCCAACCCCAAACCAGGAAGCATGGCTCTTGAGATTTAGACACGTTAGCTAAAACTCCAGATTCCTTTTCAGATCCAAGTCTTATCAGAGTTAGGTTGTCTCAAGTCTAACTTGCAGTCTGCCAATGCATCCAGCCTACCTATACAGTGCCAGACTATGTCATGGTAAGGTATCAGAGTTGCCTAATTAAATCTCCAGTTAAAAAAGAGTATCTGCTAGTTTATTCTGTTCCTTGGATTAGTATTAAACTGCAAGAGTTTCTGGTACTAAAAGGCTCCTGAAGAGGCCTATTAGAGAATTGTTTCCTAGAATTTGGCACTGACGCTTACCAAATCATCTCCACTCTGTGGAAAGAAGAGAGGAAATTACACTGGAAGCACTGTCCCTTTCTACCTTGGAGACTCCAGTCTGCTGTTCAGACACATCAGCCCTGGGAGTCCCCTTCTGGACCTTTTGGGATTTGAGACCATTTGATGCCTTCTGAGGGTTCTCTGTCCGGGTCTTGCTTCCAGATTCAAGGCCAGTTTTGCATTTGCAGTTGTTTCATGCAGAGCCAAAGTCTGGTTCTGGGAGTGCAGATCCTGCTAACTGTCTTTTGTTGATCAGTAGAAGCTATATTTTCCTCCCCTGGGTGGTGTTTAAGAGGACATATCCACCTCAGTGCCTCTAAAGGAATGTACTTCAAATAGACCTTTTCTCCAGCTCAGGTAATCTACCTAACTCGTTGTTATTCCAGTGTTCCATAGTCTTTCTTCAGATGGCAACTCACCTGGACCAGAAATTTTAGGAAAGACATTTAACCCTCTGGCAACAGCCAGATGCTTTACAGTTACCATAGGGTAACTGTTATGGGTTATAACTCTAGATGTATGTGGGCTCTGTGTTCATTGAAACATCTATTCAGCATCTCTTTCGTCATTCATAATGTTGCTATCAGGCTTTCCTTCCTAGATTTCCCTTTCTGTCTCCTCATTATTTACCAGCTTCATCTAAGGCACTCATCAATTACTGTAGATTCTTTATGTCTCTACTGAGAAAGATCAGCACTTTTATCTCATTAGCTCTTATTATCCTTTTTTAATGCTCCAAGGATTACCTCTGATGTAGTTGCTTGCCATTCTACAACATCAGAAAACCTCCAGTGTGTCAGTTCCAATCAAGGGGACCTTAGAGCAAGTGTCTGTTCTTTGCACTTCCACTTTACATCAGGTTACAAAGCTTTTATCAGGTATTCTCTACTGATCTGGACTTCTTGAGCTATCACTGCCTGTAATCCTAACTACGATAGGTATGGATCTGGACAACCATTCTACCCCCATAACAACACAGGGCTTTTAAAAGGAAAGGGTATTCTGGGGAAACATGGTTATTCTGACACTTGTCATCAAATGAGCCCTGCCAGCTACCAGACTACGATGACTAGACTATAGAAGCACAGAATTACACCTGCACTTGAAAGTCTTTTCTCATAATGTGCTTTCTTGTCTCTTCAGGTGATTTGGAACCGGGGAGGGACGGGGGAAGGTGTGGGTGAAGGTGATGATAAAGGCTGAGGCTCAACTTGACAGTCTCTCCAGGCTATATGGACTTTTCTACTACTTTAAGAAAATCCTCCTCTTAGTCCTCTGGACTTTTGAGGAAGGTACAGATATGCCAGTGCAAAGTCTCCCAATTAAATTTAAATGGTCTTCTTTCTTCCGTGCTTTTTTTTTCCCCTCCAGTGCTTTCAGAATGACTCTCTTGAATTCAGGAATTTACGTGCCTTACTCGTTTATGAATGCTGTAGGGAAAATCCTTCCTCCAGGCTTTATAGTCAAGTGAGGCAAGTCAGTAGTCATCGTAACTTGTTGCTGAATTAATTGCTACCAGGCTAAATGTACTGCTTGCTGTGCCAGTTGTCTTGAGAAGGCAATTTTCCATTCCCAAAGTGACAATATATTTAGCTTTCGTTATTCTAGACTGCATGTATACCCTTCTCAGACCTAAATGCGGTCCACCCTGACAGTCTTCCTCCTTTACAACTCTTCTCTTTCTAATGATGATAGGGATCTCTCGGTGTTTGCAAAAGGATACTGTTTCAACTTCCATTGCTGTCCTGAACAGTCGTAATTGATTATTCTCTTTGCTGTGATAGCTCTTTCTCATGACCTAACAACCCAGGATCATTAGTCATCTGATCACAGTGTATTTATTCTACATCAGAATGATGTAAGACCTGTTCAGGGAAATGACCACATCTTTTGATTCTGGTGCCTTTTGGTGCTTTATCCTAATATGCCTTCATAGATGTTTTCAGTCATTTCACTTCATGAAGTCATGAATGGAAATCCATAATGATGTCCTCAGAATGATATGCAAGGACTTATGTAACTGAAAAATACACCTTCTCATCCTGAACAAATCACACGTTTTGCTTCAATGCTAGTCTTTACTCAAGAGGCTTTGCAGACATGTTTCTGATTAGGATCTTTGGTTTTCTTTGGCCTATTTTCTCTGAAAACTGCAAGGCAGAGCTGGAATGTAGCCTTAAGAAATCTTCTTTCCCTACACCTGGTTGAGGCTATTTGGAGTCCCAGACCAAAAAGCCATATAATGTTGCTTTTCCTTGCATGTGCTCTTGCAGAACTCCAGGAACTTGTCTCATTCAGCATGATGCTGGATCTCGTCAATGTAAAGTGACCTTGTTCATCCCTGGTTTGTGAAGTCAGGGATTATAAGGATATCACTAGCTGAAAGTACTTATACGGAAGGATCTCTTCAGACATAGGGATCAAGTTCAGTCATCAGGATTTGACCTGGTCTGTCACCCACACCCTGATTTTCTCAAGTTGCTTGCTGTTCACCTCAGCCTCTGCTTAATGATCGCCTGAACACTGTCTGCTTCCATTAACGTAAAGCCCTGCCGGGGAGGTTCTCAGTGCTCATCTGCTACAAAACTATAATTTTTCAAAGGCTTCCTGAGGCGCTGTCCTAGTGAGCAGTCCCACCAGTGAGACTTGTTTTCAGTCCTGTCTGCTCTCTTCTCACCTTACTGTTAACCACTCACACAGATCCCAGCCTGCCCCACGCATCTCGATTTGCGTGTATTTCCTGACTGTGGTCATCATTGCTATAATAGTCATGCTTTTATGGATGATTTCTCATCTGCTAAATGGTTCTCTGACAGAATTGCCTTGGTACCTGTGCAGGACTGTCATCTTAATCAGCAGACAAAGCCAGGAGATCTGGCTTTCACTTTAAGCAGCAGAGAACCTTATCTCTGCCCTGCCCGCCCCCTGCCCCCCTTCCTTGACTTGCTCCTTTAGTTCTGAGACCTTCCTTAATATAAGGAGAGCTCTTGCCTTCTACATTGGCTGAGCCCAGGACCTTTCCTCAGCCTCTCGCTTTTGTGTGTCTCTAGCAGGGAGACACCAGAGGACAGCCATAAGCAGATATGGTCTCACCACAAACCACTCCTAAGTCAGATTTTTTCTCAAGCCCACGATATGGATGTTTCCATCCTAGATAGCATCAGGACAGCAACTTACTTATAGGACTGACTTACAGGAGCTTGACTTGCTAATCAGGCACTACAAATTCAAGGGTTTATCTGGAAATAACGCTCCACTTACCAGTATAGTTATGCAGGTTTTTTTCTGAAATGATTCTTGACTTGACTCTTCTATTCCAAGTACTTGGGCTTGTGGATAGACCTGTTGCTGGGAATCACCCCCAGTGGAAATCTACATACCAACAATCATTGAAAGGGGACAGAAAAGTTACCTATGAATAGTTACATTTCTCAGAGGTGGGTTGCTTTTTTTTTTTTTAAACTGTTTATTTCCAACTATCCCCTCTTCTGCTCTGTTTTGCCCCCCTTCTCAGTTGCTGTGAGAAAAACTGAAAATCATGTGTTCCACTTTATTTTTCTCAGGGTTGTATAAGGGGCAGGATATGAATATACCCAACATGTACTGTGAAAGCAGAATTTCCTGGTTTAAGTAGTCTTGATTTCAATTGATGTAGGCAAGTGAGTATATAATGAATACCTATATAGGCAAGACATTTCAAGAAGCTGTTATTAAGCTGTTGAACTTTCTATACAAAGAAAATTTATTTTACCAAATAAATTCCCAAGCAATATTTTCTGGACAACATTTTGTATTTTTTTATGCATAGTTACTTTTAATTATTAAAACAAGCTTATTGAAATTCATTTTCACATGAAATTAAATCGAGAATAGCAAAGAAAATCGTGATCCCGTTGCACAAAAGTTAATGTTTGGCTCTTTAAAATGCTTTTCATAGTACTCGGTAATTAGAAAGGGAAATTCCCTGCTGGTATAGAGCTACCATTTTGTTCCCCATTCGCTGCATTGTCACTGTGGGTAGGGTTATTATGCAATCTCTGGCAAGCTCATCCTACCAGACTGCTTACTAATTTGTAGGCTGTAGGTGTAAATTGAAAAGCCTTCATCCTGCTTCTGTTTACTTCACAGATTGAACTGGGCTCCAATTATTCTCATCTGTGTGAACTGAGGCACTGTTGTTGCTCTTGCCTCTTTTTTTTCCTTGTGGGTGGGCATAACTCATTTGGACCTGCATTTCTTTTCAAAAGAAACATTTAAAAGAATGAGTATGTAAGAAGTAGTTTTAGTACTTACTGTTCTATAACTTTAATGATTATATATCTCAATACAGTCAGTAGTGTAGTAGAGGTTCCATAGGGCATTGTCAGTGTTTATTCATGGCATGGCATTTATTTGTCAGACACACATCAGGGTTTTATTCTCTCGGAACTCATTTAATCTTTCTTTTTTAAATTCCAATTGTATGAGTAAAGCTGACTCTGCTTGCATGGGAGGCTTAATTATACCTGATGTTGCTTGGTTTAGCCTGTTTGTCACAAACTTATTTTAGCTAACCTACTGCTTTTTAAAGAGGAGGAAAACAGAAGGGGAGAGATTGGACATAAAGTAGCAAACAAATGCTGAAAATTGAGAAATATTTTATACTGCAGCCTCTCTTGAGCAGTAGGTCGCTTTCATAGGAAAACTAGCTACCCATTTTATACCATTAATAGAAGAATGCTTTCTGGGAGCTTCAGGGAGGTGTTTTCAGTGGTTGCTAAGGCAGCAGTTTGCCTCTTTGGTCCTTTTGCTCTGGCTTATCTGTACATGATATTGTGGGAATCCCAGATGTAGGAACAAAGGAAGAACCTGCAGTTAGTAAATTACCCCCCCACACACTAATCCTACCTGTTAAGAAAATCTGCCCACGCGTTATGCTAAATCCCAGTATTATTAAGATAATCATAAATGTTTTCTGTGCTGCATGCATAGGACCAGTGGGTTTTTTGGCTATGCAAAGTTCCTTGGCTTCCTTTGAGATTCTTTCACTAACCTAGTTTTATTATCCATAAAGGTTATACAAAGTACTTATATGAATTAGAACTGGGTTATGATATATTTAGACAGTGGGATTTATATAATAGCCTTAGCTTCAAATACAATATATTCCAAACAATAATTTGAAACTTTTTCTTAGAGGTTGTGTAAGATTTCTGTAAAGGTTGAAAAAGACCTGTATGCTACCTACACAAAACTCTCTGTATATTCATCTGTGTGGGTTTTTTTTCTTTTAGTTAGTCTGATGCTCATCAGCTCATCTGATTACATTAGTTGCAAAATGTATTAAACCCACATAATAAACAACCAGCTTTGTATGTGGTGCAGATGTTATGCAACTGCCAGCTTCCACAGAAAGAACATAGAGTACATCACAGTGTGTTCTTAGGCTTCTAAACCCATTTGCCTCTAACTGCTGACTATGAAAGAGATTCGGCATTTCTCTTTGGGAATAACAAACCTGATAGAACCTATGTGAAAGCTGATCTTGGAGTATGACCATTTTTGTTCATATTTTTATATCCATACGTATCATATACAAAAACCCAATAGTTTATACCTGAACCAAATAAGCCAGAGTGACATAAATACAGGAAGGAACATTGTAAGATTCAAAATATGGTAACCATTCAAAGGCAGGATAAAATGCTGAACTAACTGCTGTTAAGATACATGACTCTTGATCCATACCTCTTGTATGAATTTAGAGAAACCATGACTAAATTTTTTTTCCAATTAAATTTACCAAATCTTGTCTGAATGATTCTCTGTTGTCAGTACTACCAGATTTGCATTTACATTTATGGATATAATAGAGCTTTCAAATGTACTTTTATATTGCCTTTCTGCTGAAGATTTCAAAGTTTTTACATAAATTAAATTCCATAAGCATTTTTGTAGAATGTGGATTTATCATACCCACTTTACAGAAGAGTAAACGTTGAAGCAACTTACTCAAGATCACATATCACACTTTAGCCATGATTAAACTTTAGGAGTTCTGCTCTTCGCATACAATGTTTGCCTCCCAAGTCAGGAATATTTCAATAGTCATCTGTCTTCTTGCATGTAAATACTGTCCATGCATAAAATAATAAATGTTTGCAAAATGTATAGCATTTGAACTGTAAGTGTAAAATACAACATGGGGATTTTAAAATATGGGAACACAGTCTGATTCTGTCTATACGGTGTGGTACCTACAAACAATTCCAGTAATGGCAGCTGTTGTGCTGGTATGTAGCAGAAAGATAAGCAAGTCCTTCCTACCACAGGATTAAAATGACAAAACCCCTCCAAATACTCTTAGTGCTTTAGGCTTAGTCACTTAAACCAATAAATGGGCTTGGATCCACACTATGTTTTAGTTCTCCCTGTTGCTGGCAGAGAATCAGAAACAGCAGCATTAACATGTATTTTGGATTAGTAAACTGGATCGTGTAATGCCTATTCTGAGGTCTGTATAATATGGAAGTATTGTGTATTTTAAAAAAAAGAAGTTAAAATAATCCCAGAAGTAATACATCTCATCTATTATACATGATTCCTGGCCTTTAATTTTAATACTTCTCTAATTACATGGTTCATATTCTGGAGATAAGCTGTCATTTATCAAGTGTTGGTATCTTCTGCAGATTAATTTTTCCTTTATATGTGGTTGAATTTCTGACCATCAGAAATTGTTTTTCCCTTTTTTGAGCCAGTTTTTTTTTTTTTTTATGCTTCTTTGTTAAGGTTGTTTTACAGTCACATACCTCATAGGATTGTTTTCTCAAGTACCTATGCAAAATTTGTAAGATTAGTCTGCAAAAGATGTAAAACCACAGAAAAATAACAGATCCAGAGTACTGACTTTGAGCTTTATACAGATTTTAATTTAAATTTATTGAGAATAATGCAGCATAACATTGAAACTACCAAATGAAGTCTCTGAATAAACACTGGTGTGATAGGCACTGGTTCATAACCACTGAGGTAGATTTCCTGTATTGCCAGAATTCAGCTTTAGAAGTGAAAGATAGCATGAGACTTCTCATGAGCTAGAGATGACCTGCTGGACAATATTTAGATTCTGTGGTGAAAATCGGTGTTATTTCTAGTGCTTCCATGCTCACGTTCTGCAAATGTTTACATAGACAGGTTAGAAATTACATGAATTTGGCTGCATTCTGCTCTCAGATGAAAACTTTCAGTTATATACTTCAGATTTTCATGTGGGAATCTAGAAGAAAGAGACAGCTGTTTATATTCCTACATACTAACGCTTCATCAGTTTGAGAAGATGGTATTGTCTGGACTCTTATTTGGTGCTGCACTTGATTTTTTTATTATATTTATTTCTTATGAGATCCTCTCCCAAATATGCGTAGTCATGTGACTGAAAGAAGCTTTGTTCAATGTTGGAAAACCTGCCTGTAGCAGATTAAGTATAGCAAACAAAGACAAGGAAGTGCAAAGAAACTTTTTGTAATACATATAAATAATAAGAAACAGAAATTCATTGACTCCATGGTTCATAAAATCACAGAACAGCCTGGGTTGGAAGGCACCTTTGCAAGATCATCTGGCCCAAACTTCCACAGGAAAGGGAGCCTGAATGAGATTATCTAGCACCTTGTCCAACTGTGTCTTCAAAACTTCCAGCAATGGGGATTCTACCACATCCCTGGGGCGGTTGTTCCACTGATTGATTGATTGTTCTCACTGTAAATTTTTTTTTTGTATCAAGATGAAACCCCTCCCAGTGCAACTTGTAGCCATTACCCCTAGTCTTCACCATGAGGCTCCTTGTGAAGACAGAGTTCCTGTCCTATTTGTAGCTGCCCATTTAAGTAGTGGAACTCTGCGATGAGGTCCCTGCTGCAGCTTTTCTTCTTCAGGGGGAGAAGTGGCGAGACCTAACTCATTCAGCTGTTTCTCACAGGCAGGTTCTCCAGCCTTTTAATCATCTTTGTGGCCTTCCTTTGGGCCTTCTTTACTCCTGCTTCTTTCTTGAATTGTGGGGACCAGAACTGAACACAGTATTCCAAGCGTGGCCTGACAGGTGCTGAGTGGAGTGGTATGATCACGTCTCTGTCTCTGCTAGTAACGCCACTGCGGATGCAGCCCAGGATCCAATTTGCCTTTGCTGCTGCAGCAGCTCACAGCTGAGTCGTGTTCCGCTTGTTGTCCACCAGGACCCCCAGGTCCCTTTCAACAAGCCAGCTCCCCGACCACATAGATTCTAGCCTGTACTGGCCTCTTTGGTTATGTCATCCCAGGTGCAGGATGCACTTGTCTTCATTAAACTTCATACAGTTCTTGCTTGCCAACTCTTCCAGCCTGCCCAGGTCTCTCTCTAAGATGTCTCTCCCCTTTGATGTGTCCACCTCACCACCCAGTTTAGTGTCATTAGCAACTTGGTGAGGATGCTTTCAATCCCATCATCCAGATAATTTATGAAGCTACTGAACAGTGCAGGGCTCAGTATTGATGCTTGTCACTGTGTATATTCCATACGACAAGACTGTCATGTAATTTTGTCTGTCACTAAGAAAATTTTTTTGTATATATATAAAATTTGTGGGAGTGTTATTTTGCAGTTTTAGGATTTTTAAAGCAAAACCGGTAAAAGTTTCTTAATTGCTTGTCTTCATTTTCTGTTACAAGTCTCCAGGGAAGTGTTGAAGGACCTGAGCCTCCCCTTACCTAGAAGGTCTCATCACTGACATCTGTTAAAACATAGCTAGAATTGTAAAGTAAATAAAGCAGTTGTAAGCCCATGTGCTACGTTCCAACTTCACTTATGACTAGAATTGCCTGTGTGAATTAAGCCCTTCGGTATGGTAATAAATAGTGTACGTTATGCTGAAGTGCACAAGATGAGCACCAAAGAACTGTGGCTTCGGTGTCTGTGCCCATCTGTTTCCAGTTCCTGTATGCTGCCATTTAAACTCTCCGTGGGGTTACTATTCTTCTGTGCCAATATCCATGGAAGTATCTGAATCGTTATCTCTTTGAAAACCATGAATGTGAGCACATATAGGTGAAGTTTAGCTGCTTAGGAACTCAGTTTTGTCAGTGTTTTCAGTTGGCTCTTAGAAGGGCAGTAGTTGTCTCTTAGTAGGGCGTCATCTCTTTTTATTCCATGGAAAACCGATCGTTTGCCAAAAGGAAAGTGAACGCTTTGTGCTTAGTGCATAACACCTTTGCTGCTGCCTTTTGCCTCAGAACTGTTGCTGTCACTTCCTATTTGACTGACCAGGATAATGTGGAGCTGAATGCAAAGAATAAGGCTTTCAGATTTCTCAGAATCATTTGTAATATCAATCTACAGATAAATAGAAGGTGTCTGTCTTGTGACTCTCCGACTGTCAGTAGCACATGAATAATAATGTCAGTGTATTGAAGACAGTTTTGATCAGCAGCAGAAAGTGTAGGCAGTTTTGCTGGCACTCTAATTAATGTTACTGTTTTCTTCTGTTGCTACTATATGAAAACCACACCCAAACAATACAGAGGACTATTTATTTTCCCCAGTTAGGGCTAGCAGTAAAAAGGGCTACGTAGAGGGGTCATTGACCAACGTAAAAAAAATGAAACTGATGAAACGAGAAATTTCCCCGTTAAAATACTCTACAGTGCTAACTAGTTAAGCAATTAAATCACTTGGAAATTCCCAATAGAAAGGTCATCAGCCCTTTATATGTGGATAAAACTGAAGTATAATATTCTTTTCATTACATTATTTAGAATAGATAAATATTAAATAAAATATTGAAGCAATGATACTTGAGATGATGAAAAATCAAAATGTTTAATTTCAGAGTGGATTGTTTTGAATGCATTTAAATTTTTCCAAATTGTTTTAAATTTTATTTCAATAAAATGACATATTTACAGAAGGAAAATTTATTTTGACAAAAATATGTTTTGAAACTGGAAATCATGTAAAATAACGTTTTTCCTACTACTTGTAGTTAGTAGTGGTAGGAGTTCTAAAGCCTAAATTTCAGTGTAGCAAGAAATACTACCAAGTCCATTAGAAAATTAGTGTATTTTAAAATGTACCTTTGAAATACTGGAATGCATGCTTTGTTTTTTTTTAATCTATTGTATTTGAAGTGAGTTTGCTAAGACCATGAAGGAAAGTGTTGGAAATAGAGCCAGCATAAATACAGTTTTTTTTCCTCATTTAATTCACATTATAATTTATTTAATTCACGTTCTTGATGCCATACACATTTGCCTGTTTTGCAATGATGGAATATTACTAAAAAGGGTGGTTGATGCTAGAGGTCTGCAATTTTAAATTTTCCTTGCAATGTGTCAAATTGATTTGGAAATGAATTTTCTAGGTTTTTAATGAGTATCATAAAATGCTGTTGGTTGGGTCGTCCGCCCACCCCCCCCCAAGGAAATGTACTTACCTCCCTCTTGGTCTACAACTGCATATATTGAATTTCTACTCACCCTAATGAAATTTCAAATGAACCAGCTTTATAGTCTTGAAATACATATTCATCGGAATTAAATCCCTTTGAGATTGAGATAAATTTGTGTTTCTTTCTAAAGCTATTGCATTGACATCTGCATGTATGGTTAGATGGGGGTACAAATTTTTAATTGGAAAGTCTATTTACAGCCATAAAGTTAACACGTATAAAGGAAGCTTATATTTCAAAATGAAACATGCCAAACCACCAGGAGACGAAAACTTAGTCTACCATGTATATATATAGGGTTGCTCTGAAATCTGTAGCTTTATCTCTTCTGTGACAGTGCAATAAACCTGAGATTTTTATTTTGCGTGCAGCGTGGCAGTGTCAAGGCAAGAGACATAGGCAGGTTGTGTCCCACTTTCTTCCTCAGACTCCTTATTGCTCCTCCTGCTCCTTTTGCATCGGACCAGGGCAGAGCTGCCAGCCTTGGGCAGTGGCGGTGGCAGCAGCTGCAGTGGCCGTGGCACAGGACGCAAGTATCTGGGCTCCTATCTGGCATCCTCTTGGCAGGTTCTTGTTTCACACCTGCCCTCTTTGCCTTAGTCTTACTGTGTTTCTGTCCTTCAGAAATTTGTTGTCCCCTGTGCAGTTTTTCTTGGAAATGCACTTAGAATGTCCAAATAATGTCAGAAGCAGATTTATCAAAATCAGTCTTTAATAGTTTGGTTTAAAAAAAATGTTGTGTGCCAAGTACTTGACAAAATTCATGGTTCACACGTTAATATGGAAGGTACAGCTAAGTGAACATTTTATTCAATATATCACTTGAAGCAAAATAGAATCAGTGTACCCTCTGAGGATTATGAATACCGACTGTACTAACGTGAGGGGGGAATACTACTTTAGGCTCTAATGCAACAGCAGAGTTGGAGCTCTTTATGTTTTACAAATGTTTTGTAGCTTTTTAAAATTAAATAGGCAGTGATGTCTGCATGAGAAGACACCACTTATTTTGTTGGCCGGCCTCTTGCACAGGAGGAAGTCTCTTCATTGAGGCGTGCTTCTTGTTGTCATGCCAGGTTTAGTGAGTGAGAGTTGCAGTGAACAAACCACATCTTTACCACCGTACCATGCTTGGAATTAATATGAAAGCAAGATACCACTATATATGTATTTTATTTTTTTTAAGCTTGGGAAAGGTTGTTAGTCCTTATAGTGTCAATGTATGTAGAAGTACAATTTGATTTGAAGAGTTCCATTTCAGTTTACAGCTCATTTATTAGAGTGCTTCAGTTTACAGAGTGAGGAAGAATTGTGTTATAAGCCTTTACCAAAAATTCTTTGTTGTTCTTTTTTTTCAGAATCCCTTTCTGCACACTTATTTCCTTTAAGAAGTTTGTACAACTCTCCAGCACGTCTTATACCATGATGAAATATACTGCTCTATTCAAAAGAATATAGAACTTTCTTTGGAAAAAAAAAAAAACCCAAACCAAACAACAAACAGAATGCACACCACCCTTGAAGCTTTGAATTACTTTTTTTCCCTGATACTTATGTCATTGTTTTGTTCCCATAATGAACATTTTGTGCAAGTGTTCAGGAAAATTGTCCAAACCATGTTTTAATACAGATGCAGTTTTAATATTTGGCATTGTGAGGTTTTCATTTAGTCACAGCACTTAACCCACTTGGACTTCAGTCAGCATTTGAAGTGAGCCTACCAAACTCTTGAAAAGAAATCTGAAGTCTGCCCACAAGACTCTCCTTTTTTGCCAGACTATGGCTTCATTGTTGACTGACTGCAGCGTGTCTTACTGAAGCAGAATCCTCTCATACTGGAAGGGAGAAAGCCTAACTTTTTGATTTCCTTGAAACTCTCAGCAAGCAGGTTTAATTTACCGGAAAGGTACTCTAGGTAATGTGAAATTAGGCTTTATAGGAAACCTTGGACACAGAGGCAGGCAGGGGAATTGTTCATGAATAGACTGTATAATCTGTGATGCCCTCTAAGTAAGGAAAGAATTTGAGACTCTGTGCATTAATACTTCATCATCATATCAAAAGTAAGAGGAGCCATAGCCTGGAGTATTATCTCGACTCTGCCTAACATGCAGGAACACACTCATATACACACACAAAGAACTTGATGGCTTTATAATTGCTCACAGCTACTGTCACTGCTGCCACAAACCCCTCCTAACTTTCTGCAGCTCTTCGAACAGTATTCCTGATCCGACACTTGATGAAAATTCTCAACCGAAAGATTTGAGAGCTCTTTAAAGAGGTAAATGCCGCCTGTAGTTCCAGATCACCAGTATTTTTGCTCTAAATGTGGTTTTAGCAGTGGATTACATCTCTCTGAAATAGATTATGTTCTGTACAGTCATCTGAAGGCTACAGGAATTTGCGTGGAATCTGCTTGAACTTAGTTGGGATGTATATTTTGGCATTGAGATATTCATGAGGAACATGAAAAGCACATGTGCCAGAGCTGCTGATGCTTCAAAGCTCTAACACCAAGCAGGGCAATAATGCTATTAAAAATATGTATTTTCTCTAATCCTTAAATCCCTTCTTAACTTAAATAAGGAGCTCTAAGTGAGGTAGCTATTCTTGGCAGTATATTCATAATGCTGAGTAGTGTAATATTTTCTAAAATGAAGGATAAATGAAAAGCCTAAACAAACTGAGCAACTGAGAAATGCTGATCCAGTAAAATGTGCAGACTCACATTTTGCTGTGTATTTCAAATGACTTTCATCAATTCTGGTATACCTAACAGCACAAGAGGCATTTCCTCTGTACTCTGTTATCAAACGTTAAATTGTATTGTAGAAAAGTGTCAGCTCTATAATAAAATTATTATTGATTATATTAGTAAGGAAGACCCATCTAGGTTTAAGCCCGTGTTGCACTTTGTACTCCCCAAAGTCGTAGTTAGAAAAGGTTCCTTTGGCTGACAATTAATGCTCTGACAAATGCAAGAGAGAGAGAGCTTGAGGAGGAAGGCAGGCTGTTATCATCACCCTGCAGGGCGAATCTGAGGCATAGAAAGGTGGCTTCAGTAGAAGAGCTATATGTGTTGTTTGACCAGCCACTATAAAATTTCTTCCTTATCTGATGTTTTATGTGTCTCCTCAAATTTAACATTCCTTTTCCATTGATCGACTGGTCTCACAACTGTGTTCTTATCTGGGATGTTGTTCCTGAAATAAAAATGGCAGTTCCTGAGTTTTAAATCGAATTGACAATGAACCTAGAGCTTCTTGCCACCGAAATGTAAATGAGAAATGCCTGTGTGAGCAGAAGATAAGGTCCATGTCTTCTGTGTGAGTCCACAGCAAATATTTCTCTGGCACTCACGTTACTTTTGCATTGCTCATTATGGTGCTAAAGATAGGCAATATACAGTTGTGCCAACAGTACACGAAGAATGATAATCTTATCAAAAGATAATAATGTAATTAATTTCAAAAGGAAGAGTTATACCTCAGCAGTATAATTTAGCATCAACTTTACCAAACTACTGAAATGCAGTAATTAGTAGATAACGACTTTCACCCAGTCCATTTGGTTTGTTCTGATACGAAGGTCAGATATTCTTGACTGCTCTAAGCGCTTTCTAGAACTGATGAGAAGAGTGGTGGATTGAAGACTAGATCATGTTTTCTCTCTCAAGTATCGTTTCATTAAGAACATGAGAATGTCAGGTTTTTCAGTTATTTACATTTCTTGTCTGTTGGAGTGCTTAAAGCTTATTTTTATGGGGAACAGTAGTTCTGGACCACTGAATTTAAAATATGTTTTTGACTGGACTTGAATGGTGACTAGAGGTCCTTACTTAATGAAGTATCTATTAGTTGCAGTGAAGGCACATTCTTTCAAGCATTTATAAATGGTATTTTTGTGCAAAGAATTATGTGCATTGACCAAAGCAAAGACATGAGCTCAGCCCAGTAAAGACAGTTGCTGCAAAAATTGGGGAAAATCCTGGTACTAATATGAAAAGTTTCACGCAGTTTAACAAATTATTAAGAATGTGCTGACAAGATTTTCATTTGCATATAGCTAAAATATGAATGCTAATTTTCAGTTAAGTTTACAAATATAGCAGAAAAATGTGCTCATAGCAACTGGATGGTCCTTCAGCTTTCTACAAGCAGGTCCACAAACATAATTCTAATTTATCCTGGATGCAGTCCTGCAAGGTACTGAGCACTCTGCCTCTGACTTTTTAGTGACCTTAGATGTATGCTTAGCGTAAGACCTGGAATTTGTTTTAAGTGCATATTTATAAATGTTTGTTTTGTGCTGAGGCAGGAGGGATCTGAATGAGTTCTTTACTATGCAGATCTGGAAAATGTGGGGGAAAAAATATTTTTTTATGTATTCTTAGAGTTTTTTTGTATGCACGTGCCTCTGCATGCATGAGTGGCCTGCTGTGTCAACCAGGGATTAATCTTTTATTCACTAGAAGTTTTTTATGAATTTTTGGTGCTGCCAGATGCAGCACCGTGTGTGTATGTGTGTATATATATATATATGCACCACAGTAACACGGCTAAACTGCTTATGCTGGCTTAAACATACACTCTTGATAGAGATGTGTTACAAGAGACTATTGATGAGCTCTAGATTAAGAAGACACACAAGGCCAAGTCAAGGGAGGAAGCTTGGAGGTATGTTTTGTTCCTGTTCTAGCAAGGACATTTGTTTGTGAGACAGAAATAAATGCAGAAGAAGTTTTAGTATTTGTTTTAAATTGAACATTTAAAAAAGATCTAAGTTAACACTCTTAGAACAGATACGGATCTCAGTTCTGAACTGGCAAACCAATGCTGGAAGGGATTCTCAATACTTGGGGAAATGTTTCGGTCTCTTGTTTCTCCAGAAAGAAGCATCAGTATATCAAGCCTTTTAATGGAATATTTTCAGTATTCACTTTTTTTTGTTGTTGTTGGGAAAACTTTTCATCCAGACATAATTTCCATTCAGAAGAAGAGGTCCACCAAAAGTGACAGTGTTCAATCAGGATGGAGAGAAGGTTCAGGTGTCTGAGTCATTAGAACAGGGACTGAACCAGGGAGTTTTGCAGCCCTAAAGAGTGCTCCTCCATGCAGCAACAGTCTATTTCAGGATTGATTTTTCACAGTCTCTTCCTCTTGGATCCCTCTGCTTTATACAACTAGTAAAACACTTCACTAGGCCAGCAGGGGAGAGAGACTGGCTTTGCAACTTGGAGGGGAAGTCATCAAAATAAACAGAGCAGGTTTGAAGATACGTCAGTGCTTTCATTACCTGACTGTCAAGCCAGTTTTTCCCCTTGGTTCAGTGAGTATATACGTGAGGTAGGAAGGATCAGAAAAGAGACTGGTTAAAGGTTATGTATTTTGTGAAAGCTCACACTGAGAGTGAACTTCCTGATTCAGAATGGATTTATGAATCTGCATTTTCCTTATCAGAAGTAGAGTCTTCAATGCTGGTCCCAGAGCATGCTCTACTAGAATGTCTCTCAGCTTTTGCAAGATAAGTAAGTAAATAAGGTTTGTGTTCTAATCCCAGTGTACAACCAAATGAAGATATAAACATTTTTTGAAAAGCAAGCTGTTTATTTTTTAGCAGTATTTAAATTTCCATTTTAAATTAATTGTGCTACAATCCCTTGATATGCCGAAAAAGTATTCTCGTGTAAAAGACGCAATTGTCAATCTGGACCTCTGCCAGATTTGGTTTTGTTCTGCTTCCTGAGTTCTGTGGGCATCAGTCCACCATGCTGGGAGATCTTTGACAGAATTTGGCTGTTCTTTTCACAAAAGTGAGACAAAGGGTTGGTACACAGGGGGCCACCCCAACTTTATGGCTTCCCTGGACTTCCCTGACTTGAATTCCTAGTTGATTCTCTAAGCCACTCTTGTATCTAATTTGAGCTATTGGCACATCACAGAGCAGGCTGAAGATCTGGCATCTCACGTTTAATCTCCTTCCAAAGAATTGTTTATGAAGTTTGAGGCCAATTTGAAGTATAACAAGCTATTAAGGGTAATAATAACTATGTTTTTGTAGAGCATTTAATATATTGTTTTGAAAAAGGAACTCAATGTCTACATCCCCACTTTGCAATTAGGAAAAAGACTAAAGTGATTTGGGAAAGGTTGCTCTGCAGTGAAAGTCACGTCTCACTTCCAATCAAGTGTTGTATCCACATTGCCTTATTTTATATTACGTTCTTTTATGGGGCTTTGAAAGCATTTATTTCTTTGCATAACCTTCCAAAGCCTTTTATTCATCTAGGAAATCAGAATAAAATAGGTTTTTAAATATAAGATAGCTAATTGCATTATATATAACTAGATAAAATGGCAGCAAATATATTTAGGAGAGATGGGAACACTTTTTTTCTTTTTCCAAAGAAATGTGTGTATTATAAGCTTAAATGAAAGGTCCCAACTGTAGTGACTGCACAAGAAACATACAAAGTCCTTAAGTTTATACTGCTTTCAAGTAATTGTTATCTAAAAATCCTTGATTGTGAGGTTGATTTTTATATAAGACCTCCTTCAGCGAGTAACTTTTCTCCCAGGCTAAAAGCACTTGAGACACCACCTATCAAAAGTTATTTTTTTCCCTGTGAAAATATCTTATCAGATTGAAATAGTGGTTATTTTTTGCCAAATAAGTAGTGTTCATACTGAAATAGTTTGACAACAATAACATTGAGTAGAAATAATCCCTCTGCGAAAGTATTACACAACAAATCCTGCATGTATCTTTGTTGAAGTTTATTGTGGTTATAGTCTTATCTGAAATGAGTATGTTAGTTTTGTAATCTTGGAAGAACTGTTTGCACTCTGATCCTCTAGTTACAAGGAGAAAAGAAACAAGAAATCCATGAGAACCAGTGAGAAGCCTAAGTGGTTGTGATCCTTTTTTTTTTTTTTTTAAATATTGGTTTTGATTCTCTGTTTTGGGTTGGCTTTGGCTCAGGTGAAGCTAACTGCAGCTAGAGGACTGCTCTGATTAATGCTGACTCTGTTCCTGGGGGACCAGCAAGGGATCTACAGCAGAGCTTTATGTGGTGTCCCCGTCATCCTCCCTAGTTATTGTTCTGTTTTAGGGCTGCAATAGGGCAGTTCTGCTTCCTAATGCTTGGAACAGAGTTTTGAACATAATATTTCTTAATTTTCATTTGACTAAGTGTTCATAAAATTTACCTTTTTTTTATGCTTCCAAATGGTAAACTATATTTAGACCAAAACGAACCCAGAATTCAATGAAAACCAAGTTGTCTTTTAGCTACTGCCTGAATGTAATGAAAAAAACCCAGCACACAAGTTAATGTGTTTGAATTGTTCAGCATAGAGTCTGACCTCAGTAAATTTACTCTAGATTTATGTCTAACTTGATTAAATTATGCATCGAGGTGAGCCAAAAGTCCTGTTTCTTTGAAAGCAGACTTTTCCATCTTGCCTAGAATCCTAATACATAATTTCAAATGTTGTAAAAGGAGCTGTGTAGACTGAACACAAAGCATGAAGACTAAAGTTAGGCCATTTGTCATGCAAGGCACAGAGTGACTCATTGCTTTTGCACAAGACATCAGGAGAAGTTCCTTTACACAGTTTACTCGTGCTGATGTCCCTAACGCTGCAACTAATTTGTATGCTCTGATGCTTATGCCAGGGCACTCTCCTGGGCAAGAGCCAGCTGGTGCACTTTGAATCTTTACGTGCCAAGGTGAAAAAAGCAAGTTCAAACTTCAAAATAATTTCCTATTTCTGATGATTGGATAGTATCGGCTCCATTAAGAAACTAGAATCTTTGAAGGGATTTCATAAGGTGATACTATTTAAAAAGATCTTTTTCATGCTGGAAGTTATACTAACAGCATTTCAAACATGAAATGAGAGCTAGTTTTTAAAGAAAGTTATAGATGGAACCCAATGAGATTTGTAGCTATGAGAATAATGACAGCTTTCTGTGCCTAATATAGTTTCTCTGCTAGAGATTATAAAAAGTAATGTTATCTGGGAAAAGCTGGATTATCTGTCAAAAATACTAGTAATATAGTCTGAGAAAGTAGCTTGAATAAATTTATCCAACAGTTTTCATAGAAATGTTAATGTTAGAGTCAAAGAAAAAAAATCATAGGAAACAAAAATTAAACTTTGGACCTTAAGTCCATTCTTAGTGAGTACTTAGATGAAAACTGTCTCAATTCACAACAATGAATGAACAATCTATGTTCATTCATCTCTTGAGTTTCATGGATAGCTTTTATTTAATTGGCCACTTTCAATTTACAAGCATAAGTCTTATAATTCAACGTGTTACAACATAATGTTAACTGAGAGTGGTTCAAACTCAAGGAAAAAAATATACAATATAGTATTTTACATTTACTAAATGCTTTCAAGTTATCTGTCTCTGCCAATATACATCTTCTCTTTTCATATATATTGAATAAAGCAAAGAAGAAATTGTTGTTTTGTTAAGCTTTCTATATACAGTCTGTCAAGCAGAAAAGGCTGTTTAGTGTAAAAGCTGACAATGTAGTGCTTTATCTTTAAAGCGCTTCAGGTTCTCCTCACATTGAACTGCTTTCTTCCTCCTTTTGTTTGAATTGTACCTTAGAATAAACCCTACTGCCTGCCCTACAATAGGCCTAATATAGCTCTTAGGTTTGTTTAGACTGAAGAGCAACATGCAGTACAGTATGACTATGAGATTCTTGATAGCAAAAATTTTTGGGACACTTTAACGGTTAAGACTCTCATACAGGATTCTCTCACTAGCTGGTTTTTCCTTTTGACCATCAAACACAGCCTTTTTTGCAATGAACACACTATTCAAACTGTTTCTTGTAAAGAAGATAAGGACAGTTGGACAGAATTTAAATACTTTTTCTTAGAACATCTCACACAAATATTTGGTTGTTTTTTTTTGTTTTTTTTTTTTTTTTTTTGTGGTGGTGTTTTTTTTTTCATTTAGCGGAAGCTGATTTATAAATCCTTTATTTTTTCCTCTCTAACGTCATCTAACGCATTTCATCTTTACTTGATAAAGTCTGTGCTCAGGTAATGATTACAGAACTAAAATTGATTTCCAGTTACAGGATTGTAGGATGTCTATGTAAAGTTTGTGCTAGAAGTTACCAGAACATAGTGATAATCTACAAGTATATTTCAGCAGTGCCTTTCTTCAATAGACTTGCACTCTTGTCTCCAGTGCTCCAAAGTGTGGCTAGTTATCAGGCAACTCCAGTCTTCTGGTGCAGTGCTAAAGATGGTACATCTTACTGAGAGCCCAGCAATGCTAGGTGGTGCTATACAGCTTTGAATCACAGTCTGCATCAAGATTGATTACTGACATTTCATAAAAAGTCCCAGTTCTGATTCTAAGCACAGACCCTGAAGGAAATACCGTGTCCTTTAGTCAAAGAAATCGATTATGTGAAGCATGTCTTCGAGGTAGGGTTTTTTTTAACTGACTTTGTACATCATTAGTTTTCCGTTCCATATAATGAGCTCTGTTCTAGACTAATCCCTAAAGGTCAAAAATTATTATCATTATGTAGACCCAAGTTTCATTTTATAATGGGAAAGTTTGGTCAAGGAGAAGATAGTTTTGCAACATTCTGGAAGTTACTCTCCATATTAGCTCTTCCAAAGAAAACTGCCCACAAAAATGCTTATCTTGTGAACTTTGGGGTTTTTGCTTGTTTGGTGGTTGTTTTGTTGGTTTTTTTTTTGTTTGGTTTTGTTTGTGGTTTGGTTTTTTTTTTTTGTTTGGTTGGGTTTCTTTACCTCAGTTGTTCCAGTAGAACACAGCTGTTTCAGTGGGTGGAAAGTGATGATGTGTCCACAGAACAAGAAATGGTGCTCGAGATCCTAGCCAGTGGTTTAAACTAAGGAAGTGGACACATGCCAGGAGAGGATTTATATAACTTCATCTCCTTTTGTATTCGATACTAATTCCTTTCTTTGTGTTGTGTAGCATTTTGACTTTTTTTTTCCTTTTTAATACTGATATAAATGTAATGATAGAGAGGACAACTGCCCAATTTCATTTATTTGACTAACAGTTTAGAGAAATCAGAAACAGATAGCAAGCTCTATCGCTCAGCATGGAATGTTCCAATTCTGAGAAAAGAAAACCACTCATTCATCTGTTTAATAACTAAGCAGTCATCCAGTCCTGCTTTTTAGGAACACCCAAAACTCATCTTCAACCTTGCCAATGTTTGGAATATGCAAAGAATGCAAGGCTGACCCTGGAGCTGGTAAATTCTCCCTTTTAATATGCTTACTTCAATGTTTGTAGATTTACCCAAGTTCAGCCAAATTCTACTTTTTGTGACACTCGTTCAAATCCGGGTTAACTCCAAGATTCTTGTGTGGGATTTACACTAGTTTCCCTGAAGGAATAAATTGGTCCAATAATCATAATAGAAAAAAACCCCACCCCACAACAAATCCTAAATAGAACATTAAGATTTAATGGCATTGCGTTTGTGGATTCAAAAGAATTAGTCACATAGAAAACCACCCTCTGAGGCCTCGGATTCATCGGCCAAGTGTTTATTTTAGTTTTTAGGATTTTTGCACAACATGTAGTTAATTTTCTGGCCCATTACAGAAAAAGTAAGGCTTCCTATTACAGATAACCTGGGGTTTAGAAGCTATAATTTTGTAAATGCTACATTTTAATCTGCATGCCTTTTTCCTGCCAATTCTTTCCTTCATTCCTATGTGGTCTTACTTGATTCCAGAAGAAAAATCAGGATTGTATTATTTTCAGAGATTACATATCTTCNCAATAATATCATCCGTGACCCTAAAATATCGTGTCATTTGGAATCCTCTTGTATAAGCAGTGAACCCTTTCTGTATCACCCCTAAGAATTTTTTATAAAGAATCAAACCTCAGTGGCTATGGAAAAACTCCCATCTTTTTAACAAATATATTTGAGATGGGTTTGTATTTATCTGAAGTCCTAGAATCTGGATAATTCTTCTAAGTTTTATAAAAAATCTAAAAATAACTTTTTCTTTAATCCTTTTAGATCAACTGGCATTTGAGGTTTTCCAACTAGTTTAGGAGTTCTTTACCATATTCTGTCAATGTTAGGAGTCTTTATTAAGGAAGCTTCTATCTAATTTTTCTTCAAAGAAACTCTGTTTGGAGGATCTTGTCCTTTTACAGTCAGGTTTTCCCAGTAGGCACTTATTGCATAAGTCGTCTTGCTTTGATGGTTAGTGATGCAGGAAATGGTACTGTAGCCTTGAGGTTCAACCACTTCCTGTTCTTCCAGGATTATATTCTAAAATGCAAGCAGAACTTTTCAATTATTTCTTTATAGCCATCTGTATTTCCTTGAGAAAAATCATAACTTGCTAGGTTGCATTAATTGGGTAGGCTGTAGAAATGCAAAATATGTCTGCATTTCTGTGTTCATTTGTTGCTACTGGAAAAGGGCATGGATGTGCTCCAACCTAACAACTGTCTAGAATTCAAAGAAATTTTTCAGGTTCTGGTTTTGCAGTAGCCCGAAATTAGACTTGTAATAGCTACTCGCAGCTGCTCACAGCTTCTTCCTTAAGTATTAGTTGTTGGATTTGGTTTTGGTGTTCCTTGTGATTCCATTCATTGTTGGGAGAAAAAGCAGGACTGACTCACCTGGAGGCAAGGATTTACTTAACATGCAAATGCATCATAGATGGGTCTACAGTGATGACTGTTGGAGGAATGATATTTAGGGATATGAAAGAAGATAAGTTCTTGTTAACTGAAAATAGGAACTCTGTACTTTGAAAACACAGTTTCATTTGAGTTGGACTTCTCAAGAAACATTCATTGATGAAGTGCGTGTCAGACAAGCTAAAATAGATTTGGAAAAATCAACGGATGTGAAAGGTTCATTGATCATTGTTGAATAGCTTTTATTTGGTAAATTGTAAAGTATTTACACTTACCTGTAATTACGTAATCTTTCTTGGCCTGAACTGAACGTGTTTTGAAAGCTTTTATCCAAAAATGTGAGTTATGATACTACAGCAGCATATGACAAGAGAATATGGAGCTAGTGTAACTCATAGAGTAACTTGCAATATTTCTGTTTTTATAGAAAAGCTGTCCTTTTTAAGAACTTCCAGAACCTCCTAAGACCTCTTTCAATGGGAATTATCCTGCTTTTACATAATATACAATAGTATTTTATTTTGTATGAGATGGTATAAAGTCACCCATTCTTCACTCAAAGCCTCCACCAAAATTGGGTGTTGATTCAGAATGAATTACTGTGAGATACGGATAAAAGGTCAATTGATATAGTCCTGATTAATTGAGACAACCTTTTTGAGAGACAAGTAAACAGTTTTATTTCTTTATTTTACTGTTGAAGGAATAAGGCAGACAGAATAAATGGAGTTGATGGCCAAGACAGAATTGTAGATTAGGGATTTCTTGATGCTCGAGTTAAATGCATTAAATTATATCAAGTGGAAGTAGAAACCGTGCAGTGCCAGTTTAAGCATACACTAGATCCCATGCTTCCCAATGCTTGACCTTAATTAAAATCTAGCAAAGTAGTAACTGTACGCATTGTGTTTACACAGATTCTACGAAGCGTTAAAAAAGTTGAAGAATATTAATGACTTTAGATTTAAAACTCATTAACCATTACCCTATTGACCAGCTAAATAGAGTTTCTCAGCACTCCTCTGGGCCAGTGCCCCTCTATTCTGCCATGGAAAACCAGAAATGTTTGTTGACTCAGCTAAAAATATTTGGGAATGCTGGCAGTGTCATTGGGTGAGACAATGTGGATGCCTGCTCAGTAAAGAATATCTGGTCAAACTATAGATATTGCCACTTTTTCAGAATGTAAAATAGTACTTTTTTGTCAAAATACTTGTTTAGAGTTATTTTTACTGCCAGAAGATTTTTTTTTTATTGTAATCTGATAAAAGACTGTGTGTTATTAGAACCAGAATTCTGAAAAAGCTCTTTCAGAACTGAGTCTTGTTATAAATCCATAAATGCAGCTTCTTTCTCAAAGTGGTAAGGTTTGTAATTCCTTGCCTGAATCTTGATCCAATGTAATGTGAATTGTGGCTTCATCGAATGAAAGTGGACGACTCAGTAAATTTGAAGAGAAATTTTACAATATCACAGCATTGCCTGTTTCCAAATAAAACTTGGCAGATTCTGATGTATTTTCTTTGAGATCTGAAGAACAGAAGGCTTAAAGTACAATCTATGAAGTACATATGTAGTGAGAAAGTTATTTTGTCACAGACACCTTTGAGTAAAATCCTTAAAACACCACCAGATCCAAGTCAGCCTCTCTGTTTTTGTGTTGACTTATACCACTTAAACCTTTCTGTTAAACCTCAATCAATCAAAAAATAAAAAATGTGTGCAGATTGGACTAAATAATGGTCTCTGAATTATAGATGGTTATGATTCCCATATTATCTCTTTTGACCTGGAGATTCTTTTGATACCTTAAGAATAATAAATACTGTTTAAGCAAAGGTCAGTTTAAAAAGCAAACAAAAAGTAAACAAACTGAAACCCCTTCTTCTCTAGCATACTCCATCTGTCTTAACCAATTAAAAATATGCATCTTTTATTATTTTCAGTTCATTAACGTTTGCAGGAAGTTCCAGTAATCAGGATCTACCGAAACGGTGATTTGCAGCCATGTTCAGAAAGGACTAACTTCTGTTCACTTAGAACTGCAATTATCTTCTGTCTTTGTTTTGTGGGCTTTTTGTTTTCATTTCAGTGAGTGATCTGCATGTTATAAATAAATTTACCAACAGAGTGCTGAGCTAAGCAGAGAGTATTATAAATAATCCCACTGAAGAAAAACATGAACTGACAAAACATATTCGAGAGACACTGGCTATGTATGCCCTTATCTTTTCACATTCTTCTCTTATATTCCCTTAGATCATAGATGAAGAAGAAACACAGTTCATGAGTAATTGTCCTGTTGCTGTTACTGAGAGCACACCTAGAAGAAGGACACGCATTCAAGTGTTTTGGACGGCTCCTCCTAGCGGTACAGGTTGTGTAATCCTGAAGTAAGTATTTTAAGGGATATTAAACTAACCATTAAAGTAAAAATTAGTTAATAATAAATCTAATATTTATTAGATTAAATACTGGATTTCTTAGATGCTTTTTTCCCCTTTGACACACTTGACCAAGGATAGTTCTACCTGTGCAGTTAAATGTTAGCAACTTAAAGTCCAAGTATTCAAAAGTGATTCCAAACCTTCAGTAACAATTGAATTGGTAACCTTAATTGAACTTGGTAGGCACTCAGCCATTTTTTCCACCTAAAAATACCGAATCTTTAAGATCAAAATTGCATCCATCTGGTTGAGATTTGGGCGAAAAACATGCTTTTAGTTGAGATGAATAATATGAACGTTCTGTAGAGTCAGGATTTTCTAAATAGACCTTTATCAGTAAAACCAGATCTGTTTGTTTAGAGGTGAATGCTTTCATTTTAGACCTGGTGATCATTTACTGATGTTTTCCTTATTTCTACAGTCTGTTTCCTAAAGCGTGTGTATTCATGCTTTTTAAGCAACAGACAAAGGTAACTTTATGTAGGTGCACTTTGCTTCAGGGCCGCTCATTTGTCTGTTAGAAACCTTGTCACTTCTTACTATGAGGAGTATCAGAGCAAACTGCCAGAGAAACATTATTCTGTCTCTTAAGATTTTGCTTGTCATATTTAATAGGACACATTGGTCAAATATGCACGGACAATTGGGATTTCTTTGTTTGCTTTGAATTTATGTCTGGAATAAGCTTTTGCAATTGCTAAGATGTGCCCTGCAGTGGACTAAAGTATTTCAAAGAGTCTTATCAGTAGTGGGAATGCCTTTAGAGACACAAAACACCCCTAGGCTTTAAAGGAGATGCTAGCACAAAGGTGGTGCTGAAGATAGTTCAGGCTAATTCAGGAGAATGTGTTATTATACTTGCAACTGATTACTGAACGGGCTGCAAAATTGTCCTCAGCAAAACTCTGGTCCGTGGCTGCTCTCCTCTCGCCCTGTGCTTCACTTCCTTCTGCTTTTGCTGATTGGCACAAGAGATAAATGCCCTTCTCTTCCGAATCTGTGAGGGAGATCTAGCTCCAACCCTGACACTGGCTGCCGAACAGTCTCAAATCTTTGGTGGTGCACTTCTTTCTACCTGCTGCCTCTTGATATCAGTAAAAGAATTTTGTTTAAGATCATCTGTTTTAATGTGCACTGAAGCTGTTCAAGAATACACTTACAGACTTTTCTTAAGCTCAGGCCAGACAAGTGTATATTGGACTGCAGCAAAACTGTGAAGCTTGCTGGGTGGCCAGGCAGGTTGTGTTAAAGTTTATGTAAGGAATTTTTCAAGAAGCAATCAAGAAGATTCTTTCAGTGTTGCTGAACTCTTTATCAGTAAAGCTATTTGCTTTTCCCCTCAGGACTAAAGCTATTTGCTTTTCCCCTTTTTCCCTCTTACTTGCATAACAAATATTGCTCGAGGTGTTTACTACTTCAGTAGTGTAATAATAAGGTGATGATGTTTTATACATCCTTTTAAAGACACAAGATTTGAACTTTAATCTGATAATGATATGCAACAGCACAAAATGATGGATTTTTTTTTTTTTCCATTACTGTCCTAAATAGGATTACTATTACCCCCCAAAAAAAGAACCAAGACCTATCCTTTTCTCACTAAAACTTAAACATCTGTGGCTGAAGTTGGTTCAGGGGCCTGCCTGGGTCTTGTCAGCAAAGGAATGTAGTAAAGTCCCACCAACTGCAGGAAACTTGATAAATGTTTCTTCTCTCTGGTCTGGGCTGGCCAAATCATGCTGGATGTTCAACACACTGATTTTTACACTGTGAAGTAGTCACATTATTGCAGAAAACTGAAGAGACACTCCAAAAAAGTAACAGATTCGGAACTGCAGTTCTGATGTTATACACACAAAAGTATGAAATTGTTGCTGCCTTAAAGACTGGACAGAGTACAACAGTGGCATACAACCTTCTCAGACTGCTGGGTACATCGGCAGTGCCAACACAATGAATGCCAATACAGAGTTAGATTAGCTGACTGGTACCAGTTCCTGTAATCTGTTTGGGCAGCTAAAAGAACATTTTAGGAACTGATGTTCACAGGGAAAGGAAAAATTTTTAGTGCTGTGACCACCTATTTACAGTGTGTCGTGGGTATGTGAGGTGTGTATGTGCTGGTGAAAGTGAAAAGAAGTTGTTAGGCACTTTCCAGTAAAAATTATGTGAAAAATACAAGCTTGCTCCGAATGGTTGCTTTATTGACCTCAGAGGGTAACTGCCTGCTCCATTCCCGAGGGCAGTTCAAAGAAAGAATGAAACAGTCACCATTATTACCAGTTGCTGATGCCAGAAATTACCATCATAATGTGGCATTTGTTTGCGCTGCAGTGCAGTCTTCCATGACACCATACATAGCAATCACTGATGTGGTTTTGGCATTAACAACATTTACATTTTTTCTTTTGTATGTAAAGCTTTGACTGCATCTGAATTAGAGTTTATGGTCAGCATTCTTTGTAAACCTTCTTTATGGTCAGCTCCAGTAGAATAGCGTAGAAATGTTGGATGCAGTTTTCAAAATTATTCTGTGATTTGTGAAAGCTTTAATGATATAATAAAAGCAAAAGTCTAAAAGCAGTTATTATTACAAGTAGTTAAGTCCAAACTCAATGGAAAAATTCTGAAACCTTGAACTTTAGAGGAAACAAAAGCCTTCTGTATTTTTCTGTTTTCTTTGTGTGATGGAGCGCAAATAGTTTTTTATCAATACATATCTGTTTCAGACCTTGGAGATTATCTGATCATTTTCTTTTAGAATTTCCGAAACAGAATAACAGCATTTTGGAGCCTGTCCTGTATCATAAGGATATACTTCTTCCTTTTCACTATGTCCTGGTCTATTAACTTCAATATATAGAAAAATTATATATAATATATATATAGAAAAATTAAATGTAGTTACAAGTTAAACATAGCTGACCCATAAAAACTTACTACCATTTTAGTGCCAAATATTAGGGGGGGTTAGATTTATAATGGTATAATTAAGTATAGAGGCTTCCAGGAACTTTTTCTTGGACTAGTACTGAGGTTTGGGAGCTTTTTTTATTTGTGGTTTGTGAAGTCTTTGATAGAAACACTGGATTGCCTGCAGTTGTCTGGTAGTCTTCTCAATGCTTTCTTGGTATAGCGCACGTGATCAGTTTGGTTGTAACAAGCATAAAATGACATAGACAAATGGTAATCTATAGTTCTAGGGTTCAGTAAGGGATGCTGAATCTTATGGCATGAGCACACATGTGTGACGCTAGCTTTCTGCGTGACTGCCAAATACAAAGTTTAGGGGAATAAACGTATATTTAAATTCAATTTATCATCACTACTTTGCTTTCTAAAACATCTTTCTGTGTGAAAACTTAGAAATGGGGGGGAGAGGGAAATGAATTAACATATGATGTTGCACTGTAATTGCTTGGTCAAGAGCAATTCATCCATTCTCTTCATTCCCACTAACTAATGACAGTGAAATAGCCTAAAGTTTCAAATCCTTCCAGACTTTTACTGAAGCTGCCAGTGTCCTGAATATACTTCTGGGATACAAACAATAGCTGAGGCTCGATTTGTCCAAATGCTTAAGCCTATGCTTGAGTCTCGGTGAAGACACAAGACAGAAGACTTTGCTTAGATGTTACACACTGCTTGGGACACCCTCAAGCTTTAAGCCCTCTTTCCGCTCGCCTGATGTACGCTAGCAACACTGGGCAGCTAAATCCAGTTATAGGAAGGTACACAGACTCCAGCATACCAGCTCTTAAAATGATTTCTGCAGATGGATGAAATGGAGAAACAACACATCACTTTGGGGATGGCCCCAGACACTGCAAGACAATTTTAAGCACCTTGATTTTTAGGATGACCTAATGGGAGTGGAATGCATCGTCGGCTCTTAAATTGTGTAGTCAGCCTCTTCTCGGCACTAAGTACTTGAATAGAAAGTTTTGCTATGTGGAACAAAGTTATTATAAAAAGATAAATCAACAGAATGCATTCGGATCTTAGCAATAAGGCTTCACTTGGCTGCCCCAGCATCTGTGCTAGCTTCAGAAGCTACCCACATACCAGCATGAGCAGGAAAGTGCTTACAACAATGTCTTCCTTGCTTCTGTGGTTAGATATCTATTTGGAGCATTCTAAGCTGTCATGCTGTGTGCAGGCTGCTTGTTTTCATGTTCACAATGCAACATTTAATCTTTCTATCCCTATTTACTTTCCCTTTTTGCTTGTGATTGATTGGACACTAAGGTGCCGTGTGGCAATTTGGGAGGACCAGGTAATTTCCTTCATCTTCTGACAAAAGTTTGTGTTCTAGTGCTTATTTACTAGATTTCTGGGCCCTTCAGAATGCATTTGCTTTCTAGCATCTTTGAAAACATACTGTTAAAACTTTCTTGGGAGATATTTATAATTACTTTTGCTATGTGCAAGTTATATAAAAACTAATTATCATATAGACAATTGAGCAGTGGCAGACCCTGGTGGTATTTATATTATCACATGGAAATAGAGAAATTTTTAGGGGTTTGAAACCTTGACTTGCCCAATCTGTTTTTGTATTTTGTGTGAGGCTGAAAATTTTTTGAACTTTTTAAAAAAACTTGTCTCTGCATGTAGACTGTCATGCTGGGTTTAGCATGTTCTGCTTCTCAGCAAAAGTTGAACAACACAGGTGCATTTTTTTTTGTTTTTATATCTGAGAGCTAATATTCAGAGACTGTGCTTAATTCTGTAAAAAAACCCAACACAACAGCTATTGGAGATTTATCTAGTTTGCCAAGGAAAGTCTTAAATACAGATTTCAGTTACTGATTTACACCACTGACAAAAAAAAGGGAATAAATGTTTATTAAAAGTTTCTTAGGAGTGATAGAGAATTTCCTCTTCTAGGCCACTTTTAGCCCCAGTTTTCTAGATATGACTGGCTAGTTGTATTCCTCAAGATAAAGTGTTTCAGTTCAGTATGGTACTGAACAGATAGCTTAAAGGTCTGGCCTGTGTAATTGATGGAAAATGCAGAACAGGATATTTTTCTGCAAGTACTTTTAGAATCCTGTAGTATAAAACAAGAGTGAAGAAAATTTTGTAAATTGTCTTAGCTTGTCACATATTAAAATTTCATGGTAGGGAGAATCTTATTAATATCCAAATTGATTAAACCTGTCAGCTGGTGTAGATCTCATGAAGAGTCAAGTATTGCTAGATGGTAATTATCTTTTCTTCAAGCATTTGGTGATTTTCACTGAATCTGAGATTAATTGTTAATGTAGTAAATGATGGCCACATGCAGATAAGTTATATTCAATTTACCATTTAGAAAAGAAACCACAGTTGTCTGATTGGCTTATGGAATAATTGAGTTCTCACGCAATGGATGTGACTTGTATGGTAAATGCAACAAACGTTCTTGCTGACAAATTATTTATTTCTGCTATACATATCATGCTTAAACAACCAACAAATTAAAATCTGATATCTGTAAATAGTGTTTATTACCATTACTACTTGCAAAAATCCACTGTATTTTTCATAATGTCTCTGCTGTTTTTTTCTGTAAATGTTTTCTGAGAGATCTCCAGTTTTTGAAAAGTGTGAAACTTATTGCTTTTCTGCATATGTAATTATCTTCATGATTTTAATTACATCGGGTTTTGTTTTTATGTAGTCAAAAGAGAGTAGAGGAGTTTTAATGGATTGCAGTCTTCCAAATGAAGACTATGACATATTTAGTATATCAAGTATGTATTGACAAAATCTTTTAGGTAGTTGTGCTATTTTAGCAAAGCTACTGTACTCACGAGGACAACTTCAACACTAGTCGATGGGTCTATGCCTTGGGTATAATACTCAGTTTCCAGCCTCCATATGGATTCTGCAAGTCCTCTTGCTCTTGAGCCTTCAAAGCTCTGAGGGCAAATGAACTCCAGCTAGAGCTTTTTGAACACGTACTTTTAGATTTCTTGTAACTTCAAGCATTGTATTCATTCAGGTCACTTGGCATCTCACTCTGAGTAAACACTACACTGAAATGCGATGTTGGAAAGACTGAAAGAAGAACTAAATGTCACCAAACCCCATGAGTTCATAACTACATATACATACTGAAACTGTCTTGATATGCAGCCAAATCTCTTCTGTACACTCAAAACTCATGATGAGATCCAACCAGGGAGTCCTTGGGCCAGAAACAGAGCACAAGGCATCTGGATAACAAAACCCACATAACCCAAGAGCAGCTCTGGGGTGTGTAAATTAATATACGACTGAGTAACACTGCATTAAGAAAAGTGTTTATCAGAAATACCGAATTGAAATGGTCAGAATGAAATGCATTTCAGAATGAATCTCTCTTATTAAAAATGTTGGTACTGTGATTCTCTATCACAAAAACAAGTTGCGCAGATCTACTCCTACCAGAAAGATGTTCTAGTTGTCAAGAGTTGTCAGAGTAGGTCTGCATCAGTCAGATGCATTATTTTGTAGCAGGTGAGCTACTGGTACGTAGTCGAAGAGCTATGAGGAGCTCATGCCTTTAAATATCCAAAGTGTAAAAACAAACAACAAACCTTCCTCCCCTGCTTCTTTGAATTGCTTATTAAGCTTGTTATTCAGGCTTTTCCATTTATCCTTTCAGTCTTCCTGTGAGATTGTCCAGATACTTACATGTCAACAATTTTACCTGCCTGTTTATTAGAATACTAATACTGGAGTGATTGAGCACAGTTATAAAGTGTTTACTGAAAGCTTTCCATTATGACTAAATATAATGGCCAAGGAAAAATAAGAGAACAATCCACCTTCCTTGCCTAAAAGGAGCTTTCAGTAACAATTATATGCAGTTTATGGAATAAGAGAAGGTAACAGTACTTGTATTATAAATAACTATATTGATTTTTCCCACTAGAATTAATGACTCTTCTGCATGAAATGATCAAAACTCCTGTATTATTAGTTTAAAAAAATTTAAATCTGTATCTTCTAGTTAACTACCACACAACAGGAGTAGCTTCTGAACTTCATTTTTGATAGAGATAACAGCAGTATATCTTTATATTTATTTGTGCATAGCTTAAGTAAAATATTTTATGTAGAGACTTTATGTATTTCTACACAATTGAGAGCAATCTAAGATATCCCTATACATCCTAACAGTCCTTAGAACAAATACAATCTTTGATGTATAGAAAATGTACTAATTTTCCATATGTGATTCTTTTGACCTGCTTTCATTTTTCCTGGCTCTTTGATTTTAAGAATTGATGTAACAGAAACATGCACAGCTTTGATGGTGAGGGACATAGATTGGAAGTGGGTAGATTTGGGTCCATGCCTATCTTTCACACTGGGTTATCATATGCAGCTCAACTCATTTTTCAATGCCTCTGTTTTCTCAAAAACAACTGATTTCAGTGACTTTATAAAACAATGCAAGATAAAAAAGATTATATGTTAGAATTGCACTATTCTAATTCCTTGAAAATAATTCAAATGTTTTCTTTGTCCAGTTTTTNTTTTAGGCTACAGCCACAGAGAGTTTACCTGTATTAGGAAGGAAGAATAACCTTCTGCGTTTCTATACAGCTTCTATATTTATAGCAGCTCTAATATTAGATCATAAAAATGCATATTTGCATTTTAATATATACAGTAGCAGCCCCTGGATCTACTGACTAAACATATCTACATTTAAAACAAAAACCCACTTTGCTTTCATTTTCTCACAGATTTAATATTTTTTAACTTCATAATGGGAGCATGTGAATTTGGAAAGTGTTGTAAATGGGTTTTCTTGTAATTTTGTGTTCTTCTAAATAATCTTTTTTACAGCACAATTAATATAGTAATCCTATAAAAACTAGCTAGATTAATTTGTGTGCTGTTTTGTTTGCGAAGGCGTAGTGTTGCAAAGCAGCTTAGTGTTTTTGCTACTGAAAGATGGGTTTATTCCTTGAGGAGTGCGAAGTAATAGAAAAATACTGTGTGTGTGGGGGGGGAAGTAAGGGGAAGATGATGGTCTTTCCTCTAGTGGTCGGGGGAATATAGTTATGGCTTTATTATGAAAGGCAGCATTTTTAACTCTTTCACACTGTACCTTGAAAATGCCTACGATAATTTCATATTAAAAAAAATGTGTTATGGCACATTTTGTGGTAAATAGAAGTAACATGCAATTACTGTCATTGGTCCATATCATTATTATTTTGCACAAATAGTTGTATTTTTGTAAAACAACCTGTTTTACAAAAAAGAAAAATGGTGTCCTTTGAAGTGCAGTGGGGTAGGAATGCAGACATTAGAAAAGTACAACAGTCTTCATGATATCTGACACTGATATCACTTCTCTTTTTGATTATCACTGTATTTTTGCCAGACTTACTGGGGAAATTCTGCAATTAAGATTAATCATTGAGGTTAACAGTTGACATAAACTCAAACACAGAACTGACAAGAAGTCAACTGTATTCTCATTTGGTACCCAGCAAAGATGGGGTATTTAAAACTTTCATTTTTATTTCTTAAAAATTATACATGCCAAATTTCTTGGTCCTTCTAGATTCTCAACACAGTTCTAAGGATACATACTAAGTGTTTAAATTGTGCACTTGGAAAAATTACATGAAGTAGCAAGTCAGGTATAGTTCTTTCTAGTAATTCTACTTTCTTATCCAAAACTTGAGGATAAATAGGGAAGCCATAGCAAATGATGTTAGAAGGGACTTTGGTGAAGTCTTTCACTTTCTGACAACAGCATGGCAGTAGGATGAACTGTGATTGAGTTGACCCTGTTCACCTCTTTGTAAAGGCAGAGCCTTGGTAGTCCCCATAAAGAAGTGGTGCCAATACTTACCTGTCATTTCTACTGTTTTTCTAAAATGATTCCTCTGATGCCCCTTATTCTCAGGTGCTGTAACCCTCTTCTCAACCCATGCCTTCCTTCAGTCCTCTTTTCTCTAGGCTGCTCAACCCCAGCTCCTTCTATCTTTTACCCCTTCTAGATGTCTGTTCTCATTAGTCATCTGAACTTTCACTTTCTCCAAATGATCCATATCCTTGAATTGTGGTACCCAAAACTGGGCATTGTAATCCTACAGATGCTTTATGTGACTATACATGGTCTTAGAGAAAGGGCTTCCACCGTAGTGTTTGCTGTTTTTCACAAGAGAGTAACATTTACTTGTGTTCAACTTCTGATCCCCTAGCTATCAAAATACTTCTCTAGTGGCTTTTTCCTTTCTGTCTCTGTGCAAATAATTACTCTTATCTAAAGCTAGGACTCTGTGTTTAACATTATTTTTCAGAATTCCTCAGATTTATGAACTATTTTGCATGTTAAGCAACTGCAGCTTGATGCTGTCTGCAGTCAGTAACTTGTTCTCTATTCCATCATTCTAGTTATTAATGAAAATATCAATGTATGCTTAACTGCACTGAACCTGAAATTCTTCAGTGAGTTCCAGCTGAGTTCTAAGCATATGAAAACACAAATTCATTTGTTTTAAACATATGAACATTGCTGTCTAAAGAATCCTGCCATCTAATTCTGATGTAATTACTAAGTAAACATTTTAAATAAATTTTTGAAAAAACTGTTGGTTTGATGTATCTGTGTATTTACAAATTTAAAAATACGTATGAAAAATCAATAAAATATTTTTATTCAATAGTATTTTTTTTATTGACAAAATTTGTGTTGGAGAAGGATAAATCCTCAAAGAATTATTAAATCTATTTACATATCCTAGAGAAGAAATGCAATAAGATTTAAGACATGTAAGGAGGGAAGTTCTCTGAAGTATCTTGTACCGAAATCTGATTTTGTCTGAATTTTGCTCCCAATAAGTGTGGAAATAAAACAGTAAACTCTGATTTCTTTCTGGCTAAGTTTGTGGTAGAGTCTGTATTTTCATAAATTTCAAGTAGTGGGATGAAAAAATAAAGACTCCATAATTTTCTTGTTGTTTGCTGTTTGTAAATGAAAATCATTGTTAATTTAGGAGCCCGACAGCTGTAGAACATTTGCCATTCGGCAGCAGCTGTCAGTAGCACTCCAGTTTATTTTACAAACAGATGTTTAATTTGACTTCAATGTCATTGTCAATTTTTGAGGGGAAACAAAGAGAGGAAAGGAATAGAAATAATCATAATAGTCATAATTTGATTTCCTTTCAAAACATAAAGCAGAGTCACTACTGATGACATCAAAATGTTTTCAGTTTTTATTACTGAATGTTTTAAATCTGTTTTTTATAACTATCAACTGAAATTAAGCTTTCTCAGTGCATGGTAACTCATGTTAAGGAAGTGATTTGTCTTATGTCAGGAACTTAAGGCATTATTTTATTGTAGCATGCTACATATTTAAAATACATATTTTATTGATGAATCAAAATGTCATACTATTTCTACAGTTTACAGCTAAAGAGATTTCTATCTCTCTATTAAAACCAGGGCACCAGTGGGCTCACTGTCACAAAAACAATAATGCTGTTTACTGTAGTATAATACTATTGTCATTTCATATCAACAAAAGTGAAGGGCAAATTGGGTCCAGTAATGATGAAATGAGATAATGAAAAAGCTAAGTAACATAATATGATTAATTTTTAATTTCAGTAAGCAATGACTTTATCCAGTATGTGCCCAGTGACTAGGAGGCTTTAATAAAATGTGCTGTTAGAATATCTTGGCAAGATCCTCTGTTATTCAAAATGTCTACAGACCCAGACAAGAGAGTTGAAATTAGCAGTGTATGGTCTCGATCCTGCAACACTTTGGCAATTCTTAGATGTTACAAAGTCTAATTTAAATTAGTCATTAAAAAAGGCACATCTTACTGGTCATTTGCTCCTCTGTAGTACAATCTGTTCAGATATTTTAAGACTATGTGTTTCTGTGAGGGAATGTAACTAAACAGGTTAATTTTAAGAAGCTATATTGGGTGTGCTGTCTTATATGAAATTTTCTATGTTAGCAAAATTTTTCAAGCAGGGCGAGTTCAACGTTTGCTGAACTGTCTGCATGCCCACAAAAATCTAGAGCAGCTCTGCATAGCGCATTTTGCAGTTAAAATTTCAAGCAGAGCTATATTTCAGTATGAAAGGCAAATGGCTGAATTAACAAACTGTCAGATTCTGCCATCCTTACTTATATTGAATAGTATTTAAATTCTCATTTGGATTTAAATATGTTAACTGGAGACTCTCTAAGAGTGACATATTATATAAATAAGGGTCTTAGAACCTGATCACGGTATTTATCTTGATTAGTTTTTTTCATATGAAGTACCACAAAATCAATTCTGATTTCTTTCCTTACAGGACCAGCTACATACATTATTGCAATTCTTTAGAAATTATGAAAGGAAAAAAAGGCACCTAGAAAAATAACTGTTCTTTGTATAAACTGATTGTTGCATTGATTCTTGATGTCTTTCTACTTATCTGGTTTGACAATTTTGTGAAAGGATTTGTGAAAGGACTGAAATATTAAATTCAACCAAAAATTGGGTGGGCCATTCCTTTCTTTTCCTTGCTGTAATTAGGTACCCACTTTTTCTATCTTTTCTACTTCATTAGATATGTACTAAATATCTTTGCTATCTGAAGAGCAGCAGTCTGAATGCTTTTCGCACTGCTTTCCTGAAGAAATGGATTCGTTGCTCAGTCAGTTCACTGCTTCGGCAGAGTGTAGTTTAAAGCCTTGCAATGCACCAGAAAGCACACTTGATTTCTTTCATGGTTTCTGGGTTTTCATTTGCTGCAGAAAGGATAGGCTTGCAGACATAGGGCCTGTGTCTAGAGAAGGAATCAGCTCTGTTCATTAGGAGGATAATGAACTTGACACTCGGTCACTGCGCAGACAGTGTATGTAGCCTGGCGATATACCCTTAATATGTACGAATACCTCATTTAAGTTCTACAAATCATGAATCATAATGTTTCTTCCCATAGATTTCTCTGAAAATGGAATATACGCTTGTTCTGTACATAGAAAAAAAGTTGTGCTCTCTCATGCTGCAGTTGCCTTACAGTTGTTTGCTGAAGTAAATATATGATGAAACAAAGAACTTGTATACAAAATAGAAAAATGTTCTACACTGCAGAGATGGTGCCATGTACTGAGGTACCAACATTTCATGATAGTTCATAATGAAATTGTTGTCTTCATCAGAATTAATGTAGGTAACAAATACTAACGAACAGGCATTTGTCTTATTTCTCTGAATAAATAATGGACAAAGCATTGTCTTCTATATAGAGAAGAAACACAAATAGCTCTTCATTCTTGCCAGTTTTATCGTAGTAGTCTGTATTTCTGCCACACAGTTCTACTGACAAAGTACGAAATATGTTCAGGAAAGTAAATAAATAAAACTAAACTCATGAAAAGGAGACAAATTTCACAGATACTCAGATATGTGTTTTCTGCACTGTCTTTATCAGTGAGCCACTTGGCTCAGCAAGAATGAGGTTTTAAGTGCTGTCCATATAATTTTCTGTTTTTTCCAGTGGCTACTCGTGCATCAGAGGAAATTCAGGCTGCAATTCTCTTCTGATTAAGTGAAACTGAAGTTGGTAATTGATTTCAGTAGAAGGTCAGTCAGTCATCTCACAATCAACAGCAGCATAAGGTTGCAGGGCACATCTAAGTTTTCAGAACACCCTCGACATCAGTGTATCTGATAATTGTATGTTTTTAATTTTCTAAGCATGTGTTTTTTCTGTCTCTTTTTCTGTGTAAACATTTGGTGGGGGCAAGTGACTGCCTGCTATAAAAAAGTCAGGTATACCGTATGTTTTTGACTTGAAGATCAGGAGATTCTTTTTCCTCCTTACCTCAGTTTCAAAATCTAAACCAATTATCAAAAAAGTTTAAATTGCATGGCTTTGGTGTCAATCTCAAAAACATAACCAATTCACATCCACTGCTTGTCTCTACAATGCCTCATCCCCTGTTCTGTTTCCTCTTGGATCTCTAATCGCACTTGGTGTATCTCAATTATTCACGTTAAAACATCTCCCTCTTGGAGTTTCTAATGAAGTTAAGAATCTAATTAACTGCACTTTTGTTCCAAATAAAACTTGGTAGGGCTGGATTCCAGTTCCTAGTCTATGCCTGATTCTCAAAGCTGCTAATATGAAGGGTAATCTATCATCTTAATCCTTTCCATTACTAGTTACTACTGTTCACAATGCTTCTTTAATAGTTCTATTCATGTGTTCTCTTTGTTCTGATGATTGAGGGAGATACAGACTGTGTAGCTTTTGCTTAATCCCTGATCCTTTAAGCATAGTTGTAATCACTTCCACTGTGAAATGATGACCTTTTTCTGGGTCAACAAGACTTCAGGAGCCCCACAGAGGCAAAAGGCTTCTTGATACTGTTAGTTTTTTTCTCTCTCCCTGCTTCTTTAGAATGTTTCAGTGAAAAGACTTCAAACCACCTTGAGAAGAAATCAGTCACTTCCAAGAAGTTTCATTACCCCAGCCTGTTTTGGGGAGCTAATGTGTATAATCTATACGTAATCACATCCACAGTCTTGACAACCTGCTGCTGCAGCAAAGAGATATGACTAGACTTTGTTCTTGCCCTTCCTCTGCATATCTCGGACAATTTTTGATCCATTTCCTAATACCTGTTTCTGTACCTTTCAACGTTGCTGTTTCCTTAACCCCAAGAGTATTTTTCTGATTTTCCTGTAGTGTGTTTAACAATTCTTCTTTCTCCATTTACTTTCTTGGTCCTTTTGTTTCTGTTGTGCTCCAGAAACAGCCATTAGCATTTACTTCATCTGTTCTAGGTGGTCTGCAGCTTTAGATGCTGATGCTACTTTATCATCCCATTGGGCTTCCTGATTCTTATTCCTTTGAGCCTTTAGACACCTAATTCGCAACTGATCCCTGTGGCAATTCCCGTGCTTAGAAATCTCTTCTGCACCAATCCTTATTCAAAAATAGCTCTGTCACACAGTCTTTACCTTCTCCTGGCCTAGTCAAACATCCAATATCGTATTCCCTTCACGTAATAATCTGAATCAGGTAAAATCGCAACCGACCCAGCCTTTTCTTGTCTTTAAACTTCAAGGACTACTGTAGTCTATTTGCTGGCCTGACCTGCTTAGAGTGTTCCTTGTATATGGTCCCATTCAGGTTCAAGGCATGCATGTCCTGGGCACCATTTCCATCAATATACTTTGAAATTCCATCAGTGAACCAAAGGTGATTTGTTCTGTAATTTTCTACTGAAATCCTTCAAAATCTTCCTCAGTTCTGTGTGTAGGTGTTGTTTATAAATGAGTGGGCATTGACCAGCTGTTCCCGTATTGATTAAAGCACAATAAAGAGAGAACGTTACTGAGAGTTTCTGAGGCTAATCTGTGGTTTGTTAATATTAATTTCCACAGAGCAATAGAAGTATTGGAAACTCTGTGCTTCCTGTCAATGATCCTGGCAGAGTATACTTTAAAGGAGACATCTTATTTGCATCATGATAGGGGCAGTACCTGTGAATATTCAATTTTTGTATTGTCCAAGCAGCTGCTAAGTATTGCCAAACATAGACTGAAAAGCACAGCTCTTGTATTGATATTTTTAGGTAGTCATATGTTACTGGGGCCAGGGTGTTTTTTTGATCTGTTGTAGCAGAGGTGCTATCAGTGCTACTGGTGTGGCAGCTAATCAGACACAAGAAGGTTGTTTTGAATTTGGCATTTTTAGGGCAGAAGCGGGAAGAGAAAAAAATGCCATTGCATTCTCCAAAAATCTATGTACCAAACTTTTGCAATGGTATTTGCTACAAATCCTTTCTGCAAATAATTTTTGCAACCAAAACAATTGTGTGAACTATCCCTAATGATGTAGAATAATTTCATAGATTAATTTGATCATTCGTTGATAATTATGCATTGCATGAGCAGGGTGGTCTTTCAGCTATTTCTCAAATACAATTTGAATGTGCCGCCTTCCCATATTCTGTCCCTTCAGAATGAGGCAAGTGGAAAAGTTACAGATCTCAACCCTTTTATCTTTATTGGTCCTCTCTTTTCTTTCACTTCTCTGCACTCATATCTTTCAGAATAAACGACCAGTGTCTTCTGGCATTAGTTGTCTGAATGTTCAGTAGTCTCCAGTCTCAGCTGTCAGTGAAAGCTCTTAGAAACACCCAGGTAGAAAAGATTCAGTTGTTACAGGTATTAGTCTTGAAAGCTGAAATGTGTGTCAGCTGCAGTAAGGAAATGGCAAGTCTCTCTTTCTGATGGTTCCAGATCCAGTTCCAGGGGATTTGTGGTGTCAGACTTAACCTCAGGTACTAAAATAATCTACTAAAAGTATTGCATCAAAATTAAATTTCCCTAGGCAAATACATTCATAATATTAAGGTGTCTTTTAAGAAGTAGTATTAAGCATTTTGATATCCAATCAAGTTAGCATAGTTTCAGGGAGTGTTAATTTGTTCTGTTAATTGTGGTGCTTTAACCTTCAGGTCCCTGTCAACTGAAATAAGGTGAAGACTTTTCTGGATTTGAAAAAATTGAGTACTTTATTGCAATTTGGATTCCTGCTACTCAGGACTTACTACTGCTCAGTAACCAGTATTTTACAAGTGGGTGGACCTGGTTAGGATGTTGTTCTTGACATACAGTTTTTGTCTGTACAAGCAAATAATTTACTCATTAAGATATAACTTCAATATATTGCTAGTTGACACAGCTTCCAAAATAATAGAGGGAGGATGACAGCTCTGATAATATTCTTGGTTTTATCTACGAATTCTCTTACTTCCTTTGTGAATCCCCTAAGAATATTAAAGATCTAGAACAATTTTTCTAAAGTTTTGGGGAATTTTTTCAAGTTTAATTTACTGGGCATTCATGCTGATGTTTAACTTCTACTTTGCTTTTTTAATACAATCTGCAAAAAAAAGTGTGGTGTCTTTTTTTTTTTTTATCCCCACAACCTGGAGCAGGGGACGATGGCTAAAGAGGGGAGGGGAATACATGTAGGATATAAAGATTAAAAGCTGTATTATAAAAGGGTAAATATGCTTTTTACTATGTCATGGCTGTCCACACCTGCTGTGCAATAATGGCAAAATCAACAGAGGCCAAGTAGTAACAGCAAGGAACTTGAGGACTGGTGAATAGTAGCACACGTGGGAGGGTTTGAAATGGGACCTTTTTGCACGTGTAGTTTGGTTTCTGCCACGTCCTGACGTAGCAGGTAAAGCAGGCTGCACGCTGAAAATGGGGGCATGGCTGTCTCTCTCTTTTCTTGCTTCCCTTGAACATTCAGAGGAATCGAGTCTTTGGGTTCCATGTGCAAGTGAGTGAGTGTCATACAGGTTGCATAGGCCGTTTAAGCAGAAATAAAACAATGCCTGATGAGTTTTATTTTTGTGGGTTTTTT
Source organism: Ibidorhyncha struthersii (assembly GCA_013398815.1). Classification (NCBI taxonomy): domain Eukaryota; kingdom Metazoa; phylum Chordata; class Aves; order Charadriiformes; family Charadriidae; genus Ibidorhyncha; species Ibidorhyncha struthersii. The sequence goes on from VZSZ01009990.1 coordinate 724,392, forward strand.
TTATTTATTTATTTTATTTTATATCTTGATTTTAGGATTTGTTAGTTAATACACAAGTGCTTTGCATTGGTTCTTATCACAAGTTAGATGAATGAATATTGCTATCAGGTAATATGATTTTGGGCTCATTAGCTTGATAAAAGTTATACTCCCACCTTTGATAGATTGTTTCCATCTACTATACAAAAACAGTACTTAAAATAACAAAATAAATACTTCCTCCAGCCATCTGTTCCTATACAATCTTTTCTGATTTTTCTTTACAGTATAATTTATAATGCTTGGTTTTGAAATTCAAGGAGATGGTACTGGCTACAAAAAAATGGTGGCTAGCAAAATACTTGGGGAAGATAGCAATGGCCTTTAAGCAACGTGAAATTTTCTCAAGAGTCCTGGACAAACTCGTTCTTTCATCTTTTTTGCCTTTGGGTTTTGGGGTTTGTTTTTTCGTTTTTTTTTTTTTTGCAAGTGATAGGTGTATCGTACGTGTCAGAGATGATTTTGTCAGTATGAGTTTTTATCCTGAAGATTTTAGATTTAATATTTATGTCTTGTGGGCATTCAAGCAAAGAACAGAGAGATTTTCTGAGGACAAATACAAGATAGCAGCATATATAACTGTGTTTTCCCTTAGAGCTTTTTGTTGTATTATATATGATGGCCAAATCAGTCCTGGAATCAGTGAGTTCGCATGTATGCATGTGATAGTAGACCTAAGCATGATATGAATGAGGATTTTGAAGCTAGAGCAAATCTGTAAGACAAGTTTAGAGTACTTTGCTCTTGCTGTGGGTTTTATCTCAATTATATTTTCTGACAGTATGGGTGAAATGTTGAAAAATAAAACTGAAGAAGGATATTCTGGCATATACGTATGCACTAAATTTTTTAGAAGCGAGCAGCTTTTATTGTTTTTCATCTGACTAATCTATTAAAAGGCACTCATCTTGTGCATGGATGTAAATGTTGAATTATGGCAGCATTGATAAACTTCACATTAATATTATTGGTTTTTATCCAACATCAAGTCTAGTTGGTTTGCTCAAACTGTGTTAACAACATACTTAAAAACAAACAAATGAACAAACCCAACAAAACAACAACAAAAAAATGCACCATCTGTGTTAGCTTCTAAGTTAGGCATCAAGAAAGAAATCATTTCATGCAAGTTTCTAATAGTACTGACCCTTGTGAATGATGGCTGATGACAAAATTAGATTCTGGTGTAGATGGAGCTTGTTCTTTGTTGAGGCTGAGCACAGTTTCCCAGTTGAAAAATATTTTGAAGAATGTAGTTGTCAAATACCCTACCAGTGTAAAAATTGCTGGGCATGTAATGGCTAAAGGTTTGTATATGCTTTCAGAGGAATTTAAATTAATTTTTAATAAGAGTCTCCTAAATATTAGAAAGGGAAGTAAATGTTGTTGGTCAACTTCTGGGACTTTCCTGACCTTGGAAGTACTTGACAGGAGCGCATAGGGTTGTACTTTTTTCTAAGACAACATGGAAGAAAAGAAAATGAGAGCATCCTAAATAATGCATTGGAATTATGAAATCCACTAACATCAACAAAATTACAGTGGATGTAAATACATGGTTTTCACCTCACTTTCTAGTGCTAAGGTAAATGGTACATTTAGAAATTCTTTCTCTCCAAAAGCCAACAAAAACAAAAAGGCAGACAAACTTAACATCCTATTAGTATAATTAATTTCAGTAGCTTTCTGGAGTGGGAAACAACTTACAATAATGTAATTAAATCAGTAAAGCATGGAATAAATAAAGAAAATAATTTTGATGTCTGGAAGGTCAAGATGAGTTTAACTCATGAGTAATATAGAGCAGAAAAAGCTTCTTATCTGCAACCCAGTAGTTTATGATTATTCCTCAATATCCAGGTGAAACTTAGGATATCCTCACCAGCTCTGGCAAAAACTGCTTTATTAAAATGTAACTCTAATATTGTACTTAATGGTTTTGATGTAAGCTTAAAAAATGTCATAGGAACAATTCTTATAGATCCTCTTCCTTACTTCTTCTGTCACATCATTACACCTACAGAGGCAATTTAAAATACGAGTATTTCTGTTGATGCTAGGATTTGACAAAAAGAGTAAGGAAGATGTTTTAAAGCTGTTTCTGTGGAAGAAAGAAAGAAAAACGCCCAAACCAACTCTGTTTCTGGTATGACTTGGAGCATTCCCAAGGCTCCTCTGCATTTTCATGGTTTATGACATTTTCTGTTTGTGCAATTTATGTGACTTTGGTAGAGCTTTTCACAGCAGGATGGTACAATCATTGTGGAACCGTGCTGGAGAGGGATCTTCTTATTCAGGGGAAGTCTTTCCGGGCAGGTCTTTCTCCCCTCATGCTCAGATGTGGTCTGACCAAACTGAGACAGGGCAGAGACTCTGACATGCTTGTATCCAACCTACAACATTCCAAAGTAGTATGGCCAGAACAAATATTGCAGAAGCTACTAGATATTCCTTGATTTTGCTGAAAGGACTACAAAACAGAAATAAGTAACTCTTTTAGGAGTAGTTGGTTTTTTTTTAAATAAAACCAAATGCTGCTAAGTATATATATGCCTGTAACGTGCAGTTTTGCTCCTCAGTTTAGTGATGGAAAAGCTTTAACACAAATCCAGAAGCATCCCTTTGAAGAAAATGGGAAAAAAACACAGATTTTTTAAGTCATATTTGTTTCCTTTCTCTCTTTTATTCCACGGTATGCTGACAGTCAAAGAGAGAAACAAGTCAATTAAAGATCCGCTTAAGTATGTTAATATGTGGGGGAAAGCAATTGGCTCTTTCTCTTCCCATAAAGTTCTGACAGCACTGTATGTTGGAAGTGGTGGGAAGGATTCATGGAGACTAAGCAGAGGTGTACCTTGTGTGAATTATTAAAAGCTTTCTTACCTCTCTGTAAAATTAGCCATTCCATTTTTAAGCTGTTTTTGTAAGCCTCAAAACTGAAGGAAAATTCTTTAGTCCAAATCACAACTTTTACAGGGGAATACAAATGATGTCAAAAAAGTAAAGAATAAGGGAACAAGAGGTACTGGTAATAACTGGGCAAATACACTGGTCAGATGCATTGTCTGTCTTCCGTCTAGAAGCTGATTATTAAAACAATTAATATTTTAAAATTAATTTAATATTGTTTCTGTCTGAGTATTTGTAAAGTTGTGTGCCTGCTTTTGGTATTTATGCAGCCATCTAATGTCCCATTCTTGTTCCACTTGGAATCAGTAACAAAACTCCATTTAGATTATTGGCTCCGTATAGAATTTCAAACACAGATGAAGAGACAATGACTCAGAAAGCTGTGAGGCTTTTGTTGTTAGCAAAGGAACTGTTCCCTTGACATTTCACAGTGACGAGCTAACTGCAGCAAAAAGAGTATTATAAGTACACTTCAGGCTTCAGACAATCTTTCTGCATTTTATTTCTAAAATAACTGTTCCTCAAATTAAATACTCGTAATATCTTTGTTATCTGCAGATTTGGGAGCTCCTTTATCAAACAACTGATTTTTTTTTGTTTGTTTGGATTTTCTAAGCAGTGGGTTTCTAAGCAGTCTAAGTAACTTTGAGTAAGTTTTGGAAAATTTGTTCTTAAAAATGATGCTTAAAGCACAGGATCATAGAATTATTTAGATTGGAAAGGACGTCTGGAAGTCTTTTAGTCCACCTGCCTGCTTAAAGTAGGTGCTGTTATATAGGGTAGGTTGAGTAAGTTTCTGAGGCATGGATCTGAACAAGTTTTTAATATCTCCAGGGTGGAGGTTGCCCAGACTGTCTAGGCAGCCTGTTCTGGTGTTTGATCACTTTGACCATCCTCATGGTGAGAAAGATTTTCCTTGTCTCTGCTCAATATTTCTTGTGTCCCCACTTGTCTATTGCCTGACATCCTACCACCATGTACTTCTGAAAAGCATCTGGCTCTACCTCTTCTGTACCTTTCTGACAGGTAGTTGAAGACAACAAACAGTAAGATCCTTCCTTTGCATTTTCTTCTTTAGACTGAGTGAACCCAGTTCTCTCAGCCTCTCCTCAGGCATCATGGGCTCCATTTCTCTGATCATCTTATCTACTGGCTTTGCTATCAATCATGGAAGAGATGGCTGCTGGTAACTGGCCAGTGTATAAGAAATTAAAAGCATCTTGACAATTTTTGAGTTGTGATGATGCATATACATTTCAGCTCGGGTTGCTGTTACTTTGCATTTTATTAATTATCCTACATAACTGTTTTCCAGTTCTATGGTACAGTGTTTGAAACAACATGATTGATGGTGTATCAAAAATTGTATGTGTTCCATTGAGTCTGTGTGAAAATATTTGCTCTCAGTCACAGTGTGGCATCCAAAAAGGTCTTTAAAGTTGTGTTTGGTTTTCAATGTGAGGGCTAGAAAAACGAAGGTAGCATGCCACTGTCACAGGCTGGCTATTGGGCTCGTATTCTTGCTAGTAGTCATTTTGGTGGTTTTCTTTGTTTCATTTTTTTGCTTTGTTTCTTGTTAGAAACCCTGAAAAAGATGTCTCAGAAAGCTTTCATTCTGCTTCTCCCATACTTGGTCAGTCTTCTGGCACCATTTAAATTGTGCAGTTTTCATGTTAATAAAAGATAGATTTAACTAACTCTAAATTTCATTCACTTTCCATTGTTTGCTTCAGGCTCATATTTACCCCTAGTGTAAACACTCCCTTACAAGGATGAGGCCTAGGAGTTCCCCTTCACCAAATACTGGAAGATCACGTCCTTGCTTTTTGTAAAAGTTTTGCTCTTCTCTGTTTCATGCTGTTTTTTCACAGCTTTGGTTGGTTGCCTGTATTGTCCTTTACCACATCTGCCTTTAGAAGGTGCCAGCCCTATTAAGGATGAGAGCGAGCTGTAGTTTCTGCACCCTTTCCAATTTGATCTAACTTTAAGAGATTTACAAAACCCAGTTATTTTCCTGGGTGCTTTATAATGTGAAATGAAGGATTCCTTCCTATCCTACTCTGACCTTGTATCTTGGCAAAGAAAGCACAGTAAAGTTGCATCTTATTTTTGGTAATTTTATGGGGTGGGACATTTTCCAAGAAAGGTTTACATGACTACAACACTTCTGAGCATATACAGTCTTCTTTTTCTTCTTACTTCATCTGGTATGAGCAAGGAATAAGTCTAAAGAGATCAAGATAATTATTTCACTGTAAAGTTCAGGCAAAACAAGAATCTGGCCCTTGCTATTTAGAGTTTTAAATACAAGCGATGGTACAAAATGTTGCTAAAAGAATGTGCTCCCTTACTGGTAAGCAAAGAGTGCCAGAACAAAGGATGTTCTCCTCAGAAAAGTCTCTGTCCGAAGAATGTCTTTGAATTTAACCAAATTCTGTTTTCTTATGGAAAGAAGATAAATTTACCTGTGAATTAAATTTTTATAGTTAAAGAATGGTCAAAGAAGCTAGTTAAGTTTATTTAGGACTGGAAGGGGTCTCCTGAACCATTTAAACATATTTTTTACCTTTTAAAACATTTTTTACATTTACTATATGGTGCTTATGATAACAATCTGCTAAAAGAACCAGGGCTTTGTGCTTTTGCTGACTTGAAGATCTTTGATGAAAAATTCAATTTATGGTCTCTCAGATGGGAATCTAAAAATCAGCTAAATTTCAGCTGTACAGTTCCAGCTGTAAAAAGTAAAATTGCACAGTAACTCTGGTTTTCCCTGTACCTTTTCCAGTTTGAACCACCCTGCCCCCCTCCAAAATGAGACTTATAAACTTACATTTTGTTTGAACTATAACCATTAAAAAATATTCTAGATTTAATTAATTTTAAACTGGCTTGTCCTTTGGAACCTTTGAATTGCTTTTAAAGACTTTAGCTTATGCTAGCTCTTTTTGTAACTTCTGTTTTACATGATATTTGCACTGAGTTGCTGTCATATATCAGAAGTATTTACCTCTTCAGAATGCTACCTAATTTACTAAAGAGCTGCTTGCTTTAGCCGTGCTATTTTTCTGAAATTGAATATAATTTCAGTATTTCAATATAAGATTTGACTGAAATCTTGAATATTCTGTTGACCGTCATACATTTCAAGAGCACAGATCGTCACCATATGAATATGATCACTTCGCTAAAGGTAATAACATTCCAAGATTTTGTAAAACATGATGAAATTCAAATGCAAGTTGAAATAAAAATATCCCATCTGTGGTCTTGTATTGTGTATATGTATTGCCAGAAGAGGCAAATAAGCCCAGGTCTTAGCAGTCCTTTTACTGCTTTACCATGCACTTTCTTCTTCCTTTAAGGAATAAATATTTTTTTCTTTATAGAGCAAGTATTGTGCAGAAGCGCATAATTTATTTTCAAGATGAGGGTTCTCTCACCAAAAAGATTTGTGAACAAGGTAAGGTAAAGTAAAATATCTTTCTGACTTCCTTGTCACGTTCTACATATTTCTTTTAATTTCTTATATCAAACTAAAATTTTGAGGCCTTGAAGTTTCATCCAGGTTCAAAGGTACAAAGCCAACTGTATTCTGGGCTGCATCAAAAGAAGCGTGGCCAGCAGGTCAAAGGAGGTGATTCTGCCCCTCTACTCTGCTCTCATGAGACCCCACCTGGAGTACTGCATCCAGCTCTGGGGTCCCTAACATAAGGGCATGGACCTGTTGGAGCAGGTCCAGAGGAGGGCCACAAAGATGATCAGAGGACTGCAGCACCTCTCCTATGAAGACAGGCTGAGAGAATTGGGGCTGTTGAGCCTGGCAAAGAGAAGGCTCCTGGGGGACCTTATAGCAGCCTTCCAGTACCTAAAGGGGACCTAGAGGAAAGATGGGGAGGGACTCCTTATCAGGGAGTGGAGTGATAGGATGAGGGGTAACAGTTTTAAACTGGAAGAGAGTAGATTTAGATAAGGTATTAGGAAGAAATTCTTTACTCTGACGGCAATGAGGCACTGGAACAGGTTGCCAATGGAAGTTGTGGAGGCCCCATCCCTGGAAGTGTTCAAGGCCTGGTTGGATGGGCTTTGAGCAACCTGGTCTAGTGGGAGGTGTCCCTGCCCATGGCGGGGGGGGGTGGTACTAGATGATTTTCAAGGTCCCTTCCAACTCAAACCATTCTATGATTCTATGATATTTGGATCTTCAATTATGTTCTTCCTTATCATATATACTCTTCCTCATACAGTCTTCCTTGCCTTCCCCTAAATGTGATACTTGCAACTTTTTACCTGGTCTTCGTGTGAAACCCATTTGTCTCCAGGGCATTTAGTTTATCGAAACCTGGATTATTTCACCCTTTCCTAAACCTAAGCATTGCAGTTCATTATTGCATCCCACTGGAGAATTTAGGTGCTTTAGCTGTCCAAAGTTTCGAGCCTATTGTGTTCTGAGATCAGCTGAGGTTTTGTCCATATCAGATAAGAACCAGAAACAAACCCGTTTTGAATGTGAAGATGACTGAAATAGTAGTGCCTTCTTATTTAAAATGTAGATGTGAATCGTTATATACACTTATAAATACGATGCAGTTTCAGGATTCTAGTTTAGTCTAATGTAGCCCAACTCAAAAATAAATGAAGCAATAAGTATTTAACTCAGATTTATTTACTGGAGTATTTGTTATGGCAAATTTGCTCTCGGTTGATTTTGAGTTGTAACTGTTTTCAGTGGGGACTTTGCTGCTTTTTCAGACTCAGCCTCAGAAGGTGTGACTGACAAACCAATTTTAGATTGTTGTGCCTGTGGAACTGCCAAGTACAGGCTAACTTTTTATGGAAACTGGTCAGAAAAAACACATCCCAAAGATTTTCCACGTAAGTATCATTCTTTTACTATTGTTGCAACATATAGGGACCACAAAGAGGGTTGGAGCTTGTTGTATGACACATTATTTATTTACAGCTCAGCAGTGAAAATGATGACATATATGGAATACTGCTAATGTTCAGTGTTGAAAATCCATGGATCTTTCTGCGAATGCTATATATTACAAAAATATTCTGTTGATTTGCCTGACATTTTGAACTGAGGTGTGTATGAGATCAGATTTTCAAGATTTATTCGTGATGTGAAAGGTTAATTTTTTTCTTTTTTCTTTTTTTTTTAATGTAAGCTTAGACTGGCTTATAATGTACAGATAGGAAATGAGATTTTAAGAAAATGGCCACTAAGAATGAGCAACACACATTTTGATTTTACAACCTTGCCATTCTAGACAGTATGTTTTCCTTCAAAGTCTCTTGAAAGATTCCAGTTAGTTTTGGTAAGCCCTGAATCTTGCTGCCTTAAGGATATTAATTGGATATATGTTAGAATATTCTGTTTTCTTTGTCTTTGTTGGTTGAATAGACAGATAAAATACACATTCTGAGCTTTGGCTGCCTGGCTTTTTTAAGTTTCTGAACTACAGAATCAGTATTCTTGTTGCAGTAACCCAAGTAACTGTAAAAAGCTAAAGTTACAAAAAGGTGTATTATGCATTTGTTCTTTCATTACTGACTCCACAGTCTGTGGAAATAAAGGCTAGGACATTATTTGAGAATGCGAGTCACATTTACCAGTCTTTAAACTTTGTTATGTTTTCTGTGGCTGATGTTTTCTATATAGACTTTATATTTCTATTTTTTTAAATTATTATTGTCACAGTGTCAGAATATCATCATATAACTCAAATATAGTTTGTGTGTCAATCAGCTCATAGTTTTAACACCCTAAGCAATGTTGCTTATGTTGAGTCTTTCATACATCTTAAGTTTAATGTAGCATTGTTCAGCTGTTATTTGTCAGCATAATACATGGGAGATAAAATAAGCCAAACCCAACAATTGCAGGAATGCTCTTACAGGCTATTGGATGATTTATATATCTGCTGAGTGTGATACTTTATATACATTACTTGTATGGATTCAGCTGGTGGTTAGAAATAGGGCATGGGACAATGATTGAAAACTATGAAATTACTGTGACTTAATGATGTAATATTGGAGATAAATGGCCTTTCCTTTTAAATCCAAGTCATACATGAAAAGTATGCGTTCATGACTGAAAGTAAGCAAGTTGCAATAGTTTGCCACAATAGTAGACTCTGTAGACTGCTATCTCTTCTGATTTACAAAGTGGTGAATTATATTAGTGTTTTACCTAAAAAACTGGAAAAGTGAAAGGATAACCATACAATACTAGCATGATTAAGCCCAGTAATAGCAGCTGATAAGATTTTTACATTGAAATTTCTGAAAGTTGAGAAAAAGGTCTCATCCAGATTACAGATGTTAAAAATGAAAACTAGTCATCAACGTTATTCTTTAAAATGTTGCATTTGTGCAGTAATTACATTAAAATAAAATGCTATTAATGATGGACTGTGGCAAAGCACTAATTATTTGCCAAGCCATCGCAGAAAAAATTCTGCTCTACTCTTATACCATTAGTATGGCTGCAATAGAAAGCAGACCGTAAGACTTATATTTTGTGTCTTTTCTTTAACTTATCTCCTGATTTGCTTTAAAAATCCAATTTTTAAATCTCAATCTGTCTGAGGTCCATGAAAGCAAGATTGTTTCAAGAATTAGTTTTTGAACGCTTTCTACAGCTGCGGTACACCTCTCTCCATTCATTCTGCGGTTGACGTACTCCGAATAAGGTTGTGTCGCAGTGGGTTCATTCTAAGCAATGCTTTATAGAGTAGGTGCATCTCATAACACCTAAACAGACAATACACTTTGAAATTTAATGGAGCAGAGATATTTTAATTGTACTGGTATAGTAAATGTAAAATTGTTCATAATCTGTGAAAACCTCCCAGGATTTAAAGTTTTGCACTGTAACTTCCAGAGAAACAGTTTGAGAAAAAAAACAATACAAAACAAAACAAACCCCCAGCTGATTTGCAAACTAAGGCTTAAAAAAGTGAGCACGCTTTTCAGGTAGTTTTTGCAAGTTATCACAGCTCCTGATAATAGGACTAGTGAAAGCTGAGTATTTAATTTGTTAAATCTGGCTCAAGGGCAACTATTAAATTTCCTGTCAGATTTTACCAGTCAGAAAGATTTGTATTTACATAAGCCCTGTGGCTTAAAAACATTTATTGTCTTTGGCAATCACCTATATATGATAACAGAAATATATATGCTCTCCATATATATTTGGAGATATGGCACATCTATGAAAGATGTCAGAGGATACATTCTCATGTTGTGATGACACCTTGATCTTTATGCAAAAATACGCATATAAGTGTGTAAATTTAGAAATTACTCGTACAAAAAGGAAGTGAAATAACACCATTGGAAAGCTGTCAGTACTTTGCTGTTTTAAGAACTGGATAGTGACATTGGACTGGTGATGCAAAATAGCTCTGGCCTTGTACTGCTCAGATTATTTCACGTAGAGAAGTTTCTGTGATATTTCAAAGAAAAGGCTTAAGAAACTATATTGAGTTACGTCTTCATTCTCATCAAAACTGGGAGGTTTGAGGTGAGGAGTGTAACACTTGCAAATGTTGCACGGATTTCATTAAAAGTTTAGGGTAGATGTAGTATACTTCGAACAGCTCATTTGGGCAAGCAGGTGAGCCAGCTCCTTTCTCCGCAGAGCCAATACCTTTAGGGGAGTGGTGTTCGGTGGAAGAGGCTGGGCTCTGGTTGCAAAGACATGAGATGTTCTTGATCCGTTTAGGATAGGGAATGTGAGAAGCTTTGGAGCACCTGGGACCGTTTGTTATCCATTTTATTAAAGACTTAAAGGCACTCTGATTCCTCTCTGTAGTGACACATTTTTCTTTTGTACTATGTGGAACCTTCTCTTTCAATAAGTTTCAGTGTCACTCACTGTGTTTCAGGGAAAGCTGCTGTCTGTGACTTGTGAGGTAGTTAGACCTGTGTGCTAGGAAGAAAGAATGGGCAAAACTGGTGATCCCATCACTGGAGCCGAATGACATATCTCTCTGTGGTTTAACAAGGTGCCAGTGTATATTTAAGGAACAATTACTGGGTTTTCGATCAATCTTCTGACCATCTTCAAACCATCTTCTGACACTGTAGTCTCTTCAGCTATTACCTGGGTGGGGAGGGGGTTTAATTTTGTTTTTACTCCATTTGTGGCTCAGTTACTGATCAGTTTTAATGGATTCTGAAAACATCAAACCTACTATAATTTAGAGCTCAGTAGGTGTATTTTGGTCCAAGTTTAGCACTAGGGAAACTATGGAGGCTTTGTTTACTGTGTTTACTGGGCCATCTCCCTCATCTGTGTATTCTGTTTGCTACACTTTTCTGGCTTTTTCCCCCTACCATTGGAGTCCATTTTTTATTTCTAATCTATTTTCTGTTCTGCGATTAGTTTCCCACATCTGACTTTATCTATTCAATTCTCTACGCTGTCTTTTTCAATTTTATTGTCCTACCTTTCACATCTTAAATTTGCATTCCTTTTGTTTACTTCATTATTCATTTTTCATTCATTTATTCTGTTTTTTGGCTGTTTTTACTGCTACTCTCTGCCTTTTGCATTGCAAAGAAAAATGGTAAATATTGTCTCATTCCATCATTCTGTCTCCCTCATCTCCTACAGTCTTTGTGCTGTTACCAGAGTGTCTGCTTATGTGAGCAGTTCATTTTCTCATGCTTTTCCTTTAAGCCCATATCTTTGCAGAGTGTTACTTGACACTTTAGTGAATTCATTTTTATTTCCAGTACTGTGGGACTTCTGAGACTCCTTATTTCTGCTCAATTCTCTTTTCAATTCCATCATTCTCTAACATTTTCTCTTTAAACTTTTATTTTTTTTTTTTTGCTTTTTCTGTTCAACAAGACGAGAAACAAGGCCAGGAATCCTTTTGCCTAGCTCTGCAACTCTTACACTATGAGAAAATTGAGCAAGCAAACTCAGTGAATATAGAAGCACCAAAATTCACTTCTTCGCTCCCGCCCTAAATTAAAGGCAACCCCTACTAATGGTTGGGGTGAAGGTGGGGGAAGGAGACATAGTACATGTAAAATTTAAGTATGCAGAAGCAGAAAACCCAGCTATGTCAGTGCCAATAAGAGTGGTCCTTTACCAGTATTTCAAAAATTTCCTGGAAGAAGTGCTGGATAAAATTTGCCCCACAGAAAGCAAATGTTTCACCTCTGTTTCAACAGGAAGCTGCTAGGGGAGGTTTCTGGCTGTGAGCCCTTTATTGCTCTGTGCCTGATAATGTTTAGGCACAAAGCTATAAAGGAAAATCTATAACATTTAAGGATAATGTAATTGTGCTTATATTTACCTTTTGCTGGTAATCTGCTGTCACCACTCAAACACAAGTCTAGTGGACTTGTTAGAAATCAGTATCTCTCAGTAAGGAAACGAATTGCTGTTAAATCTTTGAGTGACCACTGAAGTCTCCCCTTGCAGGTTTCATCCTCAAAAATATTTTACATGGAAACCCGAAACTAAAGGATTCTTAAACTTCCTGAAGAAATGAAGTCTTTGGTGAAGAAAAAATATACCAAGCCTATCTGTTTGGGGGGGCTGCTTGATTAGCTGGAAAACAATCTTTCTTACCATTTCTGCCTGTGTTATTGTATCCAATAATTACTGACACTTTATGCTATATTTCTGTAGTTCACTGGATTTTTCTTATTACTCTAAAGATATGGTTTATTGATGTAGTGAGAACTGGCAGTGTGCACCACATGCAAAAGATCGGTACTGGTGAAGACTGGGCACTTCAAACCTTTCACTTTAATAAAAAAGTAGGAATTAAGCTTAAAGGCTGTCTTGATGGCTGATGTTTTTGTTTTGTTTTTGTTTTTTTTTTAACCCCTGAAAGGACGCACCAACCACTGGTCCGCGATCATTGGTAGTTCTCACTCAAAGAACTACATCCTTTGGGAGTATGGAGGATATGCTAGTGAAGGTGTCAAACAAGTCGCAGAGTTGGGGTCCCCAGTAAAGATGGAAGAAGAAATTCGACAGCAAGTAGGTGTAATTTAGTGCATACTTTAAAAAAAGCATCCTACCGTGGCCTGTGACTGATTTGTCATTGACGATGTCTCTGAATGTAATTTTGTTGTCTGATTCTCAGTTAAGCACTTTAGGAGGTCTGTTTGTCTTTCTAGACTCATTCTTACTCTGGCAAAAGCGTTTGTCTATGGAAGGATAAGTAAGTTGCAGTATTTTGAACTTAAAAAGCTATGTGTCGTGCAAGGCATATATCAAGTAGAAAAGGAAAATTCTTCTTTCCAGGCTTAATCATGAAGACACTTAGAGTTTTTTAAAGGAATACGGCAAGCAGTATGCCTTATGAGTTTTTGAAGTGGTGATTTTCAGTTTATAGTATATTGTGGGTTTAGTTTGGTTTTCTTTTGTTTCTGGTAAGCACCTTATTTGCAATTTTCTGCAGATTCAGTCAGGTTAGAAATCCTCTTACAGGAGAGTCAGGTGATTTTTGTTGCTGAGCAGGAAAGTTTTACACAACTGCACTAATAAAATGTGATGAATCAGGATTATGGTTTAAGGGCAAAAGAGCTTTTACAGTGTATCATCTTACAGGGGACTGATGCAGCTGAACAGAAATCAATCCTCCAAATAGTTTATAGATTATTTTTATTTTGTTACATCAAGTAACAAGCAACCAAATAAAATACACCAGGACATGACGAATATTATTAGGACATCTACCTCCATGAAATTTAAGGACTCACTGGAAGCTGAACTAAGTAATAAGACAGAAAGAATGTAAATATTATCATGTGTAACAGAGCTATACGTACAATTCAGTAAGAAAAGTTGAAGGCAGAAAAGTTAAAGACAGATTTGGTTTACTGGAGTCTCTGCCTCATTCTGCTTTCCTGACTTTCTCCCCAAATTGAGAAAGTGATACAGGTGAGGAGGAGGCCTGGTCCAAGGCGAAATGGTCGGGTGGGATAGCAGGGACACGCTGCAGGGATCAGCAAACTGGGAGCCAAAGGGCTCGTTTTGGCATTTCATGTGCCTGCTTTGCTATGCCAGCCTTTAGCATGCCATGAGAGGCATGACTTAATATTTAATTGATATGCAGTATTTTTAATGTATTCCCGGGACACTATCTGCTTCTGCCAAATATACTGAGAATTAAAGATTTCAGAACAGCTGGAATTTTATTTGTGTTTCAAGCATTAAATGCCTGTTCTTTTCATAAGGTACAAATTTTAATAAAAAATAAAAATAAATACTGTAAGAATGGAAAATAGTGCTTTACATTTCAGTAGCGAAAAAAATGTCTTTCCCTATTAATCATTATTCATGTATCACGAGCGTGCTTTCCTTAATTATCTGTTTTACAGAGAAAATAATCCATTCCTTCATTTTGAACACATGTAAGAAACCCTCTGTACCTACAATCATTTTTGCTGTTTGCATGGATCTTTCCTATATTTGATACTTCTGAATATGAAGTCAGCAAAACTAAAAGCAGTATTTAAGATGACATTGTTGATTAGTTATATTCACTTTTGGTAACTGCTGCGTATTAAAGAGAGTATCTTGAGGCCTCCTAGATAACACTTAGGTTATATACAGTGTTATACAGAGGGGTAGAAAAAAGATTCAATTATATTTATATAGACAGTGTAGAACAATCTGAAAGACTGCTTTACCCACAAGAAAACTTGTAGAGCAAAAGGCTTTACATACTAAATCTGATTTGCTGTTTTGTGATGCTGAAGTGTATATAATCACGGTACAAGAACAGCTGGTGGGTTTGACAAGAAACTCACAAACCCAAGAAAAATAAAATAAAAACAGCCTATAATTTAATATTTTAAATGGATACACAAGCAATATGAAAGGGAAAACCGAGCTGAATATGGGGGGGAGATGTGGGTATGTTATTCTCTTTATACTACAATAAACCTTTGGCATACCTGGGAGTAGAAAGTACTCCTTGATCCTAGAGAACTTGCCTTTGTGTCTTTACTGAGAAGTGGCTAGATTTTACCCTAGCAACGCTATATAAACCCAAATGGGTTAAAATTATAGCAGAGTATTCCATATACCACATGCAATTTATCATTTTTGCAGCTTACTTGGGAAATCAAAATTTTCTTGAGTAAGTCCACGTGAAATAAAGAAAATCAGCTTAATTAGTATCTGCACTAAAAAGGAGAGGATTTTTCTTACACAGTCGTCACAAATACTTTATAAATAAGAGTTTGGGGCATCTGAATTGTAACTACACAAAGATTAGGTCTCGTCCAGAGGCAGCAGGGGGATGGGGAGAGTATGGGATGAAGCACAAGTAGATGCGCAGTTGTGAAAGGTTGTACAAAGCACTGGTGGAAGAGGCAGTGAATTTGAAGGGAGTACGGAAAAGAATGAAAATCATGACTCTTTCTGCTTACACAGCTCTCGGTTCTTTCTCATTATGTGCCATGTATTTGGAAAAAGGAGATGTATTTATGCTCAAATTGGAGGCAATTGCGACTTTTAGAGTACATGAAATAGCTAACTGGCTACAGTTTCAGGGGCTGCTGAAATCACACATGAAATTAATGAATGTCACAGTTCATTTCAACATCAGGCCCATCTGATTGCATCACACCTGCAATAATTCCCCTGATTCTCCTGGTTCAGTCTAATCCGAGCAAGAACTCATGTTATAACTGGATATTACCTAGAACAATGCAGTGTGTCAACAAACACCATAACATTTGTATTGAGTTTAATTGACTTCTTGTTTCTTTTTAACATGTGTTTAAGCTACGCTAATATTTTTGAGAGATACTGAAGTAAAGTTCTACATCCAAGACAGCAGAGCTAGTATTGTCGGGAGCTAATTTGCTAACATTTCATTCAGGCTTTTTTCTTTTTCTTTT
>VZSZ01009990.1:740286-915311 GCA_013398815.1 Ibidorhyncha struthersii
TCCTTCCCCACACTTCCCAATCTACCTCAGGTTCCATTTCTCCCCCTTTTCCATTTCTTATTCTACCTTTATTTCCCCTATCTGTCGTCTGCTGCTGTGGGGGTGGTGGGAGGATACAATCAGTTAAAATCACTCTCCCAAGTGGCTTTTGAGTTTTCTGAAAACACAAGAAAGGCAATTTCTGTGCTTAATTCTGGTGCCCGGACCCAGACCTCTGTGCAGCAGCGCAGGGCTGGGGCCGTTAGCCCTCACCTGCAGCGTGCCCACAGCGGGTAGTGCCCTTCTGACAAGGCCAGACTTGGGTTTGGAAATGTGCTGTGTGTCTACTGTGATTTGTGTGCAGTTCCTTAGGTGAATACATAGACACACATTTATGTAACTGGCATCTGTATCATTGACATTATCGAAGGCTTTATTAAGAAAAGAAAAAATCATTTTTATGAATTATTACTAAAAATTTACCATCCGTGTATGAAACAAAGAAAAAAGTCTTTCTTTAAACAGAGCTTTGTTAAGAAGTGTCCTAACAATTACGTGTCATTAACTAAAGATTCTCAAGCGTGAACATTCCTGCTCCCTGTTTGATAGATTGCTGAATCATCTTCAGCTTTTCTTCTTGACTGAGCATCTTCGAATGCTCTGATTTGTGTTGTTACTGTAAAGACCCTGTGTGATATTTTTGCATGGATGGTCCTGGGTACTGTAAACTTGCTTTGTAGTTTGTTTATCTGGGAGAACTTAAAGGGACTAATCAGCCTTTCTGTTAAACTTTTCCTGGCAGCCTGGAAGGAAAGCCACAGCATATAAGAGTTCTAGTAAAACAATCTGTCAAGCGGTTGATGTGTACAATAGGATAATTCATGCGTTATACTTCAGGGGTTATAAATGAACAAAGGATGGAAAAGGAATTATGTGAGCAAAAGAATGTTCACTGACCTCATGTATCTCTGAAATATATTCACTCTTTCACTTTGTTTTCAGAAATTCTGATTTGTCCAGAACCTGTTATTTGAGAAACTGCCCGGACAGAAACAAATACAGAATTTGAAAGGGATATTCTGCATCCATATTGTGATTGCTCTGTTTAAACAAACAAACAAGATGGTTAAAATGTGAATCAAAAAGAATAAAGTGTAATGCTAAATGTCATATCTTAGGCAGGTGAAACAATTAAAATAGAGACATAGTCATTCCTCTTTGATTTAAATGTCACACGCTTTAAGTTAAATCATTTGGTTTTGCCTAATTATTTTAGGATAAATACTAAGTCATTTTGCCACTGATTTTTTTTTTTAAAACCAGGATGAGTAATATTGTGTACCTTGCTGCTATCACCAAGAAATGCAGTTTGTACTCTCTACTTATTCCCTACGGACACATAGATGACATTCCTTATAGGTTTGGTTTAATGCTCTCTGAAACGTCAGTAAGTGGAAGACTTTTTCCATTGTCTTCGGTGGCCTCAGATTAGAGCTGACTATGCCTCCAGACTTTTGAGAAGAGCAAATTCTGCTTTCCAGTAAGATGCTTATAAATTTTTTGACACATGATAATTTGTGTGAAGACAATTTCTTAATTGAAGATGAACCTTGAAATATCTGAAATTTTCTACAGAATGAAATAGGTAATTGTTATGACTCTATCCAAACACTTATTTTTACAAAATAGTTCTGGTTTGGATCTTTTAAAATATATCTGCGTAATAAAAAAAAAAAGAAAAGGGAGTCAAAATTAAAATAATTTCATTGATGTATTGATCCTGATTGGTTGATTTTGATTTTTTTTTAAAGAAAAGTAATGTCAGTATTTCAGTTGAATAGTTACCATTTCATTGTCTGTTTTGTAACACAGAACTGTGTTCTTCCATCGAAAAATGGGGTCATTAGATTTTTCTGACTGAAGCTGGTAAATCACTTGAATTACAAAGAGAAATCTGCAGTATATTGATTACTTCTTGTTCTAGTGCTAGGGAAATTATTATCGTGTTTACTGAAACAGGCTCAAAATTTTGATTTTTGAATTATCTGTTGTTGTGTACTTATAGAAGCTAAAATTAACTAACCAGCCAGGGAGGTTCAACTGAGTTGCACTTGTGCTTGATAGAACAGCTAAAAATTCTCCCTGAACATTTAAGCTTTGGAGACCATGACACCCCTAACAGTGTTTGAGAATAGGGCTACTTTGCACTTGAGAGTAGCGATTGCCTCAGAAGTAGTTTAGCCTGTGCTTGTTTAAAGTAGCTAAAAAATTAGTGAAAACATCATGGCTTGGCCTTCTTTGCAGGTGGAGATTAAAATATGTACAGGATCTTAGATTATTTTGCCGGGTATTACTATTGATTTTTCTGCTACTATTGTTATTCATGGGAACTAGAAGAAATTGGCCAACTGGAATTTCTACCTTTGCTTAGCCAAACTTTCAGTGAATGATGTCAACATACTCACAGGGTGCCCTTCCTCCTCAGTCCCCAGGGAGGGAATTTGAGTTCCTAGCCACTTTTCAGAGGCACCAGCCTCTCTCAGTTGAAAAGACAGGAAGATTTAGAAAATATTAATGTGGCCATAAAGTCTGACATGAAAAGTAAAGTCACTGTTCTTTCTGTGCAAAACCCAAAGAAGTTTCCAGTAGGTTTTGGACTTGGTCTAACAGAGTGAGGTAATAAACACTGTCCCAGCATGCTTTCTTCTTTAGTTACAGCCTGACCGCATGTTTTTAATGCGGTATTTAATCTTATTCTGGACAGATTAAGCTGCTTAATTGCAAATTTGTACTTAGACTTTTGTTTGTTCAGTTAGACTCCTCTATTGCTCTGTGCATACACCTTTATTGTGATTTATAATAATTTTTATGCCTTCTGAAAATGTTAAGTGGTAGATTTTCCATCTGTTCCTTTTGGAAGATATACCTTATATAACAATTTAAAATCTCTGGCACGTTTGTAATTTAGAATTTTTGAAATGCCTGATTACTATGCTAAATTTCTGCCAAAAAGAAATTGTTGTCTGTTTATGTCATAAAGGGAAGCTTTATCTACCGGTAAATAACTCACACAACATGGTTCAGAACACCTCTTCTAGGGTGGCTTCCATCTTTTAACGAACTACTGTTGGAAACTATAATTAAGATGATTCACAGTTTGCGTTGCTTTGTTTAAAAAACAAACAAACAAAAACTGTTCATCACAATTGCATTCTTTTTTTAGTACTTGATAATAATAAAGACATGCCTCTCTCATAAGAAATAAAGCTAATGCTGAATGCACTGCCATTTTGCTCTTTGTGACCATATGATTAATTGCTGTGAGCACGATACCAATGTAGGTCAAAGTACAACATTCGTTTTGAAAAGACACACATTTAAAAGGTGCTTTTTTTCTGACAACTATTGAAATGTATATATAAAAAAATTAAAAAACAATATTTAGTTTTCTTTTATATCTTACTAGTGACTTATAAAGCAGATACTTAGAGGTCACTTTAAAAGGAAAGCTAGGAAGAGAAAATCAGCTTTTTTCTAACACAACAGTAAATAAATTGTGTTTCTAAAAATCCTTATTCTTCTGAAGAAAGTGTGGAAAGCCCAAAATTTAAATTTCTTCAGTGAGTTTTATTTCTGTAGGCTTATATAAACAACATAGTCACTATATGTTCCCATCAGTAAACTAGTATTTGGTTTCAATAGTTACTGTAGTCTCTAACTGGAATTACATTGCAAAAGTTTTGATTGCTTGTGCAACTGTTAAGCAATCATGTTTTGCCTTTAAAAATAACTAAATATGTGGAACGTTCACTTTGAGATACCAAAAAGAAAAGAAACATTCAGCTATGAAGGTAAAAAANAATTCAACTATGAAGGTAAAAAAAAAAACAACCTTTTTTTTTTTTTTACTAAAAGCTTCACTTCCATTTCAGTCAGAAAAACTACTGTTTTGTTGGTGAAAATAGTCCCTGTAAATACTGGAAAATAAGTATAATTTTTATTAGCTCTGAATAATACAAAACAACTTCAGTTGGTCTAAAATCCATTGAACTTAATCACTCTTTTACAAAATCAAGCTCTGACAAATAAATATTAAGTGGTGTATTATTTCCTGGGCCAAAACGTGAAAGATTCAACATATTTTTGATAGTACATGCAGTCAGCCAATAAAAATGAATAGGAAAATTTGTGCTTATTTGAGTACTCTGAAAATATCATTGTGCTATGGATAAGCTCTTAATCATTAAAGCACAGTCCTTATGCCACTGTTGCTCTCTGTATGTTGCTTCTATTTGGAGGATTGTGAGAGCTGGCAGATATTGAACACATATCTTAAAAATGTCCTGGTTTTGTGCAAAAATGTGCAATATGTCCTTTTTATGATTGTGGTAATCTCCCTGGTTTAGAACACCAGGCAAAATATAATTTTGAAATTTTATTTAGCCTTGGGTCAAACCTTTAGCAAAATAGTGGCTTGGTTAGCACTGCCTTTTCAAGTTCTGTCAAGTTGCTTTTTGCCAGGTTTAGTAACAAGAACAGGAAAATGCTGTAAAATTACTGGAAACTCATTCTGTTTGTCAGTAGAGCTGAAACAGCCTGGTTACCATTGCTTATTTGGATTTGTGGTGCATCTTTAGTCCACTCGTATTAGTTATGTGCAGAGGTAGGCCTGGTGCCTTATTGTGGCAGAGGAGTGAATGTCTTTTTTGCTGTTAAAGATCTGTGAAAATCAGACAGAGAACTTTTGCACTCATGATCTAGAAACTGTTAAACCTCTGTAGTTTGTTCTGTGAGGGCTGGTATTTCCCTTGCAAGAAACAACCGTAGCAATTTAATGTGACTTGTGCAGTCATGCCGTAGAGAAGATGACAAGTGTGTGCTATTGCTATTTCAAAAATTCTGTCTCAATATACTGGGGTGTATGTTGCATTGCAGGACATTTCTTCATCTACTTAAAATTAGAAAACACTTTTGTAAATTGTCAGCACAGAACAGATTCCTATTAGGACATTGTTCAGCCTGGAGAAGAGAAGGCTCTGGGGAGACCTTATAGCCCCTTCCAGTACCTAAAGGGGCTACAGGAAAGGGACCCTTTATCAGGGAGTGGAGTGATAGGACGAAGGGTAATGGTTTTAAACTGAAAGAGGGTAGATTTAGATTAGATATTAGGAAGAAATTCTTTACTCTGAGGGTGGTGAGACTCTGGCATAGGTTGCTCAGAGAAGCTGTGGATGCCCCATCCCTGGAGGTGTTCAAGGCCAGGCTGGGTGGGGCTTTGAGCAACCTGGTCTAGTGGGAGGTGTCCCTGCCCATGGCAGGGGGGTTGGAACTAGATGATCTTTAAGGTCCCTTCCAACCTAAACCATTCTATGATTCATACAAAATAATCTCATGTTGACTTGTGCACAGTGCATGTAGCCGTGTCATGCAAAAGGAGCATCAAAAGCACTTCTCCCTGCCTACGCTGAGCACCTGGCCTGTGCTCTGCCCACAAACCCTTCTCCAGCCTGCTCAGAAATGTGGAATTTCCCTCCAGTGGGAAATTGGCCTCCAGTCCAACATTAACATTCTAAAAGACAAATACATTTAAGGAGTGGTGTTTAGTCAATGTCAGGGACACTGGTACCCTTCTCAGCGCTCCTGGGAGTCAGTGGCTGTTATAAGCCCGCTTGTCTCTGCTCGCTGCTGGGAGAAGCTGCAGGAGGCTGTTGGCTACGGCCTTCTTTCTTAACCCTTTTCTCAGAAGTTACTGACAGTCTCCTGTCTTCCCTCATTCCTTGTCAGCGGAGGACTATTGTTCTAGCAATAGATGAGATGATATTTGAAAGAAAAAAAAAGAAAAAAATATTTTTAATTTTTTTTAAATTATTTTCTGTACTTTTAACAGTGGTTACTATTTGATAATAAATAAGGCAGCTTGATTTTTACAACTCCAGGTTGCAAGCTGTCGTCTTGCTTAATGAATTTGAGAGGTTTCACACCTCTAACTTGTATAGGAGTCTGAAGTTTTGCCCTCTGAATAATTACTCAGTTATTGATAGGAAAAAATTGCATAACCAAACAACAAGTTAAGGTTTTAACAGTTAGTTCAACAGCTAGTTTCCCTTTCATTTACCTTAATTTGCCTTGCTTCTTATTTTCTTCCAATTATCACAGACCCTTCATTTCTAAAATAAAACAGGAAGAAATACAACTTTTCAGTAAAACCCAATCATCAGGTTCTCTTTGAATAAAAAACCTTCAGATAAGGTAGAATTCTTTTTGCAGAAGACAGACCCTTCAAGAAAAAAATTTAGGTTTAACTCAAAGACTAGTTTTTCCTCAGTGAATTCTGATGCTGAATCTTGCAGAAATGGGACCAACAAAAATTCCTAAACTTTTTTGGTGTCTGTAATAGCTTAGAGGCCCATCAAAGCTTATAAAGATTTTCTCTGCCTCTTTGATAGCTTCCTGGATTGCAGTAAAGCAGTGTTAGAGGAGGGAAGCAGTTGCTTCTGCTTCTAGTAGATTCATTCATTTGGACAATATGCAATAATTTTAGCTCTCCAGTACACAGACATAAAAGTCACTAGGAAATGTTGGCTGTTCAAGACAATATGATTGGATTGCTAGACATTATTTGCTAATTTTAAAGTCTTTTAAAATACCTTGCCTTTTCATTTCCTGCAGTTAGATTTCATCATACTGCTCTGCTGTCACAAAATTATTACTATCTTGTAGCAGATTCATCCAGTGGAAAGATGCAATTAAATCACTTTCAAACTACGTTCTTTCAGCCTACCACTGTAGTATTTTTAAAACATGAACATTTCAGATGCATTGATTTTTCTTGTGCTGCTAAAACTGAGGGACAAACTCCCTCTGATAGAAGAAGTTTAGCATTCCTCACACCAGACTTTGGTCCGAGAAATCAGTCTTACTTGCAACTACTCTGATCTGGAATGGCGGCCCTAAACCCTAACAAGACACAACAGATGCATTTGAGGAGCGACTCTAAGGCACTCAGGAACTGTCTTACAGCAACACAAGCAGAACGTGAAGTAACACAAACTGTAGTAGAGCTGACACCAATAATGTCAGATTGTTTGGCGGGCAGGTCAGGCAGATGCTTAGGCTCCTCCTCCCCTGGAGACATTACCTATACTCCTGTTGACTTTAGCAAAGTCTGTTTTTTAAGGGTCAGAGTACCACTAAAAATTAAATTAGGGAAGAGTTGACTTCTCTCTGAATACTTTCATCTGCAGTGGCTTAACCTGTGATTAAAATGCAGTGGTTGCATAGCTAGTGGCATTCAGCTGCCTATTAAGGAGGTGCTGCAAATGCTAAAGTGCCTGAACTCTCATTAGCAGTGTTTGTCAGGAACCACAGGATCTTCCCCTGTTTTCTCTCTTGTTGCATTGTAAATATTGTTCAAAGGAACAGCATGATATAAGAGCCGAAGCTGAACAGTCCTACTAACTCTTTTGACTTGCAAATGCTTAATTATTCAGATAAATTTTCAACTTAAACAAAAACTAAGGAAAAAACCCCACAGTGCCAAGTTCATCATTCTGGCATTAGATTTTTAGGGTTTTTTTGTTTGCTTGTTTATGAACCTCAGTTCAGAACTCTGTTATAAAATGCTTATTTCCACCTAAATTCCAGCAGAACATTAAGAAAAATACCACGTATATTTCCAAAACCAAATATGAATGCAAATATATTAATGTTACTTGGCCTGTGTCATTTTCTAAGGCAGCTCCTCTCAGTTAAATGTCTAGATCACAGACACTGATTTCAAAATCTATTTATTGCATTTAAAGTGCAATGAATAGGCATATTCAGGTATTATGTTATATATGTATTAATATGTAATGAATCAACTGGCCTAAAACACTGAACAGGGAGGATATTCATCAGTCTTTATTTCAACTTTTAACTTAGTTTTCTTAGATTACTTTTTCAGTCTGAATCTGAAAGGACTCTAATATGTTGTAGTTTACGTCAGTCAAAAACAGAAGCAGGGCCACATATTTTTAGTGGCAGGAAGGTTAACGCTGTTGACTAGTGTTTAGCTCAGGAAAGGATGACATGCTTGCACATTGTATGTTTCTTTGAAGTTCAGCAGTCAAGCATTGACATAAAATAACATATGAAAGAGTTTAGGAACTGTAATATATGCCACTACCTGAAACAGATTGAAGAGTTAATACAGGGCTCAAATGAAAATATCTGTTATTGTCATCAAATGTTGGTTACAAACTCTATGGATTCCTTTTAAAAAGACGTTACCAGACTCTCTGCCAGTCAGCTCTCTCCTTTAAACATGGCTCCACTTGTTCATTATATTCTTGCTTCAGTCAGTGATATCTTCAAATAAATACCAGTACTTACGTCACGGGCTATATTCTGCTTTTCCAAGAACATTCTGAGGAAAAAAGCTATATAGAAGTTATTGGAAAGGAGGCAATCAAGAGTAGAGTGGAATATTTGTTATCTGAATTGACATTCACCAGTATTTGATGACAATATTGTAGAAAATGATATAAAATATTGGGCTCAAAAGTAGGTGTATTGATAACTAAAAATATTCTATAGAAAGTTTGTTTTCAAATAATAGTTTGGACATTTATGTGAGATAGTAACCTGTACAACAACATGTAAGTCGATACTTTGCCAGGATAAACAGAGTACCTCAAATTTTCTCGCTTATGAGTGAAAAGAGGCCAGCACCGTACCTGGAGTCTATGAGGTGCTTAAATACCATACAGCTTACCTATATAGTAAGTCATCTAATTTGGACAAGTCAGTTTATTCCTCTTACCATATTTTGTTTTATACAATGCTAGTCAGTCTTGGGAAAGGAAAAGAAAAATACCTAAGTGACTGGATAAATTATTTTATTTACAGAAATAGAATACATCTTAAAATTATTACCTGTGCTATATTCCCTATAAGTTGGTAATACTAATTTAGAAGTTGAGGACACAATGATTTTTGCCTCTCTCCCCTTCTTTTATAACTGACTTTTTGAATACTTTGAATACATTCAGTACTTTAAAAATACCTTATTTATAAATAAATTTCAACAGAGAAAAGAGAACTCTTTAAAATAACCTCTATATAAGTCTATTAACCGCACCTACTTTTTTTTAGTTTGAAAGAGTATTCTTAATAAGAGGGTCAGGGGCACAAAGGGAGGGGAAATGGACAGTCAGTGGTTTTGCCCACAGAGGAAGAAGTTACAATGTTCATTTCTTTACCTATAATGAACATAATCTTCATTTAGTTTTGTAGTTGTGGAGGCTGGGCTCCGCAAAATGGTGGTTTATTATTTATGTTCAAGTTGCTAAGAGGAATTAGCTGTGCTTTGGGGCTGTGCAGGAGGTTGAAGACAAACCCTTGTACTTCTAACATGAGTAATGTACGTTCTAGGTAAAATGTTGTAAATATATCTCGTCACATATGAACCTAATACAATACTGATTAATATCTACAGACTCTTTTCAGTGGGCTTTTTCTTGTTCTTATGTTCATACTCCAAAACATCAAAATCATCACAGCTTCAGTTTCTCATAACAGTTTTCAGAAAATAGTTTGATACATGTATGATTTTTTGCTTTCATTCCACTTACAGCTGAGAACGGGCCTCTAAAAGTAGTTTTCTGTAACTGCATGGAGTGCATTCTGACGAAAACTTCACTATGTGAATTTTGTGCTTTTAAAATACAAAACAAAGGAATAAATAGATCTTTGTCATCATTAGTTTTAAAGCAATGTATACAAAGGGGAATGTGTGTGTATAAAAATGTACAGACATATGGCCATTTAATACATATAGTTTAATGTTTACGCATGAGAATGCTGTTGATAGTAATTTTCTTATCTTTCTAAACTACATAAAAAGTCTGTAGCTAGCCGCCGCACAGGCGTAACGAGATATATCCACTATCTAAACTCTGCTTGAGCATCACTAGCTTTTCCTCTTGAGACATTTTATCAAGGGGCTAAGTTGTCATTGACCAATATACAGCCATGGATAGTAGTAGCATTCTGCTTTCTGAAAACACAAGATGCGTGCATCCCCCCAATCTTTAGATTAAGAAAAGCATCCAGAAGTTCTTAAAAATAATTTGCAACCAAGGTCTGTTGCTATCTTTTAATTTCTTCTTGGCTTAAAAAAGGTACAGTACCACAAATAAATGACATCTCTTGGTTATTTAAACTATATGACAAGACTTTGTGCTGTAATACTCATGAAACAGCTTGTGTTGATGGCAAAGTGAAAGTGCATGATTTTTTTTTAAGTATGGCAGTTTGAATCCCACTCACAGACCTTCTTAGAAATGTAGTTACAGAAACTTTTTTTTTGTTTTGCAAATGGAAATGTAATTTTTCTACATCCCATATAAATTCACTTTAATAATCACCCCCTAAAATTAAGCTTTAAAAATTTGCTATGTCATTAGTCAAATAAAAATGTTTCATTTGAGTTATATAGGCAAAGAAATACCCACAGTAGACATCTATTCATAAGATATAAAAGCTGTCAGTAAATTATCTGTCAACTGCGACTTTGGATATTTCCTATTTCCATCTTTTTTTTTTTCTTTTTTAGCACAAAATCTTGGGCAGAATTAGTGCACATGTGCGGTTCTGCTGTGCTTTTTCTCCCTTCCTCTGTTTTGCTCTGCCTTTTTCATATATGTTCATAGATAGAGGGGGAAGAGAGACTCAGGAAAGAACAGACAACCTTCATTATTTTTACTACAGAAGTGTTAAATGCTAGAATACCATCTAACAATATTTATTTAAGAATCTTTAATTGATTTAATTTACACAACTTGCCATGCAGAAGGCTCTGTGTTTCACTGCATCAATATCTAATGCCCATTTGCCAGTCTGTTGTCAGTCAGCCCTGTATTCCCACCTGGGTTTTAGATCTGTCACAAGCAGAGCTTCAGCGCTTTTGCTGCCAGTAGCAATGGTGTCACCCCAAAGCTATCTATGATGTTCAGAGTGGTTTCGATCAGACACAATCAATGCAGTAAGTTCAGAAAACCCAAGGCCTGAGTTTCTGTAGGCGTCCTTTTGAAGTGGACATTTTTACAGATCATAGAATCATATGAATCATAGAGTATTTTAGGTTGGAAGGGACCTTAAAGATCATCTAGTTCCAAACCCCCTGCCATGGGCAGGGACGCCTCCCACTAGACCAGGTTGCTCAAAGCCCCATCCAACCTGGCCTTGAACACCAGGGGTGGGGCATCCACAACTTCTCTGAGCAACCTGTGCCAGTGCCTCACCACCCCCATAGTGAAAAAGTTCTTCCTAATAACTACTCTAACTCTATCCTCTTCCAGTTTGAAGCCACTATCCCTTGTCCTGTCACTACATGCCCTTGATTGCTACTTATGTTTTGTAAGTGTGCATATGAGTGTCTGTAGGCGAATGTACTGAGTTCATTCTGAATTTTACATCAGTTCAATGTTAAGAATGTGAAAGGCAGGTTACACCTCGATTATTCATATAATATCAATGATATTAATGTTTCTTAATTCAGTCAGAAGCCTGCCTATGTGAAACTCAGTGCGTCTTTGCACACTTGGAACTCATCTGCCTGGGGCAACTTTTGGATGTAACGAATGGTTTGAGTTTAACAGACAATATTCATGCTACATTAACTCCCCAGGTCGAAACTGTTGTTCTGGAGAGGTGGCTTTCTTGCATTTTAGCTTAGTAGTGTTCCAACACCCCAAAAGACAGTGACGAAAGGAAGAAAACTGCACAAAAGAACCTTAGTGCAGATTAACAGTCCTCATAGGTCATCTGTTCTGCAGTAGCTCATTGGGGCTTTTGTAGGCAATTTTAAAGTTACAAGGACATATCTACGAGAGGATAAGAATCCAGAGTGCCCTGTCCTGAGAGTTACTGAGTAGAGACTTCTTTCCTTGAAATTACTGCATATAGTGTCAACTGTCATTAGATTCAATTGAAAGGCTCCTCTTTACTTTAGTGGGACTTGAATCAGTGCTTCACATCTTCACAGCCAGGGACTGTAGTTGGTTGTAGTCCCAGTGATTTCACTAGGAAAATTCTGTAAACTTTCTTCTTGAAGTTAATGTATGGTTTGGGGGCATACAGATCTTTTGGGGTGTGTCATCTCACAGGACAGAGGTCTAAATCAAAATTATTTAAAAACAAAAAACGTTCCTACGTAAAACTCAGGTCTGCATTTCAGAATGAAATTCCTGGGGAAACAAGTACCTGTTTTTATATGGGACAGATAGTGTGTTTGTAGTTACGCAGGAGCAGAGTTTATTTATATGTCTTTCTTTACTTATCTTGTTCCTGTGGCCAAAAATTAGTGTCTATTTTGTTTGTGGAATCACATTTATACCTTTGCAATACCTTCAGAAAAAAAGCCACTCAGTCTCAGCACTTCTGCAACAATGTTAAGGAAAATAGATGGAAAAATTCATTTTCACTGAACAAAATAAGGAGAAAGCCTACTGTGTTCCATAGATACACAGTTGTTTTAAATGTTTCCCTTTTCAAAAGTTAATTACGTGATTGCTGCATTACTTAAGAGCTGAGAGGAACATATCTATAATGAGCAGAATCTGAATAGATTTTTAACACATCTTTTTTAGCTCTCCCTGTGGCTAGGAGTGCTTATTGAGATCTTCATTTGCAATAGATTACTGCTACTTTTTTAAAGTACTTTCCCACTCTCCATAATTGATGTATTAGTATATCCCCTAAGCATATTTTCTTGTTCGTCTTTACTCCATTAAGATTAAACAGAATGGTCATTAGATCATAAAGAAATAAAATATTCACTTCACTACTTACTGCAAAAAAGCTGCTATTATCTGTCAAATATAAAGATTAACTTTGCCTTCAGGTACATTTTTAATGGCCTTTTAAATATAGCCCTGAACCACTGTAACACACAGTAATAGATGAAGAACTTTCTTCATCAAGGGGAAGTATATCTTAATTAGATGTCAGCCCCAGAATTTTTTGCTCAGCTCATGCTCTTCGCTGTGAAAGATTTTTTTTCAGATGGTTATCTGAATTCATGACACAGTTGCAACACAGGTTAAAATTAGGGAGACGATTTGTACTTTATTACTTTCTCTAGATGTTTTAATAGGCTTTAATTAAAATGTCAAAGATCATATTCTATATGTTTCTTGTTCAAATAACAGTGGAGAATATGAGTTTGTAAAGATAGGAAATAATCCCATTTTCAGTGTGCAAGCATCAATTGCATTTGCAAAGAGGTGTTCAATCATGAAACAAAACCAAAATTTTATTTTTAGATATTTAGGCTTGCAGAATGGTCTGTGTTTCTCTTATTTGCTGTAGTCCTTCATTACTGTTCTCCACTGCTTTTTTCTTCTACAGGAGAAAAAGAGAATGTTTCAAATGGTGAAAGTAATTTTCAAAGGGCATCAGGGAACACAGAGGACACTTCTATTCTATTTTATGATTTAATATTAACAGATTTAAAATATATAAAATATATGCAACAGCATAACTGCAAAGCTGTTCTTGCCAGTAATGGTCATGTTTACTATCCACCAAACTAGATAAACATTGCAAAAAAAATATGGTATTGATGACTGATTAATTTTATCAGGAGCAATTGCAGTCAGATTTATTTTATTGATTAGTTCATTATTAATGCTGTCAGCGCCCCAAAGTCACAGTGTTCATAGACAACCAGAGAAGTATCAATATTCAGTAGTGTTGATTGTTACTGATAGTGAGATCTCTCCATCAGTTCTTGGTTCTCAGTCGTTTTTCTGACTGCCCTGATGTTACTGAAATAATTTAAGATTTGGCTGTCATTTGGCTGTCAGAATTGTAATGAAAAGCTTTGGGTTATTCTAGCTTATGTTTATTTTATTAGGGTTTTTAGTGATGTTTTTAATTTCTGTAACGCTTAAGGTCTTCCAAGGGAAAAATCCCTTTTTCCAAGCAGTCTGGTGTGCTATAGTGGCATGCTATGATTTTATTTACAGGAATTAGCAAAAAGACATGATATTTCAACCATTTTAAGAGAACTAGTTTTTATTAAAGAGTTAATGGAAAGATTAGAGAAAATGGTCATTTTGGCTTTATAAACTGAAACTCTAGTCAGCATGTGTTGCAAGATACCTTATTTTAATACCAAGTTTGTGTTTGGTTAGTTAGATAAAGGCTTCCTTTTTTTCAAGTCAGAAATTTAGCTTTTAAGGTAACAATTCTTTGGCACCAAAGCCACCACTTTCTTTCAGTAGTGCTTTAGTTTTGTCAGCTGTGGATACCTTCCTCAGTGCCCCCGCATCTCCATGGCTGGGGCAGGTCCCCATACTAGCAGTTCAGTTCAGTTCAGGTGCTGATCTGATCTCACTGCTGCTGCCTTCTCCCAGGCTGGGAAGGAGATGCTCTTTTCTGCTTGACTTAGTGTTTTGACACATCTCTCTGAAGTTTGGTGCGCCTTGTCATTTAATTGGGAACACAGCCCCTGTGGTGCTTATAGGAAATGTTATTTCTTCTTTTTATCATACTTCCTTGGCTGAAAACATTCTTACTGACACGTCCGTCACTTATTATGTAAAGCAGGTAATTAGCTGATTACTTGTGCTCCACTTAGCAGCATGATTGGATATGTGTCATTCTCGGCAATGGTGTAGAATAATTTTTAGAAGAGGGCAGTTTACTCAGAAGATGCTCCTCCAGTGTTCTCTTCAGTATCATGGAAGCCCTTCTTCTCGCGCTCTGCTGGACTCCTTGAGTGGGTCCCGCTGTCAGTGACTGGCTCTTCTTTGGTGGCATTGGACAATTACATCTACCTGACCCAAACATGTCGCTGTTCCCCTGCCTTCCCTCCTAACCAAAGGCTCTTAGAGAGCTGCAGCAAGTACCCTGGGCCAGGTGCCTCAGTGGAGCTCCACTGGAGACAAGGGCTGGAATTAAATTAACAATAAATAATCAAGACAATTTGATCCTTTGACACTTCTCTGTAAATGTTTTCTGCCAGCCTATATGCAGCGTGATAGCACTGCCATTTCTTATGTGCAAAGTAGAGGAAATTGGCTCTTACGTGTTCAGTCTTGCCTTTACTTTTCATCTCATCTTTCTAATCTTCCTGTAATTGCACTGAAAAGCATTTTAGTAAACGTACATCAACTTTTTCTGAAATTGTTTTCCAGGCTTCTCTTAGAGAGCACCTATGTTTCAACCTCTTCCAGACTGTATGCCATTATTTGGTCAATTCTTCTGTACTTAATTTTAGGACTTTCCAGAGTTTATAAGGTATATATTCTTTTCTTTAAATAGCTGTTCAAAGCAAGTGAAGGAATTCGGTTGCAGGCCATTTATTCATCCATAATGTTATATGAGAAAATTTTTCACCGTCTTTTTTTTTTTTCTGTGGAAGATACAATAAACTAGCTTGTATGTCCCTTGTCAGTTTTTATTTCATTTCTGCCTGCATGACTTTTTAACATCTGTTTTAGGAAAACCCAGCTTTCTTTCAATTCCAGCATTGTTCTGG
The DNA here is from genome assembly GCA_013398815.1 of Ibidorhyncha struthersii. Lineage (NCBI taxonomy): Eukaryota > Metazoa > Chordata > Aves > Charadriiformes > Charadriidae > Ibidorhyncha > Ibidorhyncha struthersii. The sequence goes on from VZSZ01009990.1 coordinate 755,795, forward strand.
CTAGCATACGCTGAAAAAAAATACTGTGAAGCATTGTTAAATTTACAAGTAAATTATACAAATTGCTATATACTCTTAATATGTTTTGACTGTCCAGATATTAACTAAAACCCCTAACCTTTCCCACGTGCTGGTGACTTTAATGAGAAACAAAAATAGCAATAGCAAAAAACTCAACAACAGTTAAATGAATTTCTTTTCATATTGATATGGCCATAGGTCTGTTATCTGTTTGATAAAGCAGGAAAAATATCTTGCTCTTTCCAGAAAATATTAGAGCTTTGTGATCCTGTAAAGTTTTATTTTTCAGTAGCAGAAGAGATTGGGCCTTGTCCACCTAATACAGTGCTGCCTTCGTGCTTGAGGCACCCAGTCAGACTTCAACCTGAGAGAAAAATCTCAGGAATAAGGATGATTGAGAAGGGCAATAGCCTTCTCATCTGAATGTTTATAGCTGAAGATATTTTTGGTTTTGTAACCTTCTGTCGCTGGCATGTAATAACGTAAATTCTTGTGGATATATGAGCTAGATGGTAGGCCTGATTGCTATGTGTTGTCTTCCTCTCAGATGAGCTTGCTACTTTTCCATTAGACTTAGTGGAGGCCCAAGTTTTTTTAAAGGATTTAGAAGAAAGAGCTAAAAATAAAGGGAAAAGAATGATGGGCAGTTTGGGATGAGGCAGTAACCTTGCACCAGGCTGAGTCACCACTGTGCTTGACGTTGCTTTTTCCTTGGGTTAGTCATTTATGTCCCCTGAATCCTAGATGCCTTTGGGAAAAAAAGAGGTTATTAGTACTCTCTCTTCTAATTATGGTGTTAGGAGAATAAATTAAATTAGTACATGTTGGTGAAACATGTAAAAATGCAAGGGGAAGGACTGGCTTGTATGTTTTTATATATTTTGGTTAACTGATGACATAATTTCTTGCCATCATTAAGACAAGAATTCTTTTTTCCCACAGTGGTGTCCAGGAATATTTTCTATTCACAGAAGGTTCGTGTAACGGTTTTAGAGCACTTTAAAAATATTTAATATATGAAACTTCCTAATACTCAGACAAGTTGGATAGAGAGGTTTCGTCAGTGTAGAGTGGTTAACTGCTTATGCATATGTTATAAATCAGTGACTAAACTGGGAATTTAACTTTTGGACCAATTTAAGGGCATATATATTTGTAAAGCTTTTCCTCGTTGCTATGTAGAAATTCTTCATAATCTCCATCAATAAGTATTTTTATTTTTATGTCCCTCTGTTGTGTGTTATCCCTAGACTGAATTGTGAAAGAGGAAGATTGTGTTCCAGTTTAAAACAAAAGCTGAGTCAAAGGGTCTTTTCTTTGGCCGGTGCCTTTGAATAGTGGTTTTGACTGTACAAGACTTTCAGGGTTGCTTCAAACTAAACTCTTTAATTATGAGGTGATGCTGAAAGAGCTGCATTCAAAACTTAATTTGCACGGGAACTTGATGCTTAAGAGTTAGTGAGACTATTGACTAGTAAGATTGGATGGGTAACGTAGATTATATTTTATTACCTTTTTTTAATTTGGTCACAGAAAAGTGGCTTGATGACTGTCTAAGGCAGAGCACTAGCAGTCGGGATTCCTTGGCTCTGGTAATGCTATTGCATCCTGCAATACTGGACACTTCAATCTGTCTTTTGATACCTGTGACAAACAGTCAGTCTGTGAATTGACTGTAATGTTAGGCAGAACAGGAGTACGTTGTGACAGTTAATATTGTACGTGCTTTTGTAAAGCACTCGTAAAATATTGTAAAGTGCTTTTGATTTTCAAGAAAGGGAATGTTCATGGTGTTATTCTTGATACCGCAGCCCCATGCAGGAGGAAGCTGACAGTGAAGGAGAGATAGGAAGGACTGGATTGTATGAGTGTTTCTAAGGTAAAAGACAAATCATTTGATCATCGTTTGAGGAGAAATAGGAGATTCTGTGAGAATTAATTAGATTCCTTTTAACAATTTTGCCCTTCTGCAAGTGTAGATGAAAGGAATTTGACCAATTCTTTATACAATAGCTAAGACTTGATGATACTGCCTTCATTTCTCTCAGTTTGTGAGACGTGAGAAAATAAGATGGGTTCCAAGCAGTGGGATAATTCTGTTTTCTTCACAGTGTATGAGAAGAGAAAGGCTGCCATGTGTTGATGAGATCATCACTTTAATAGCAGCCATTTATCTCAGAATGCTCTCTGGAGGCAAACACAATGATCACTTTTAAAGTTAAAAGCATAATTCAGCCTGGCTAGTCTCTTAATCCTGTTCTTATTGAGGTGGCTTGGTTCAACTGATCTCTCTAAATGGTGAAGAATGCAGCAGAATATTTTTTTCAAGAATGCTTTTTACACTTGTTTTAGTTTGATTTAGGATTCAATAGCAAATGCAAAAAAAAAAATAATCCCTTCTTAAGCAAAAAGTCTGATCAGGCTGGGTGGAAATCTACAGAAAAAAAAGCGTTCTGTATGTTGCACTTGAGAAATGCAAAGCTGGCAAAAAGTTGTTTGGCAAATGACAAAAAAAAATCATAAGTTATCATCAGGCACGACGCAGATGACTGCAGTCAGTTTTGATGCTAGAAATAGTGCTGCTTTATACACAGAGTAAACTGGTTGCTAAGGAATAGGTAGGTTGAGCCTTTTCACATTAAAGCATAGACTAATACCTGCAGGGAGATTCTTATTAGAAGCTGGTTATAGATGAATTAAAATGAATTTAGAGATAAAATGCTTAAGAGAACAGCAATATCTGCAAACTGAAGAACACAGAGGTCTTACAAGAACTTAATCCAACAGTCTGTCTGACTGAAGCACTGACCATAAATTTTTCTGCAGCTGTTTTGGTTGCTGGTAAAAGGAAACTCCTCCTTTTGCATCCGTACATTCAGTTTTGTACTTGTGAGGGTGGATGCTTAATACTCCAGGTTTTCTTTCTCCTTCCAAGCAGATTTTATAATTTCCCCTAGTGTAGCAGCAAGGAGCCCATCTTATTTCATTCTCTTCCAAGTAAAGACTAGAGCTGTTGTTCCCTTTCTTTTCCCTTTTCTGGGGACTGGGTTTATACAGAGCAGGATCTTAGAATGAGAATCATGGTGCATTGCTGTGAGTTTGGTGGATGTGGGTCTTTGGGTGTTGACTCACAAGTACATGTTCATTGAATCCACAAAACCAAAACCAAAAAGTATGCTAGTCCTCTCAGCAAATTAAAATTGTTTCTCTCTTCAGGTGTAGTTAGCAAAAAAACCCACCTCTTTTAAGAGACATTTTCCCATAAACACTTTTCATATAATTGCTTGTCCAAAATTCAGAGAAAGTTTCTAATACGTCCATCAAAACATTCACCTGTTAGCAGTTCAGGTCATCTTATATAGTTTCACAAATTGTACCTGCACATTTTGCAAACGACAAAGTATTTCTCAGAAAACTTTCAATGAATTAGTCATCCATTTGTAGATTATTTCCATAATTATTTATTCCCTAATATCTTTCTTCTTGATGCATAGCTCTAGAAGTTGGAGCTGTTAAAGTTTTCTCCTCTAAAAAAAAAAACATTATTTAAACAAAGAAAAAATCCCTTGTACATAATTGGCTACTTATCAGCATTTTCTTTAAGTTTTCACATTTACTTGAATTGAGTTACTGAGTTTAATAATGGTCAAGAAGCAAGTATAGGCATGAAAAAAAAAAAAAAGAAGGAATAGTTAACATTGAGGAGAAATGTATTGATTTAATTAAATTTCTGTCATTTGCCCTAGAAAGAAATGTAAAATTAAAGCCAGTTATATTGGTTAGATATTTCAGATCTGACACAAATGAAGTCTTTATTAATTCCTTGATTCCTAATTGTTTTATTTGCATCACAGCACACAATAGCTCTTTGGTACGGTTCTGCTTTTGCTGTCATTGTAATTACTTAGGACTTGAGCACAGGAGAGAGGAATTCAAGCCTGTCTCCTTAATTGCTTGGTTTATTTTAATATCCATATATTACCTGCAGGATTTATGTGATGACCACTGCTACTGCTGTCATCTGAAGATGACACAGCTTACAATCTCTTTTATCTTATGGCACATCTTGAAGGCTAGGACATGCTCTTATCCCCCTTTTCTGTATGAAGAATTGGTCACAGATAAAGTGGTTTGTTGAAGGGGCATGTGGGAAGTCTTTGGTGGAACAGAAAATTACTCTGTTGCTTGCTATCTAAGGCTATGTCTGAGAATTTGAATGTGCACACTAAAAACCAGTAAAAGCCCAGACTCCTTGGCTGGAGGCCTTAGTTCCTCCCCTGTGCAGCTGTAACTCCATCTCTGCCTTATTCTTTTCTTCCTTCTTGATTCCCTTCAAATGAGTCAATTTTCCTTTGTTTGTTTTTTTTTTGTTTGTTTTGTTTTGTTTTATCTCTCATTGATTTGGGTTTGGGTTTTTTTTTACTTGTTTTTTCTTGTTTTTATTTTCCTATCTTAACTTGTAGACTCATGTCAATCACTTTTCTCCTTTCTTTTTTTAGAAGTCATTGTTTTCTGGACAGAAAAAATTAAAAGAATATAGTTGAATTGACCTATTCCTGCCCTACTGGAGTTAAGCAAATATGGTGCTATTTAATTTGAAGAAATGTGTGCATCCTGCAGTATTGTTTTTTCATCTCTTGACTTCAGATCAACAAAGCCAATATTGTTTCATAACTTCTCTCCAGTACTTTCTGTGGAGATTTGCAGTGCAAAGTCAGCAGTTTCATTAAAAGAAAAAAAAATAGAAATCTGTAGTTTTTAATGAATTTGAGCAAAATCTTAAAATTCTGCAATTCTATGTGCACAAAAATTCTTAAACTAATTTTTACCAGGTTATTCATAAGATTTCATTTTGGTAAATTAGGTTGCTTTTTTTGTGTGTTTTTTTTTTATTTAAGGTTTTGCTGTTACATTATACATTATATGGTTATCAAAGGAGCATCTGAAAGTGTAGCATCACAGCTGTATGGCGAAGTAATATATACAAGTAGTGACTTCAAACAAACAAACAAAAAACCATTTCAAATTAAGAACATAAAAGTTTTATTTAAAAAATTTGAAATTCAATGATTCAAAATGATTCTTATTTTCTTCCTAATTAATTTTTGAATAAACTGACATTTTTATCATGATGGGACTAGAAAATCTATTTCTTACATTGCAATGACCAACAGAAAGAATATGAATGAAAAATGTCATGCCCACCAACATTCAGAATCCAAACAGTTAATATGAGATAGAAGAGGAACCAAAATAATTTAGCTATGAGAGCAAAATCTCTATTGAGGAAAATGAGCTCCCTCTGACAGGTGAGGGAAGACAGTTAAGGACAAATCTGTCTCTGCTGAAGAAGCGTACTACTAGAATTATGTCACATTGATCAAAACCAAAATTATACCGGCAAACAGCATATTTCCCATCTTTGTAAAGGAAACTCATTTTGATCCTTGATAGGCAGGATTCCCACAAGCAAATATCCTGAATTACAGAAGATCAGCCTCTGCCAACAATCTTCATGCTCCCAAATCAAAACTAACAGAAGATAATTTTTCTCTTACCTTGTAAACCGTTCTTCCCTTTTTTTCCCACTGCACATATTCTTTCCAAATCACAATTTGAAACCCAGGAGAAAACAGAGTGAAAAGAGTCTCATAAACACAAATGAAACTTGGTTAGTCAAATGTTTTTCTTTTGTTTCAGAAAAGAACTTCTCCAGTGCCAGCCACAATTTTAGATTAAGATCTTTGAAAATGTCAATAGATTTTTGTTTGAGTCTCCCATAAGAATGTTTCAGCCCTAATGATCCCTGCCAATTTTAAGCCAATAAAATTAAAAAAAAAAAAATCCAATATTTATATAGTTTAGATTTTGTTTTTAATTTCTTGGGTTGAAAGAACGTTACTGTGCTTAGCTGCAATTGTTGCACAGTGACATTTTCTGTACACGTTTTCTCCACCATCATTAGGGTTTTTAGCTTTTGTGTTGACCTTGTAGCTGTGCCACTCTGGCTGCCCATTATCAACCAAGTAGCTGAGGCCAGTGCTGAGTCCTGCTTTTCTCGGCATCAGAGGAAAATATGTATAGCAGTTATGCAGATATATCCTTGGTTGACTGCTGCCTCACAGCATGTACAGCTCTGATCACTACAGGGATCTAAGCGTATGGAGCTGTAAGCACAACACGTCAGCCTGTTTTCAGACCTGTATCATCTCTCATTACAGCCAGAAGAGCATTTTTTTTTTTTTTCATGGAAGGGTATTAGTGCATCTATGCCTCCATACTAGCACTGATCTTGAGCTTCAGAACCTTTGGCTTCCTGTGAAATTAGACTTTCGTTTAAATGTTAATAACATTTGAGTGGTTTAATTCCATTGGTACCTGCTTTCAAATGCAAAATTATGTCAGTAAAGTGGAAAGAAATTTAATAGGCTTAATGGTGCCTTTAGAGTTAAAGTAGCTTGCCTGCAACCTTCTGAGTCATTAAGGTGTTTGCTGACAATGCAGGCTAACAGTAGTGACTTTAATACTACTGTGTGAGGAATTACTTAATTTTAAAAGGCTTCAGCATATTTTCATGCCTTTATCCGTCCCCATTCTGTCTGGCTGCTAGAACCCGTCTGTACACCAAATACCTTATCTTTCTCCTTGGCAGGGGATTTCTAAACATACAGAAATCTGCGGACCTAATTGCTATTGAATATTTTTCCCAATGTGTTTCCCAGGAAAAGGTCTGAACCATAAAAAGTCTGTGAAAAGAGGCGATTCCCTGAGCATCAAAGGAGGGTTTCTGTTCTGCTCTGAAAGAGTGATCGTGAAGCTGGTCCTGTACTTTTGATGGTTTCCCCTCTAAGAAAGTCCATGTGTGCCATCACAAAACAGAAAAGAAAGGCAGATGATGTACGGTGCCAGGCACTATGAATCCAGCTCCCGTGCCACTGGAATGCTGCTTCCCCATGAGGTCTTCCTCTGTAGAGCTTTCTACTCAGACCAGAGTTGTCCTTCAAATTTTAAGAGTGTACATATGAGATTACAAGATCATTTTGTATACCATTTTACTTTGTATTACTGGGCTAGGATGTTCAAACACCATGATGAAAACACTCAGTTTCATGAAAGTGGTTTTAAAATTGATTTATAAGAACTTGGAAAATTAGATTTAGAAAAAACAGATTATTCTTTCTGTAAGTGGTTTATATGCTTATTTTTGAGTACGTTATGGTTATATTTCCAATTATTGTGCTGCAGCTACAAGAACTGGAATTTACACCCTTCTTTACTCTCTGAACTAGTCTTTGGTGGTGATATATCCCAGCTGCTACCTTTCCAGCTGTTAAACCCAAGACTGATCCCTGTGTTCATCACAAAGTGTTTTAGGGTAAAATATGACTGAAAAACAGCTTGCCTCCTGCTGGCTCCAATATTATATATTTCTTCAGTGCACTGTGGCCCCTTCCTTATATTTGTTGAATTTTATACTCTCTGTAGCATGTATACTACTATGTTTTGTATATATGAATTATAGAAGCTAGGGCATGTGAACATAAATCAGCTTCTCGAAGGGCTTAAATATTTGCTTTTCTTTTAGCCACATGTATTTATGCTGATTTAACATGGACCTTGAACTGTAACATTGTGGTTAAAATATATGAAAAGCACAAATACTCATTTTTAGGTTGGTTTCCTAAGAAACAGACGTTTATGTGATTGTGCTGTTCATCTGTCAGCTATAGATCTGAAAACTACTGAGCAAATGTGAACAAGGGGTAGAAACTAAAAAAGAGTATCATTGTGTTAGAAGAAGATAATTGGGGAAGATTGTTGGGAGGTTAGAGGGAAAAAATACAGATGAATCTCTTCCTCTGAGAGGAGGGCAGACAGGCACGACACAGACAGATGTTCCCTTTCAGGCTCTCTGTGCTCAGTGCAGAGCAACTAAGCAAACTTCAAACTTGCCTTCTTGCTGTAATCACATTCAGACACTTATTATGATAATATTTCCTATCAGAACAATGTAAAAAACTTTACTTAAGTGCCAATGAAAGATTTATTTTTCACCTCACATTTCTAAGCAGAGCTTGAGAAATGTGACCATCTTCCACTGCTGTCACTTTTCTGTACAAATGAAGGTAGAATCTCATTTTGATCTTTGCTAAAACACAGAAGCAGCATTACCGCCCTCCTTCCTGCACTGCTTCCTTTGCCCAAGGCTGTGAACATTGTGAGAACACCGCCATCTAAGAGTATCTTATTGTGAGACTGTCTCAGACTGTAGCTTTCACCAACATAGCGGATGCAACGCTGCCCTCACAGCGTGTCCCTGGTGCTGTACTCTGCGTTGGAGAACAGTCAGAGATCTGTCAGCTCAGGATGAATACCCGTTGTGGAAGCCGTGCTTTTGCTAAGTGTGACTGAGCTAAAGTAAACTCATCTCCCAACTTAACTGAAGGGATCTCAGATTTATCCAGGTAAGAACACTTGAATTTCTTTACAGAAAATAACTGTCTCACTGAACAAGGATCGTCAGGTTTATGGCAGATAGCCTGTTAGATTGACATATGGATTTCTCAACTGCCTCAAAACCTCTAAAGAAGATTAGTGAGCATCTGATCTCATTAATTGTCCACACATCAGTTTTGACACCAACAAAAGTTTTCCTATTTTCCTCGCACGTTCTGAAGAACTCTGGAACATTGGTATTTATCTCCAATAATGAATGGCAAAATTATGAACACTGGACATTAATGTCATGGCAGCATTTTAGTATGTTTTTTGTGCTTCACATAGGACCTTTCAATTTCTTTAGTCAGCGTGTTCAGGACATCTTATAATTCTCAGATAAATCAGAATTATTTGTCAAGATTTAAGTTCCTCCAGTGGCTATATTGTGCTGTCTTCTAGATGGCTGAGTTTAGGGTCATATTTTCAGTTAGTGAAAAAATATAACTCCAGTGAATTACTCGAGTAATACTGATTTAAACCAGCCCAGGATTTGCTTTGATGGTTAAATTTAAAATGTTGATGGTAATTTAAATTAGGCTTTTTTAATATCTGTATGATAATCTCATTTTCTCAGCTTGCTTAATTTAGCTTTTTTTGTCATTAAAGTTAATGTAGATCCTCAAGTTCACTACTGTCTTCTATTCTCTATGCTAAGTATGGCTAAAGTTATGTCCCTCTGGTATCAGGTCTTTTCCCCTTCATTTATGATCAAACAAACAAACAAAAATCTTCTGTCCTTGTTGTCATTCAAATCAGGGATTCTTTGAGAATGTCTATAAAATATTTTCTTTTCCTAGCATCATCACCTTGTACAGGCTTTAAAACTTTGTTTTAAAATAGTTGTTTCGTAGACTAGTTGTGCCCTAGAGAGTCCGTGACACATTCAAACATCAGGTTACTCAGTGCCGCATTGAATATCCATAAGGTCTGTATCATTCCTATTTATTTTCACATTTTGTCCTTCAACAAATACTGTTTTCTTCTTCATTCTTTTATCTACCCCAATGTTAATAGGAATATTAACTACCTTGTTCCCGGTTTTATCTATTGTGTTTTATATGAATTGTTCCATTTTGTTCTATGTCATACTGAATCTTTAATGCTTTATGAAATAATTGATAAAAGATCTATTGTCTAGTACTCTTCATAATTCTTCTTTTGGTATACATCCCATGAGAGAGAGATACACACATATGGCAATAATACCATGCTTAATTTTATCTATGACTATAAATATCTGCTGTCTTACCCACCAGAATCAAGGTGATTTTTCTATGAACGCATTGATGAAGGTAGGGGTCACCATGTTTTTCTAGAAAAGAGAGCAAGGTCTTAGTGTAATAGGATTATCAATTGCCTTTAAATGTTTTTTGCCTTGCAGTTTGTGTGTATATATATACCTTTCCAAAACAATTATTTAGTATTGGCACTATCTGTATTCTAGTCTAATATTTTTTTTTTATTTGAATGACCCTAATTGGATTAATCCAAGTGCCAAAATTTACTTGTCTTTCTGTTGAGTGCTGTGAACTGCAAGACTGATGTTCAGTGCATTCAGCATGCTATGCACTTCCATCCAGGTTTCCTGCAAAAGCACTTATAGAAATAAATATTTGTAGCCTGTCTTTCTGTCTTCCCTTCCCTTCCCAACAGGTCTGAACGGTAGGTCCAAAAAGTCAAGGAGAATCTGACACACTGGAGGTGTGGAAGAGTACGTAGGGAAGAAGTACTAATTCAGAAACCCAAGTTTACTTTCTCTGCTTTATGTTGCGGCCAAATAGTTTGGATGCCTGTTTCTGTTTCCCTTCTGTAAGGTGGTGACCACAGAAATCGTGCAGATTTATTCATGGAAGATCTTAATGCAGTCATATGTGGTATTATTGCAGCCATATGAGTTCTTATTTTCATGGCAAGAAATAGTCAAACCAATGTAGAACTCACAGTGTCAAACTGGGCATAATAGGAATCCTTATAGGATTTCTTCTTTCTTTTGCAAATGTAGCATTAAAATTTGTTGTTTCTGTCCTGGTTTCTTGCTGCCTGTAATTTCATGTTTCTTCATTTTTCATTAATCAATCTAGTCAATTAAATAATTGTGAAAAAAATATCAAAACTCTATTAAGGCTTAACCAAATGATATTTCTAAAAAGATCAGTCCATAGAATTCAACAACTGAATAAAATATAAAGCTTTAAATGCAATGAGCTGGGAGGAAAAAGCTGCTAATGATTTTGGTTTTGGAATACTTCTTATGGGCTAAAGAATCTGTTGATCAGAAAACATACTATGTGTAAAATATCCGTAACTATTAGGAAAATAATATGGTTGGATGCTACTGATAGAGCAGGCTTTCTGCTAAAAGAATTAATACATTCAGGTGGAAAACTTGAAGAGGTCAAATATGTGGTGTGATAATTCATAAGAACTTAAAACCATTGAGTTAACTAGAATTAATTGCATTTTTGCAATGCAGTGACTTAACTGTGCTGTTATTACCAAATAATAAACATGGAATCAATGAAATTTTATAGCATTTGTCAGGGAATATACTAGGCAACCTAGAAATTGATTTCTTTATATATTGTAAAGAAGGAAATCCTGATAAAATTTTACAAGCATAAGACAAACCCTGTGTCTAATACAATGAGCAACTGAATTTCTAATAGCAAAGCTGCTTGGTTCTGTATGTGCAATATGTTGCAAAGCTGGCGTTCTGTGATGTTAGTGACAAATTATTTTAGGGCTGAAGCAAAAATAACTGAAGAACATATTTTCAGTATTCTTCAGATTGAATGTAATATTTTTAAATATCATGAAGAGTTTAATGAAAAGGGAAAATGCAAATTGGATGTGATTGAGAAAGGAGAATCTTGCAGTAGTAGATCTGCCATTCTAGTTTACTTCATCTTGCTATGCTATTGAAGTTTTTAAATAATTTAAAACGCATCAAAGCAAATTTACACACTATAATGTATCAGAGACATGCTCATAAGAAGGACAAAACCTTTTAATTTTAATGTTTTATTCAAAGAATTACTGGTCTTTCAATTTTAATAAAGGGACAGTTTCTTATTTAAAAAAAATAAAACCCAGCCCAGTGATCAAATTGGTCTGTTGATAACTAGGTGGAAAGTAAAGTTTGGGATCATACCAGGGAGAGTTTTATGAATTGTTCAGCAATGTCTGATTCTTCAACAGCTTCCTTTCCCCACATGATAGCTCTAATCCTTGAGGTAAAGAAGATTTTTCTTTAGCCTGAGTGCAAGAAGCTTAGTTGAAGAGCTTTATCCCATCAGAGGTATCTTAACTGAACGGTTATTTTTCTACTGTATCCTATTGTTGTGTGCACCAAGGAAGCTTTTCTGAATTTCCATGAAGAAAAATGGCAGCAGTGGTATAAAGCAGCTCAAATGTGTCTAACACATTTTGACAGAACAAAGACATTTTAAACCTTGCATAATAATGACAATATGGTACCCCTCTATGGCATTTCGGAGGCTTCTGCGCTGCCTAGAGTCTGATAGCTCGTTCTGTGAGATTCCCATACCTCTTCCCTAGTCTGTTCTCACCTCAGTCAATTTGGCATCCCAAAATCTTAGTAATTAATTTTAGTTTCAGGTAAACCTCCTATCTACTCCTGACACACCACCTGTCTTCCTACAGCAGCACAGCAAGGAGATTGCTAATGCTCGACTCAGGGTTAGGAGAGAGGCAGATTTGGCACAACTGCCTAGTGAGGATTACCTTAGAGGAAACATAACGAAAGAGGACAAAGGGGACCAAAATACTATAAAATAGTCATTGCTTGGGTAGATGTAACCCCTGCCCCCCAAATTACACCTACCAGGAGTAGGGGAAAATCAGTAGAATTGAATAGAAAAGTTAATTGACCATGTACAAAAGTAAAGGGTTGATTCACAAGGGCTCCGAGCAGAGGTATGAGCACTGAGGCATCCTGCCCCCACGTGGTTTGACCCGCCTTGTAGCTTCATGTAACCTAAAGTTACTGTCTACTCTTCTTCATCTTTTCTACAACAAGTAGTTTTTCCTGGTGATTGGTCTCTAAAATCAGCTCTTATAGGGAGAATCCAAATTTCCTTCTCCCTACTTTAAATAAAAAACACTTGTGATTTATTTTAGGAGAGCTCTGATTGCAGCATGTAGCAGCTCTCACAAGGAACGCAGACTAATGCGGATGAAGGTGAAGTTTCATCTGAACATAGAGAAGTTGAAAACTGGAGGAGAATGGGTGGATATACAGTAAAACATGCCACCTTGAAATCCTGTGTAGAGTGGGTCTAGGGAACATTGCCTATTGCTGCCTGTGTTCCTCTACTCCTCTTGCATCAAAAATATAAAAGTATAAAGGAAAATCTCATGTTTTATCCTTGTGGGTGGAAAAAATCTTGTGGTTCTATTCAGTCATGATGAATTTCTGCTCAAGCCCAGACCCCGAAGGCATAAATTACCAGGAATCACAATAAAGAAAGAAAATGTGATGTTTCTGTGTGACAGGTTCTTTGAGGTGTGCTCATTTCAGAAGGCAGGGCTAATTTGGGGTACCCCATGCCAGGCTGCAGATGGCACTGAAGAGACTTCAGCAAGCTCACTCTTCTCAGAGGCCCATTGGACTTTCTTCTGTGTGTGGTTTTGTGTGTGCATCTGCCTACCCAAAACCCTTGCTTGGCAGCTGCAGTTAGAAACGGCCAATTGATGCTTCCACCTTCAAATGAGCTTTGAAAGTTTCTATTCACTCATTCTTTTTAAATAAGACAATCTATGCGGAACAGTCCTGTCCAACTTTATATGAGCAAACCACATAGTTCAAAACATTCAAATGAAACAGCACAGCTTCCCAAGGAAACAAAGTTTCCCAGTGACATCTAGTCCACTAGGTATAATCACTGAGCACAAATACCCAGATCTGAAACTCTTTGAAAGTGCTACGTGCTGCTATAGTTCTGTCCAAATCCATTTTTTTTGCACTAACTGGTGGGTTTTGCTTCCAGCTACAGAAGCAGAGTGTTTTACAGTCACAGAGGTTAATGCAGATTTTCTTGATGACCCTTTATGATTTGTTGCATTTTCTTGTGCCATTCCCAAGAAGGCAGCACATCTTCATTCCTGTGACAGCCAGCAGTATTACAGAGCAAGTGGCAGCTGAGTGGGAATAGAGCTCGTGCTTATCTGGTGATACCTTGGGGGGAATGGAGCATTTGTGAAATTCTTCTTGCCTGTCAGAGGAATCGAGGCATTTTCCTCCTCTCTTCTCAATTCACTTTTCAATCTCAATAGCTTATTGGAATGACAGGGTATCAAAACGTCTGGAAAGCTAATACCATACATCAAGCACCTGTGTATTGCAGAGGTCTGACAATGCTAACAGAATAGATGGATTTTATATAATCTCTGTCTCCTGAAAAGAATAAAAGAAAAATTTTATAGACTTGACCCGTGATCTCATAGAAACAGTCTGAGTTTTGTCTGGGTGGCTTGGCAGAATTGGATGTACTGAATACTGTTCCACTCGGTGTTTAATGAGCAGATGAGTATGTAGAAGAGTAGTTGTGGCAGTTCTGTTAAACATAGAGGAAATCCTCAGAGCATTGGTCCCATTTCTTAGAGCTGGTGTTTATTCCAGTTGCTGATCTTGGTTCGGGAATTTGAATTTCATTACCACGCTGCTTCTGGTGTGTTGATAAGCTGGGCATCTGAAAGAATCAAGAAAACTTCCCTCACCTCTCAGTTTTTACTGAGACTCAGAAGAGTTTCCCTTGTTTCCTATTTTCTCTTTTCAACTTAAGATAATTACCTGCTGTGTCTGTAACTCCATCCACCAACTTAAAACCTCCAGTCAACGTGACAAAGTGTAATGTACGTGCTGCCTGCCGAATGCTGGAATGCTGCCTAGAAGTCCTCTCTCCAGGCAGCTCTCTGAGAGGAAAAGGAGCAGTCTTGCAGTGTGTCCCATGGAGACTGGGCTTCTGGAGAGCCGGTGGCTGCAATGTGGACAGAGACACACCAGGGTGCTGGGTGGGGAAAAATAGAAAATAAAAGCAGAGATGATGTTGAGAGCTGGAATTGACACTGATGCCTTTCTGAAGGAGTCATAGGATATTTTCCTTTCTTGTTCCCCCGCTACATGTATTATTTGGGGCGAATGACAGTGGAAAAATGGGTCCCAACAGCCATGGACTCAAAGGAGCTTGTTGCCTCTGCTGCCTGCCTCTACTCCACTACTTCTGTGCACTAACCAGTTTCTTCCAGGTGCACCATTGGTAATGGCAGGCTGAGTTTTGACCTTTCCCTCTAGGGATAGAAATGAGGGTGCGTTTCTAGGAGAATCAAGTTGTTCAAGCAGATCCTTCTTTCACATAACACGGCTTTTAGTACTGGGGAAAGACCAGCATGGTGCCAAGATTGTTTCAATGTTGATTCAGCGTAAGGGTAGCTGGGAATTCAGAACTGCAAGTGGTAAGAACAGATCATGCAAATACCAACATCCTAAGAAAACTGACTGCTGAAAATGTCTAAAAGATGTGTATGTATGTGTAAGTTAGCAGGAGTAACACACTTGTCTATCAAAGATCCTCGTGGTGCTGAATTGAAGCAGAAACATATGTAATGTGGCTGTGAACAAGGAAGTTTGAGGAGCTGTTGAATTATGCATTTTCTGGTTAAATTGCTACTTAGTGCTAGAGCTTGGCTTATGAAAGATGCAAATGTGTAGACATCTATGTAAACTTTACTATGGAGGAAGCATGATGTAATGTGCAGGGCAAGTGTTGGAAATGAGTATCTGCTCATGCAATGTAAAAATTAAACTGATGCACAACACAGTTTGTCAAAATAGATTTTCTACTGACTGCAACAAAAGCTTGTTGCTAACTTGATTGTAGAGCCATGTTTAGGAAACAGGACCATGAGGGATTTGGGGGAATTTAGGTTGTTAGGAGTTTACTAAGCAGAGTGCCAGTCACAAAGAGATAGAAAAAGCTATTAATAAAAAAAAAGTTTCTCAATTACTTCAACACAGAGAATAAAAGCATTATTTTTGAAGGAAGAAGCCAGGGAGAATTTTTCTGTCTGATCTTTTGCCCTCAGGATGTTTTGTGCAGCCTGGCTCTATTTCATATCGACTGCTGTTCATCGCCTACTCTGGCTGGTACAGCGCTCACTTCTGGTAAGTTAGCCTCGGTAGTTATGTCTTTTCTCAGAAGAAAAATGCTGAACCATTACCAGCATTGCTGTTGAAATCGTATTTGGAAAGGCATGAACAAATTAAGGGCGTAGTAAAAACAAAAGCAGTGTTTTCTCCTCACAGACAATTAAAGCACTATAAATAATCATGTGAGGATTTACTTGGCGTGAAAAACATTGGCACCTCTTAATAATCTGTTCCTTTGTTGCAGTTACCACAAGTATTCAAGGACTGGCGTTAATTAAATTATTTCTAAAGGGTATATTACTACTGAGTACAGTACTAGTAGGCTTATTTTTCTTCATTGCTGTTCCATTTGTCCTATAGATGCTTTGCCTTTTACAAGCTAGTTTGATATATATTACTCCTTTACTATATGTAACTCCTTAAATGATTTGCAGAACACTAAACAATTTATACATGGCGTTTGCATTTCCTAAAGTATTGTAGATAAACTTATTAGGAAAATGGAAATACAGTATCTTTTATAGGAATGTTTCAAGTCATAATGGGATTCCTTGAGATCTCAGAATTCACTTGGCAACATTGTTTACTTTTTTTTTTTTTAAAAAAAAAGTTTTCTCCAGAAGGTGCCAGACAGATAAATACAGCTTTTCCTTATGTGCCACCAAATTTGCAAGGGATGTGTCCTGTGCTTGAGACTTCCCTGAGCTCTCAGTTAAACTAAGGCCTTTCCTAATCCTAAAGAAATGCTGTGAGTGACTCAGTTTGCTTCATTCTCCTGAAAGAACAATAAAGAATGAGGAAGGGAAGGGAAGAGAAGAGAATTTAGATATTTTCCCTAAGAGAATGTAGATATTTTCCCTTGTCAGGGACACATGCTGGTTTGCTAATATTTTAAATAGTTGCTCTCCTAGCTAGCTATTATTTTCAAGTATTCTTGCTGTGCACTTGTAGTTGTTTAGTTGTTTTTTTTTATCTTTGGGGGGGGAGCTGGGAGGAGGTTCTACATGTAGAGCCTGGAAGTGTTTCAATAAATGAATTTAACAATGCCAATATAAAATGAGCTTACTGTAACCAGACAGTACTCAGAGCCAGAGAAGAATTTCTGTGGTCCCTAAATAAACACAGACTGTTACAACAAACAGACCATTGTAGCTCCCCCATGGAGGCAGATTTCAGTGTGCCGAAGGATTTTCTCACAGCACAGTAGAAATGTATCTGTGTCTGTAGGCACATACACAAACATATACGAGAAGCAAATAACTTCTCTTTTTTTGGTATTTATGGCTTCCTAATTACAAACATGGAGGCACTGTGATTCTTACTTCATAGCGCATTAAGTTGTATTTGTGTAATGTTTGGATGGAGAACTCTTAGCAACAAGTTTGAGCGAACAGCTGAAATAGTTTATACTGTAAAGAATTAAAAACATAGTGCTTTGCTGACCATTATTTCCAATACTGGAAAGATTTAAACAAGCAGGAGAAAATTCGTAATAATCTTTTATTTCTTTCTAATTCAGAAGCATTCTCCTTTAAATTTTGCTTTTCCCACAGCTATATTTTAGGGTTAGGGAAAATAGGTTCTGATCTTATAAAACAAAGCATTTTTTTAAACTTAAGTAATGTTACTTGTAATACAGTATTTACTAAGAAATTATGTTCATGAGTTGAAAGTCAGAATCTACTTGTGGGCCAGTTTTACTGATTTAAGAAACAGTATGTCATGTGTCTGGCAGACTTTTTGATTCACATTTTTAGTGCAACACGTTGCAATTGATAGAGAAAAAATCAGTCGGTAGTGAGCAAACTGATAGTGATTTAGTAAGGTTTTAAATGTATTTTGGAATAAAACAAGAACTTTCTGTGATAGACAAGAGACTGAGTTAAAGGAATACTATATTTTTGAGCCCTGTACAACAAGATCTAGAGAAAAATTGTATGGTGTTTTTTTTTCCCAATGGTCTATGATTATGACTATCATTTTGGATGCAGAATTATTTTCCAGAGATTTATGGAATACAATGGAGACACTATGGAAAAATATTATCAAAATAGAATTCTGAAATTTCATCTTTACTTTTGAAAAATTAAACACCTGGTAATGAAACCAGATAAAAAACTAAGGAGGCTGTATAGCAGGAACACTTCTTTTATTGGCAAATGCATTTACAGCCACCTAGAAACACATGCACACATACAGTTTTCTAAACTTCTAACTTTGAAAACTTGAACCAAGCCCAAAAAATCAGTTGAGGTTTATTCAGACTGTTAGTATCATCACGTGGTGTAATTGTGCAAAACATTAGCATTTGCGGACTTTACTAACAATTGCATTGATGATATGTGAGATAAAGTAAAACCTGTCTCATTTTCTAAAGTAGCTTTGCAGTGTGTTAACAAGGAGAAGCAATAGAAAGTAGTTTATGGCACAAATGCCTCTCTGAACACACCCAATAGAAATGCAAATGAAAAATGGACCACATATATATAAAAACTTTCTCATCATAACTACACCTATAAAAGTTATATTGGCTCATGTAGCCCTTAGTGTTTCCTAGTAAAAACATAACTTTTTGATCATTTTAGATTCAATAATAAGTATTCTCTCAACTGCTCTTCTATTTCTTGACGTAAATGCTTCAAGAGAAGTAATCCTCCCCCCTCCCCCCGCCTTGTTTAAATCTTTCCAGTATTCTTTGAGTCCTACCATATTGATTTATTGTTAGTGACAAAGATTCAAGTTAAGGAATGAAGAAAATACTATTGGAATATCAGTATCTTCACAAAGTTAAGGATGTTCCCTTTAACATTTATTAATATTTGCATAATCTTGCATTATTTTGAACCTGTGTTACATGTTGTTTCTTAAAATAAGCAATGAGATAATTGGTCTATATACCTATAGACCTAAACTAAATAGCTAAATCTATTTCGATTCCCAAGCCTAAAAATACACTTATGCTGTTTAGTTAAAAATGCGAGGTTTAGCTTTCAATTTGCATAAAAATGTTTTCAGAATTGGCATAGTTTGCTTCTGCTGTATATCTTTCCTGTACTTTCTGTTTTATACGCCTACTGAGATCCTGTACTGCAATTACTGCCATATGGGAAAGCAAGTTTAATTTTACAGTGGAAATCCAACGTTGGGTAATCAAATTGCCTGTGTAGAAACAGATACGCATTAAGAGTAAAAATCGTCCTATTACATCTATCAAGCCAATCTCAGATAAGTAGCAGAGACTATGATTTATTTGAGATTATCTACAGAAATACCGTTATAGAATCATAGAATGGTTTGGGTTGGAAGTGACCTTAAAAATCATCTAGTTCCAACCCCCCTGCCATGGGCAGGGACATCTCCCACTAGACTAGGTTGCTCAAAGCCCCATCCAGCCTGGCCTTGAACACCTCCAGGGATGGGGCCTCCACAACTTCCCTGGGCAATTCGTTCCAGTGCCTCTCCACCTTCACAGTGAAGTTTCTTCCTGATACCTATTCTAAATCTCCCCTCTTCCAGTTTGAAGCCATTACTCCTCATTCTAGCACTACATGCCCTCTCCAGGTTTCCTGTAGGCCTCTTTTAGGTACTGAAAAGCTGCTCCAACTATCTCAGCCTGTCTTCATAGGAGAGGTGCTGCAGTCCTCTGATCATCTTTGTGGCCCTCCTCTGGACCTGCTTCAGAAGGTCCATGTCCTTCTTGTGCTGAGGACTCCAAAGCTGGACGCAGTGCTCAAGGTCGGCTGTCAGAAGAGCAGAGGGGCAGAATCACCTCCCTTGACCTGCTGGCTACGCTTCTTTTGATGCAGCCCAGGATATGTCTTCATGAATTTACCATCCTTTCTGGCTTGGGACCAAGGAATTACAAGAAAAAGGGGAGTGTGGGGGCAGGGTGGGCATTTTAGATCTCCTTCTTGCATCTATCAAGTTTCAACTTTTCCATTCTGGAACTGGATGAAACTAGGGTCAGGTCTGGCACAAACAAGAGGTGGTTAATTTTAAACCCAGCTTTTGGTTTGGATAGGGAATAATGTCTGTGCCGCCCGCACTGGAGCTGCCAGGGGCTGGGAGAGCGCAAACTGCTGTATCTCAGAGTGCTGCAGTGAGCAGCAGCTGGCTCTCCCCAGACGGACCCAGGCATGGCTCTGCTGGGAGGTGGAGGGACAGCAGTCTGTTAATGTGATCTGACACGCTGTGCACATGTCCTCGGTACTGTGGCAATCACACAATTAAGCACGAGCGCTGCAGGAGATCCAGTGAATGCTCCCTGCAGAATTCATCTGATATCTTTTCAAAATCGACATGGCAACTTGTGACAGGTATAGTCTAGCAGCCATATGTCTCTTGCCTAATTACAGGAAAAGTTGCCCGCGTGCCTAAAATTAGTCAGAGAAATAAACTCTCAACATGGGGATGCTTAGCAGTACAGAAGTAAAATACTGGCGAACCAGAGAGAGCAGTCCTTTAATTAGTCTTGCATGAAATGCATGAGTGCCTGCAGTACCTGTCAACGAAGCAGGACTACAAAACCACTCTTTTGCAGAACTAACGAGCTTGTCCACGTGAGTTAATGTCCAGCAGCTCTGCTTGGGTGGAAGTTTCCTCTCCCAGGTGCCTTCACACTAACTGTGTGTACTCTTCCGATGCTCATGGATTAGGAGTCGGTTTACACCTCTGAAAGCAGAGTGAGCATCTCTGGCAACGCACCAGCCCCTGATACTCACTCAAAAACACGTGCAACTCTTCGAAGGAGATAAGCTATTCATTGAATACTGACAGCTTAAAGTAATTCTTCATAACGAATCTGCTACCCAGGTGGTGGCAGTTATTTATCATAGAGTCTTTAAAATAGTATTTTTTCTTTTTGTTTTTCTCTTATTATACATACAACTGCAAGTAGCATTGTGTATCTTCCCTTTTTCTGAAATTGTATACGTTCACGCAAGCAGCAGGTCTTACATATGTAAATATACTTATGTAGGAATAACTTAAGAGATTTTTTTTCAAAGTGTCTTAATTAATTGACTTAAATTTTGACAGTATACAGGAGCTCAAGAGAGGCCTAAAGGTCCTCTGCAGACATATGCCTTGCTTTACTACAGTCGAAACTGGAAAACCAAGTATTGTTACACGAGAATAGCTCTAACTGTAGTAGCTATTTGTGCAGTGAAGTATTTAATTGAACTTTTCCCTCCAAAGCCACGAGCCAAAAATCTTGGTCAAACCAGAAGTGGCCTTATCCTTGAGGAGTTTCCAAAACAGCTGCCTTTTGCCCAGATTGGCAGCCTCTATTTTGGGCTGATGCTGCAAACGACTACAGCAGTGGTGTGGAGCTATCTAGCATAGCGACTAGCCGTACTATGCTAGTTTAGCATTAACCTCTGGTTTTAAAAACGGTTATTTAATAGGCGGTTTGGAAAAAGAAAATATATTGTAGACCTTATGCTGCAAGAAGGAAGACACTTCACACAACGTGAAAACTAAGCTTTAAATGCTCTTAGTGCAGCTCAGGAAAGTGGCTTTGTAATCACGGCTGTTTAATGCATTTCTTCAGACTGTAGAAGGGAAATGTTAAGGGTGAGAGAAGTTTTTTTTAAGGCTCTCAGACTTCTGAAGGACATAATCAAAGCTAGATAACGTTTTCTGCATTACTGAAGAACAGAGATAAAATTTTCCTAATTGGGTCCATATTCTTTCTACCTAATTTTAAGCTCATCACTAAGATACCTAAGTTTGGAGAGACATTTCTGATGCCCTGTACAATACCATTAGATAACAGGTGTCTCCACAGGATTAATTCATGTTTTAAAGGGGAAAGGACAGATTGAGGAAATTTACAGTTAGAATGTTTTTCTTTCTTATAAAGAAAAGTATAAGACAGATCATGAAAAATGGAAGGTTATGGCTTTTCTGTGAAGAAAGCTCTTAAGGTATTAAATTATCTTGTGTAATCTGAGAAGAAAAATGTGACTTGTTTCTTAGAGCTTTTAATGTTCTTTTTTAACTTTTCTGCATAGTGGAGGTATATAGCCACCTAATACACAAGCAAACACCTATATAAACTTTTAATACTGCAGTGTGAATGTATTTTGTTAATTAGCAGGACAGATGACAAAAAAGCCCACCAATTAGCTTTTACTTGGTTTTAAAACAATTCTTCATTTTCCAGTAGCCAAAGGTGGCACAGTAAAGGCTTTTATTGCCTGAAAATAAAAGAACAATCTAGAATCTCCTACTGTTCTGCAAACATTTTTTAAAATAAATTATCTTACTAGATAGCTCCGAGTTACCTACCAGCTGTTAATTTCCACACAAAAGAAAATCAATTCTCTTTGTTTCTTTCCTCTGTCCCCTGTTTATGATTTAAACTTTTGGATCAATATTAACACATACTGTGTCAGTTCTTTTGGAAATCATTAAAAACTATTAAAAAACTGTAATTATATTGCATTGTAGACATAGGAAGTTGAGTGGGAGAGCTGCAAAGTACTTGCCGATTCAAGACATTATTTCAGCAACATTGTTACTGAAAGTCAGACAATCTTCTGTCATTTCTGATTATGATGCCTCCTGTTTCTAAAATATTCTGGTTTTAGTTTTTTTCCAATATAAATCTTGTTGGGTTTTTTGTTTGGGGATTTTTGTCTTAAGTTTACATAAAAGGAGGATTTGAGATTACAAATTTTATTTTCCATTTAATTGGAGCACTCATCCTTTTGCTAGTTTGGAACCTATGACAGTTTCTGATGAGGAACATAGCCACAAAGTGTTCTTCAGCCCTTCAGCATCCTCCAACGAGCTGTTTTCCAGGCAATGCTGCCTGTGGGGCTATCTCAATCTGCTCAGCAAGAGAGGGGCAGATAAAGGCTGAATGGCACAGAGGCTGTTAGTGTCTTGCGTTTGGGACAAGGTGCTACAGTTTAGAGCCCCTTCTGCATTGAGCTGAAGAGGTCTTTCCTGACCTGTTGTGGAGAAGGATTCCTTGATACACTGCAGGAATGCCCAGATGTAGTCTGCTTGATGCATGGGCTGGACTGACAGTGTTGTAGTCAAAATTGTAAGTTTGAGAGTCGAGCTGGGTGGCGCTTGTGATGTTGAAGGGCTGTTCTCTTACAAACCCCAGTATATTTGATTCCTCTAAATTTAGAATTATAAAATATCAGAAATTAAAAACTTTGGCGTCAGAATTGTAATGTTGCCAGGCACTATACAATTTAAAAATACTTGTATTCCTGTAGTACTCAAGTTTTCCCTGTTGCTTATTTTGAAAGTATCTGGGTTTTATTCATACTGAAGGCAGCGGGTTAGGTAGTGCTCTGTGTGAATAATGAGTAAAATGTGGTCTTTAAAGTTTCAGGATTCATTTTTCTGCACTATTTTTCCTCTCTATTACATTTTAGCTCTAGAGACTTATGCTATCAACTAAAAAGCCCTGCAGGAGACGGATTCACGCATGAACTTTTATACAACTTTCTGTTTGAACCTGATGGTTTTTTTCACCTTTCTTGTCAGAATGGTCAATATTTTACTGAAATGTTGGCAGATGGGAAGCAGGAAGGGTGCCAACTGATGCTAACGTTTCAACAACAACAGGAAAAAAAAAAAGAAAAGAAAGAAAGAAAAAATAGCTGGAGAATGTACTGTTTTTCTGGAATAATGGCCTTTCTCAAAGCACTCGGTTCTCCTTGAGCTGTGGCTGCTTCCAGTCATTTCTTAACGTGTAAGCACAGCCAGACTTGAAACTGTTTTAGGCTTTAGCTTCCAACCGTTCCATTTATCTCCAGCTTGACAAGGTAGCATGGTAACCATTATATTAAGCCACAAAAGGAAAAGTCATGAGATAAATTGTGGCTTTTCCCTCTGTTCTTTATCCTTGTTTTTCTGTAACCATGTAGAGCACATTGATGGAGTGAGTAAGTCACAGCATATAAGGATGAAGAAGTGATGACAGTTACAGTTTGTTGTGAAAAATCTTTTATATGAGTGCAGTTTTATCATTTATCCCTGCAGCTCATAAAAAGCAATAATACAAATATAAAGATAATGTTAATGACTTGCAAATAAGCAGACTAATGGTTCAGCCCATGCAGCACTATGTAGAGGCCAAGAACTTTACTAGTGATGCTGCTTCCCTTACTGGGCTTATTTTAAGATTATACTCCCTGCATGCCTTCCCGCTTAATAAAACCTCACTACATTTGTTTCCATTATTTGTCATGAAGTCTGTTACCTCGTGAGCACATTCAGGGTTACATATTTTGAATTAAGATCTCTTGAAACAAACGCAAAAGAAGAAAGTGTAAGCTGGTGGTATACGACAAAGATAATTATTACACCAATGTATCTTCATAAATGGTCCTGAATCATAACACAGAATTTCTCAGTTATTGAAATGGTCTCCAGATAGATGAAGTTACTGGTTTTGGTTTGGGGTTGTTTTATTTCTTAACTGATGTGCAATTTTGTGCTATTTGGAGTGAATCTGACCCATTCATATTTAACTATTGCAGACTAAAGCCTGGATTTGATATGGATATTGGGCTGAGGTATATGAGGAGCTGCTTTTTTTTTTTTTAACATTGAGTGGTGTGTAATGATGTGTGAATGTGTGCATAAACATTACAGTTAGGATATCGGGATATAAACAATGCCTGCTTTATCTGCCTGATTCCAAATAAGGTTTAACAGAGTTTGCTTCCTGCTATACATACATTTGTTCAAATGCTCTGCTCTCTGTTGCACCAGTGGGGATATTTTTAATTTGTTCTTGGCTTATGTTGCTCCTTTCAAAATGTGAAAAATTAAAAGTCCATCAGTCTGAATTTTGCAATCTAAATCTAGACGACTTCTATCAGCATTGTAATTAGAAACTAACCAGGTACTTATGTAGTGAGCAACTAGCATCTGTTAAATATGTATATACCCTTTTCTACAAAAAGAGTAGGGTATGCTTTATTCCTTACTGGCTGACTCCAAGGGAGGTATCTTTAAAGATCTAATTGTTTATAGAAAGATTCAGGAAACATAAGTCTTCTGTAGCAGCTGTTTACTAACAAGGACAGTATTATCAAATCTTACATGAGCAAACTTCCAGTTACATGGTAATTTGGTGTGATAAACTTAGAATGAGAATGGGTCCACCTATGAAGAACTGACCAATAGAAAGGGGAAAATGCCTGTCCGTATTCCATAACAGATTCACGGTGGAGTCAAGTCTTGTGGGATCAATAGATCCTTCCACTATATAAGTCACTACCTTCACACGCTTTTACACTGAGTGTCAGTATGTTCTGCTTGACTAAAACATAGTTTCTCTTTGACTAAGTCTGATCTTCTAGAAAGAAGTCCAGGCTTAACTTGGAGACAAGGTGTGTGGAACTCACTGCGCTTCTTCGTAGGTTACTTTAGTTACTAATCACTGATAAGCTTTTAGAAATGTGAGCAGGTTTCTCCAAGTCTCCTGAAAGAACTACGCCCAAAAAGATGCTTGACCGTATTAATAAATCAGACGTGCTAAATCGTGAACATGCTCAGTTATTGTTTCAAAAGCAGGCATAAATGATGCTTTAACTTACAGTGGTGTATTTTGTTTAAAGCTGTTCAGAATTCTTCACTAAATTCCTGCTAATGTTTTGACAGATTATATTTGGAAAATTTGGTTGTGACATCTAATTTTTTCATACTCTATCTGAAATGTTTTCTTCCAAAGTCATTTTGAAAGCATGTGTTTGAACTCTAATGTTTTCTTTTAACAAGAACTAAGTTTACCACTGGCAGAAAGGAAGAGAAAGGCCAGTGAGACAAATTTGGCTAAACAACGACATGCAGTTTTTGAAAGAGTTTAGGCGAACCAAAATGAAATCTTTAAAAAAAGAAAAATAAAAGAGAATGGCTGTCCATGGAAACATTAACTGATGCAAATGAAATGTGCAACCAATTAGCGGGACTGAAAAGGGAATTTTACAAGCAAGTAAACCATGTTGAAAAAGAGGGTAAATACATGTTTCTGTAAAAGAAATCTCTGAATATTGCTAGATGTTAAACAGTGAGGGAACCAAATTTCTGCATTGATTTTCACTACAGGCAGATGAAGATAGCTATCTGACATGTACTCTTTGCAAGTATTTTAAGTGAAGCCTTAATATATTAAGTATTATATCCTGGGGAGATTAGACTCCATTGATAAATCTAAATTACAATAAGTCATCATGCCTGAGTATAGTCATTTATAACAGAGGAAGGTTACAAAAGAAGTCACAAGGATGCTAACAAAACGGTATGAGCTGTCATTGAAATCAGCTATCTTTCTGGAAGATAAACACTGAAATAATCACGTTTATACATAATGTAACACCTTTTTTCTGTTGTTAATTTGACTAGTTATTCTGTTAATGAGTAATATTTGAGAAAGCCCCCAAGCAATGTTAAGAATAGGTCACGGGGCTTATGCAGACACTGAATTTTTGTAGTGAAAACCCGTCTCAGATGATTGTGACATGGAAGCATCAGCATTATGAGAGATCCAGAGAGATAGACCATAGTCAGAGGTGTTCTGTTTGAGGCAAAGTTTCATGATACATTCTGTATAAAAATCTGAAAGGTAACAGCAGAGAAGAAATTTGAACTACTGACAAACGTTTCTTGGCTTCAAATTCATAGGAAACACATAAGAAAATGTTTGACTTGTATACAGCTCCATGAAATTACAGATAGTCAAAAGAGAGTGCTAAGATATTAGGATATATTCTACTATTTTGTAGGATAGATAATAATACAAAATCAAAATGTCATATAAAACAAAACTCACTTTGTTAATTTGGGTGTCATTCAAAAAATATCTAAGGCATTTACACATCCGCATAATGTGGAAAAAAAATCAGTAAAGTACAATTTTTACAAGTCTTTCAGGAGTGAGTGAGTTTGCTTTCTGTACAAGCTATAGGCAACAAGTAAAACATCTTGGTACTTTGGCCTGAATAAGGTAAAAAAAAATAATCAATCAACTTTACTATGCTACACCTTGATGTGGCTAAAAGAAAAACCAGAACTCTGGCAAAACTTCAGTTTCTTTTAAATTTAACCATAGCACTGAGCATTGAATGTCCTGATTTTTTTTTTACAATCTATTTTGGTAGCAATTAGTTTCTTATAGTCCTTTTTTATCCTTCAGCTACTGTTAGGGTCTCTTGGCCTTAACTGCCTCTTAAATGTTTTTCCTGTGGGGAGTATAAAATAAAGAATAGTATATAAATGTTAAGAGTTCCTACTTATTTTTTTCTCAGTATATATGAATAATAGATTAAATTAAAAGGTTTAAAATACAAAATGGATAAGAAGTACTGTGTAGTTTGACTATGGAATTCATTGTCATGACCCTTTCTAAGTCCTATTCTAAACAATTATTTCAAAAGCTGTGATTAATGTTTATTTTTATATACATGTTTGGCACAACTAAACTGGGTAGAATAAAATAAGGACACTGAGACTTCAACTCTAATTGCCTGCATTTATGAAGAAAAATTGGCTCATAGTGACCACATAATTGTCCTTTCTGGATTTGTTATATATTTTGTGAAGGAACAGGATCTCAGCACACAGGTCTGGATATATTAAAAACTATATTTCAGTGATATTGGCAGTAATTAGTTAGAGACACTGAAAGACTCAATAGTTTCATAAAGTAAGGGCCCATTTTGGCATTAGCACTAGTGGTAACTGGTGAAATTTGCATTTGTTTTTTTGTGATCAGCACAAAGCTTCTGAAACCTAGGCAGATTTTTTTCTTTTTCTGATTTCATATCTAACGAACAAGAGCTTCTTATCTGTGCACACTTACTATCTGTTTCCTTTTGCTACAATTCAGTTTTCTGGCTTATGTCCATCTTTTCCATAAGACTCTGACAATTTTCAACTTCATTTTCAATATCTGTATTCAAATGCAGATTTTGTCTTTGTAGCTGAAACCAAGTAGAAGGTATCTTTGAAGAAATGCTAATAAGAGTGCTGTGATAAGGCACTACTCCTTCTACATACCTTCCTTCTTAAGAACATTTCTTTGAAATCTAAACTAAAAAAAAATAAACCACTTTGCTCTTATCAACATTGCTTTAATGTGCTTAGAATAGAGCATCTATACAAAAACAGAAAAGTTGATGGGTGATAGTGAGCTATTCATTTACTGTGCTGAATGTGGGAGGGTCTGCTTTATTCCAATCCATAAAGGGATTTTGAAAGAAACAGCTATTTATGTTCCTTTTCTTCTTCTTTATGATTTAGCTGATTACCATCCTGCATTTACTGAAATGACACACCAGCCCTGGGCATGTGATAATCAATGCTGAAACTTGGTTTATAGTCTGTAACATAGAGATGCAGAATACTGCAGCAAAGAGATGACTTTGGTGGGAAATGCTATCAGGGTAGCCTGAAATCTAATGTATAGGATTTTTCTTAAGAAAAAAAAAAGAGAGAGAAAAGAATGCAAAGCCTATAAATGACACTCTTGTGTGAAACTTGGGAGAACCTAAAAAATTGCAGGTCCTGAAAGATTCTGTCTCTGTAAGACAGAGAGGAAACTTTCTTCACTGAGAAAAGATCACTGAACAGAAAAATGTCATGCACAAGTCTACTCACAAATTACTGTGTGATTTGCTGCATTTATCAAGTTGCACAATCATACTCAACAATTGCAAGACAGCTTAAAGGTTAAATAAAATTCCTAATAACTTTATTATTCTCTCTTAAAAGCAGGTAAAATCGTTTTAACTGCATTTTGTATCGTTTTTCATATGGACCCATTAGAGTTAAATTAATGTATTTGTAGAGATAGCTCAGTCATCCCAAATTACTTTTCTGTCTGATGTTCAAGCCTCTGATAGCATACTTTGTGTTTGAATTGGATTTTGGAGAGACACTAAGGATGTTAATGAGATTCTCTTTGTGCTCTAAGAGGGAGGAAAAACAGAAGGGATAATTTTTAACATTTCAGTTGAGCACTGTTTGCAGTGCACATATCTCTTTCCTACAATATTACATGCAATTAGAAGTAGACATTTCTAGCATTGACATGTTCACTATCTAACCTGGATTTACTAAAAGTGTATGTGGCCTTTGGATAATATGCATATAGTAGAGAGTAATTTTTTAAAATTAAATTTTTAAAAACACTATCCTGAATGTCTTATTTAAATGTTAATATATTCTGTTACAACAGCACTGTTTTATAACACTGAAAGTGCATAGATACTTGACTGGAACAAAAGTATAGCACACATCAGCTAAACAGGGAAAATATTTATGCTAGCTGATCCTTGTTTGCACGACCTCTACACTTTTCTTTTTTAGTCTTTTTTTTTTTTTTTTTACAAATTGGGCAACAGCATTAGGGATCTCAGCAATGACAAGGAGAGGAGGCAAAGGGCTTTGTCCGCTTTACTCACAGTCACTTGAGCGTGCTGGTAGGGCCCAGTGCCAGGAGGCATCATGGCCTGTTAGCATCTGCCAGCGCTTACGCTGGCACTCCTGTGATTTAGGCCAGCACTAGAGGCATTAGTAGATGCACCTGAGGAGATGAGGACAAACACTTTCCTCTACAAATATGTTCCTGTGGCCCAGTAAAGCAGGAAACACCCTCCTCCATCCCGTTGTTCATGATCCTAATTCTGCTGCCAGGAGGGGTTTGGATGTGGAGTCTGATGCAGGCGTTGCCTGGAGCATCCCCGTCCCCGATGCCTCAGGACCGGCTAAGCAGTCAGCCAGAGCAGCCGGCCGCTTCCCGGATCCAGAGCCCACCTTGTAACTAACAGCTGTTTAATGCTCCCCATTTAATCTGACGTGGTGACTCTCAGACTGAGGTCTCCAAAGAAAATGGTGGCAGGAAGTTGAGTGGTAACAAAAATGTTAACTGTGCACACACACAAAAAAGAAACCTGAAAGGGAGAAAAGGAAAACCTAGCAAAAGAGAGAATGGAGTAACAAAAATAAGGAAAATGGTAGCTGTACTGGTGAAGGAAGACGCGAAGAAAGAGGGAAGAAAGGAGGTGGAAAAAAACAGATTTCATAATTACTCATGTAAAGAAAATCAAAATACAGCCCATGAAATGTACAAAAGTGTTATTTATTGTCCTGCTCATAAAGGCCAACAAGTTTGATTCGCAGTTGTTGGGGAAAATTTTAAGGTATTAGAAAAATGTAAAAGAAGTGCAGGGAGAAAACAGAGAGCAAGTTCCAACCCTTGTAACTCGCCCACACTGTGTGTGAGGTGTTTGGAAGTAAGGTGTGGGCGTTTGGACGTAGAGAGTTGGGTGAAGGAGGTGGCACAGCTGAGCAGGGGCTTCCTGGAGAGCTGCCTTCTCCTAGCAGGCAGCATGTCAGGGGAGGGAGTCCAGGCATTGACCACCAACAGAAAGATTACGGATCTGCTAGAGAGAAGGGATCTGCCAGCTGTGAGAAGATCTGGCAGCAGGGAGACATAGAAAAATGAAGCCCCAGATGAGAAAGAATTGAGGTCAAAACAGGAACAGATGTGCACTAAAAATAGAAGGACAAGAAAAAGATAGATGCAAAGGTCCTTGCAAGTAGACAGATACCAGGGAGGAGGGAGAGACATCTTATTAAAGGAGAGATGGAAAAGCAATGATAACACAAAAGGAAGGAAAAAATTACAGTGCAAATTAAGAAGCCTCTTTCCTCTCTTTTAATTCAAGTCATTCTTATTTAGCTCTAAGTAAATCACCTCTTGAATCCTCAGCCTGTGTTATTACTTGGAAAAGAAATGAACCTTATGTAAAGGGCACCAGGGTAGACATTACTGAATACCTCTGCAAACTTGAGATAATGGCAATAAGGGAATTAGTAGAGTTAAAGTACAGTCTACATTTAGTTCTAATTAGACAAAAGATAGCAGCCAAATTACTACATAAAGTTTAGATAGGGAATTCAAACAAGTTACAGAAATTGTGGAAACACATAACTTCTGGGTCTAGTATGATTCCCTGACTTCTTCATAATGTATCCACTCCATTCTGCCGTTTGTTCCAAATAATTTCATATGGTCTGGGGAACCAGACTCTTTCTTGGTGGTAGGGCAGAGCCTCACCTCAGTCATACCTGCATCTGAGACCTCAGCAAGTACCCGACTGATAGTTTTCATGTGACTGTCCTGGTAATAGGAGGTTGTTTCTGGCAGAGGGACTGGGAATGGGAGTGAAGTTCACTTCCAGTAGCAACAGAATGAACGAACGATAACCAAGCCCATCAAACTTCTTTAGCCTTTCACACACAAACCCAAAAGTGCGCAGGAGGAAAAGTATCAATTTAGCAACTTATCCTTTCTCCCCATTTTCTGCAACATCTCTAAAGAAAATACTCCTGAGCTTTAGCAACTCTTTAGCCCTGTCTTTGAAAGAGGCAGGACAGGGTAAGAAAAAAATTGGACTCAGAAATCTTATTTGTCTGAGAATGGATCCTGGGAGATCACAAACTGGCAAGGTGGATGGAGAATCTGGACATTTCCCTTTTGTGTTATGAAGTGGAGCAACTGTACTCAGCAACCTGATTGTTTAACTCCCAAGTATCGGTATGAAGTAACTAGTGAATATCACAAAATCTTTATCTTGGCATTTCTATTGAATTCCTCAGAAATAATCTTGTTGTTCCCAATATCTGATTTTCTTGTTTCACGCGGGTTGGTATTTAAAACAGACCAACTTGCCTCTGAGTTACAACCCCAAGAGCATTCTTATAGAGCAGAGAGATAATGGCAACAAACCAACCATGTGAATAGATTTTGGTTGCCTGTTAGAGTGCAGCAATTTGAAATGATGCTTTCCATATGCATAGAAAAGCCTCTGTAATAGCAGGAAGAACAAGTGGTTTTTTCTCTTTCTTAATGAAAGATTGTAAAGCATTCATTTTTTTGTTCCTGTTGCTACCATTACTAGCTTTATGCCATGCACGATTTTCAAAGAACCAGGTGAAAGTAGTTTTACATGATTTCTTCTGCTCTCTTTCTATTATATTCTCGTGTTTACAGATGACTTTCTCCTGTTCTTCCATCTAGTGGTTTTGTTATTATTCTCCATTTAAATTCCTTCAAGTGATTTTCAGTAAGCCATATGTGTAGCCTTTCGTCAGGTAGAAAGAGGATAGTTGGCAGATTCTCTACATGTAAAAATAGCATTTTGTTTTTATGGCAGTGCTATAAATGAATTGGTACATTGGTACCAATTAACAAAATTACATTGGTAATTAGCTCCCCCAAATGGTTGGTCTACATAGATGTTCTTTATTTTACATGGGAAGGTTTTCCTTATTAATTTCTCTAGATTTGCAGCAATCTGTTAGCAGCCAATCCATAAGCAGTCTTACCCAGTTCATGGACTGCTTTATGACTTATCTCTGCCTTTCTGCCTGAATTTATAAACCCCTTTCCCCTTGTCTCTGAGCCCACCTGTAATTTCCCCTATATTTATGATTGCATGACTTCTTTTAGCAGCTACGGTATTGTTTCTATGGAAATATATATGTGGGTGTAATTATAGGCAGACCTCAAAAACGTGTGAAAATTTGGGATTTTTTTTTTTTTTTTGGCTAGTGTGAAAATTTGGGATTTTTTTTTTTCCAGCTTTTTTACTTCATATAAGAAGGCTTCACCTGTCCATAAACAACACACTGGTTATAGAGGAGGAAGGCAGGAGATAACACTTCAGCTCTGAGACTATGATAGAAAGAGGATAAAGACCATTCTGTGTCACAAAAATGGCTCATGTGTGCACAGTGCAGCCTTGGTGCTTCCCACTTTTACTTTGTGAAGCAGCTAAATAGATGACAAACAGTTATAAGCTGTCTTTTGTGGCAGAGGGGGATGTAATGGAGCTAGTAAGGAGAGTCAGAGGGAAGAGCCCAGCTTCCCTCCAGCACGTTGCACATACAGGAAGAGTAAAAATAGTACCAAGGAGGAGGGAGAATGAAACCTTGACAGTTCTCCTCTCCAAGTTTTTAGTCGCAACTGAACAGATGTCTTTGCTAAGAAGTGGTCCAAAAGGAAGTAAAACAGGGGTGAGGGAAACTCAAAACCAAGAAACACTGGTAGAGCACTTGTGCGCAGTGGAGGGAGGGGACCAAAAAATGATTCACAGGTGTCAAAAGGATGCTGTTGTGCTTAGGCCTGTTACAGAGCACGGCAATATTTTGATTATAGGCTAAAAATGCCTGTATTTGCAGCTTGATCAAATACGCATGGGTAGCAAGATAAAGTATACACCAACATAATATCTCAGCAGAAGACTGCATTATGGTCCCATGACTAATTCAGAGAATCGACTGTTCATTTGCAAATGTTCCATTAGGGCCTCCTGACAAAACTTTCCACAACCATATATGTGGCTTATTAATCTGGGACTTGTTATTTCTTGACAAACACATATGAGAACTACTAGAGCCACATGGGTTGTTCCCTCTCACTGTCAATTGAGTGCATGGTCTCAGCACAGTGGCTCTGCAAACAAGCTTTTCTTTGTGTAGTCTATATCATCACAGCTCCCATGTCACATCGTCAGATCCACATAAGCACGTAGTCCATACTGATATTTGCAGGCATCTCTAGGGAGTCTACAACTTTGCATACATGATACTTCAGGATGCCCATACAAAAGACACTTTCTCTTTGCTTTTTCTGTCACCTATTACACGTAAAAATAAGCTAAAGCCATGTAATCTAAAACCAGCTTTGTCTCCAGGCATTTTATGAACTGCCCATCCTGCAGTTCTACCAAATTTTCATAGCTGTTACAGACAAGAAAATTGTGTTTCCAATAAAGCTAGTGAGCAAAATAGGCAGGAGAAAGGGAATTGACATAGGATTCTTTCTGCCCCTGTTCCCTCATCCATCCTATCCTAATTAAGAAAACTTCTGGAAGATTTGGTGGACTAAAGAGTCATTTGAAAACTGAGTAAAGATGGAAAGAGTTGTTCTTTTAAGCTTGTAATATCACAATTAGGTATATTTATATGATGCATAAAGCCTGAGTTTAGTTTTTGAGCTTTAATTTGCTTCCAGTTCAAATGGTTGAAATACTAAGGTCTCCAGGCACTCGGGGACCTCCTGATCTAGAGGAACTAATTCTCCCCCCCACTAAAGTTAATTCAGCCCATATATAAGCTGAGAGGAGGCAGAGGAGAGCTGAGAGCAATTTGAAGGAGCTCTGCTCAGGCACTGGAGGGAGGCATCGGGGAAAAGCAGCACGCTCAGCCCCAGGGATCCTGCACCCTGTGAGCCCATGGGGAGCCAAGGACAGTGACTACTGTGGTGTCCCTGTTCCCAAGCTGAGCAAAAAGCCACCAGCACAGCACAAGCCTCTTCAGCCAGTTCTGGGAACCTCCTCTCCGGACTCATCCAATCCTGTTTGGGCCACTGAGCTGCGAGTGATAGTTTTCTACCTGATGCATGTGCTTAACTGTAGAGGCAATGGTAATGTTAAATTTGTTATGCGTTTTTAATGTAGCTCTGGGTAGACTGGAGAGGAAGTGTGATCCCAGTTCCAGAAATGTAGAGTATTGAATTGCATTTCGTAGCAAGCACCACAGTGCAACCCGCCTCACTGCTCGGTAAATGGACTAGGATGGACTCAAATGACCCTTTCTTGAAGACAGGAGCAAAAGCTTCTGATTATGAAGAAATGTCTGCTGAATTGGCTTAACTCCCACCTTCCCCTCCCTCAGATTTTTAGGTCCTAAAGTACGTGATATAAATGATCTAATGCTGGGCCAATTTCAATGAAGGAGAGTATCTAACATTATTTATATTTTCTTTTAGACACTTGTGCTATAATGAATATTTTCACTATACCTAGTCAGTGGAGTACCTTACCTGAAGAGAGCTTGTGCTAACCTATTCCTTAAAGAAGCTGTTTCAGCCTTTGGACAAGGGTTCACTGCTAAAGATTTCTGTTTTCCTTGTGTAAGTCTTAATTGTGTCTCTTGGTAGTGAATTCATTCCACGCGTATTCTGAAAGCAGGCTTTGTAAAGCCCTATGTACTTCATTTGCAGTGTATAGTGTGAGAAAATGTTGATGGATTTCAGTGGAAAATTTCAACTGACTTCAGAAACACTCTAAAGTGTGAGGAAAGGGAGTTTAGAAATAGCATGCTCTACTCAGGAACCACAGCTTCTATGAGAGCTGTAAATGTAGGAAATATATCTAGGTAAGAAAACTTGTCTTAAAAGATTGTTACAGTATAAAGAAGCATCAGAAATTCATAGTTCGAATAATATATGGCTATAACAAGGAGTTTTCATAGATATATTGATAGTTTTCAGTTTTTTGAGTTTGCTACCCATTCACTATGCAAGGGTTTGTAAAAGAAATTTCCTTCAAAATGCAGTCGTGTTCTGAAATATGGGCTTGTGGAGTTCTGGACTCATTCTCATTCAGTGA
This sequence comes from Ibidorhyncha struthersii, assembly GCA_013398815.1. Lineage (NCBI taxonomy): Eukaryota > Metazoa > Chordata > Aves > Charadriiformes > Charadriidae > Ibidorhyncha > Ibidorhyncha struthersii. Next base: position 790,916 of record VZSZ01009990.1, read on the forward strand.
TTTCTGTATTTAGTATGTGTCAACTGTAAACAAAAGGCCTTTTTTTCCATTTGCTCTACCTGCAATTTGCAATTAGTCTACGTGTCTTTAACATCTATATTCTTCTGTACTAAATAAGGCTATCCTTTAAACAGCAGTCTGATTTTATCTAAACTACAGCCCCGATTTCACGATTTCACTGGTCTAAACCCCTTGTTGGGGTGCACTTGGTGTCCAACAAGAAATTTGTAAACCTTCCTGTTAATAAGAAACAGATATACACAGGTCTCCTCAGATCACTTTAATGGAAATAACAGAAACGATGAGCAAAATACATTCTTAATTCTTCAACCAGAAAATTGGACTATATGCACCACAGGGAACCAGACCCACCAAGCGAAGCTCTCTAATGTCTACAGTGTAGTTTTTGAGGGCAGAGACATATATAATTGAAATTATATTTCAAGGGGACCTGTCAGAGTATTTCTGGCATATGGAATAGCATTCACTTAGTGAACAATTTGAAACCACTGTCTCTCTCATCCCATTAGACATCCAGATGTTCTACATGTTTGTGCTTCTTATTTGTGAAGTAGAGAAACACCGTTGTCATTGCAGAATATAGAAATGGAAATGAGGTAGATGTTCACTGCCTGCATGCCAAGTATTTGCTGCCTATTTGTGGTGAGATGGCAAGGCAAATATGTGCAAGCTATCATGTGGGGAGATTTATTTTCTATATTTAGAATTTTTAGATTTGTCTGTATTAAATTATCAGAATGATATGTTTTGCCATAAAATTTTATTTCCGTATAGAGTATAAAAATAATATGTATAAAGTGTACAGAAGTTACACAAAATACTACAACATATGACCTTTAATTAAATGACAAACCTATTATTGGGGTGACGGATATCTCAGGAGACTGGAATAAAACAGAAAGTGCCACTGATAGGCATAGGTCCAGCTGGAATTCAGCCAAGGCAGCAGTGCTGGGAAAAGGTTCACCGTCAAAGAGGAGACGATGGCTATCTGAGAAACAAGCTTTTTATCCTCAAATTCCTAAGTCATCTCCCCAGCTTTATGACTAATGCTTGTGATAGCATCTCAGAGAAGATGCCAATGTTTGTAAAGATGCTGGTGAAATACTAGTGTCTTCTTTGTAAAAAGTGATCCTGCTACTTAAAATTTGTTAAGAAGTAAAAGCTGGATTGCATAAGAGAAACATAAAATCCCCAGCTCAGCTGGCCATCCACTGAGAATTAATTTAGTGGGAGCACGACAGTAAGAATCAAACTTTAGGATGGGAAAGTCCCCATCTTTCACAGTCAAAAAACTAATATAATATAATATAATATAATATAATATAATATAATATAATATAATATCTGATGAATATGTTTTATATTTAGGTATCGAAATGTCAGTAAATTGGATCTGTGTAGTGAACAGTTTCTGGAGTCAAAATTCTGCCTCTGTTTTTCCCAAGCTCAGTAGTGCAAAAGGCTTAGAGCTTTTTGGCACATGGGTGACAACAGAAGGTTGGATGCAAGGGAGTTCTGAATACATGGAATAAATACAGCTGAAATAATCTACCAGTGGAGGAAGAGGCTCTAGTTCCACATCTGTTGTTCTTATCTCGCCAGAAGAAGCCCTTCACAGCACAGTTTTTACCATGTCAAATAACTTGACTAAATAATGCAACATTTGATATCCAGTCAGAGGCTGTGACCAGAAAGACACAAAACCATTTTCCAGTTTGATATCTGCCTGCACAGCCCATAGTATTTCACCAAACCCTCAATTTAAGTATACATTTTTAAACTATATATAATCACACTCTAAATTCTTCAAGTCCCAACAATACTGCCAGATAAGACAAGTAATTGTCATGTTTAATAGCCTTCCTGGTAGAAATTTGCATCTTAATTCAGAATTGGATTACTCCCACTTCAGCTTTCAGACATCGGATATTCTTAGGGCTTTATTTGCCAGATTGGATAGGCAACATTTTTGGACTTTTTTGCATGTCCACAAACCCACTGTCTGCACCATTCCGAAATGTTAAACCAGTCACAGTCACTTCCATTTCTGAGGAAACTGTTCAATTTGTCAGGATGTATAAAGTATTGGAGGAGATCCCCATCAATGTCCTGCTGCAGTGCTGCTCCTTTCATTGAATTGGGCAAGAGCCTGCGGGTGACTCCAGAGGCTTTGTGCTTAGGCATCTGCTGGGAGCAGGCATACCAGAGCTTTCATAAAGACAGCAATCAGCTCTGCCAGAATGATGGGGTTTGTTTCTTGGCACAGCCTCAAATGTGCCCAAGCACACTTACATAAAGAAGAGGACTCCTGCCAATCCTGCCTCTGCTGGTGGTAAGGGTTTATAGTTTCCAGTTCCTCCTCAGATACCATTTTTCAAATATCTTGCTTGTCAAAGAGGAAATGTGTCTTGGTGGGTCCTTGGGACATCAGGGCCGACACCATGCAGGTGAATGAGTCTATTTCTGGAGGGTAGCGACACGTGCCGTGCTCGGCAGAAAACCCTGCCAGAGAGGAAAGCATCTCTTTGATGCTGCTGGATCTCAACCATTCCTGAGATGCTCCAGGAGGGTCAAGTTCAGAAGATGATTTCTAGTTCAATAAATAACTTTCCACAGAAAACTCATTTATTTATTTATCTTTCTCGAAGAAAAGGTCAATTTGAATCCCTGTAGATCTCACGTATTTAGAAAGAAGAATGCTAATGAGAAAATAATCTTTTCTACTTGGTACTACTAAGCAGTATAGAAATCTGACTAAAGTTTTAGTTTGTATTAGTTGTATAAACCCAAGCATTAAGACAAAAAGTGTACTTTGTAGTCCCTACTAATTCAATCTCTCCTGTTAGAAGTGCCCAGTGCATTCTTGCTGCCTGGTAAACAGGGGAGATATATAAACTATCAGAACTGAATTTCAGAGTGATATCAATTTAAGGCAATGTAGCAAGGAAAAGTATTTTAGGTAGTTCTTTTCTTTCTTGCCAGTGATTAAATAGGGCAGCAGTCTTGATTTTAAACTTTGAATTAACTAAGTAAAAGTGCAGGATTTTTAGAAAAATATATACAGGACTTGTGTGTATCTAGAAAATGTAAAATCATTTAAGAAATAGCTTTTAGATTTCTCAGATACACTACTGGGAATATTTAAGATATGTTAGAAGTAGCACACAAAAAAAAGGTAGTCATTTTGCTCACTTCCTCTATGCTAGAATAATCTTTACCAAGTTTCTGCAGAAGTGTTTCACTGTAGCATCAGTTATGCCAGAAATTCTAACTTATTGGAACTCAGCTATTTCATGCTCAAGTGATTCCTGGAACAGCAGGGAGATTTTCATAAATACATGATGGGGCAGATGTTGTACTGATATCTGCTCAGTGAAAACGGATTCCCAGTTTGGCTCCCCATCTCTGCCTGTTTGAGATAATCACAGTGAAAGTGAGTGGTAGTGACATGCCATTAAGTCTGGTACTGCCACACACTGGGGATCTTTATCTCCTGCTACATTTTTTTTAATGCTATAAACTCAGAGTAAAATCAGGGGTGCACTGTCTGCAACAGTTTGAAAACAGTCTATATTTCTCAGTTACTATCGTGTTTCATAAAGAAGTGGTCCATGGCAAATCCTGTTATCAGAATAATGATGTGATACAGTCCGTTTGGTTGTGCTTAAGTACTGATAAATAAACATATACTTTTTATTCCCTCTACTTTCCCCCCCTGGTATGAGGTTCAGTATTCAGGGCACTCACATGCCCAGCTTTATATATTACGAGTCTAAACAGATTTACATAAAGTTAAACTAAAATAAACGTAGAAAAACAGCAAAGGAATAAGCTTATGGAAATAAAGCCTGATAACAAGAAGTCTGTTACTAGAAAGAAATACTTCTGTAGAAAAAGTAACATTTTAACTTTGTTGAACAAGTTTATCCATGTAACTTGGAGCAAGGTCATGCCTGACTTCTGTGCCGTGAAGTCCAGATAGGGAGAACTGTGCTTGTCCCCAGCTGTATGAAGGCCACTCACGACTTCACTGTTACATTATTTTGAAGAGGCGATCTCCTCTAGAGCAGCGTCCTCCCTGCTCCCCGGAGACATCTCTGAGAAGCAGAGGAGACAGGTGAGTCCAGCCACACGTGCCTGCCTGCAGCCCTGTACTTGGATCAAACCACTTGGTCATGGATCTCTGAGTCTTTGAAGGCAGCAGCTGGTGCTTTCTTTCCACCTATGTAGGAAGCTTTGGGATTTTTATTCTCCTTTCTTTCCTTCTGTTCTACAAGGACAAACAGTCCTTAACCAAGTAATTTGAGTGTGGGTGTTCATTTGAGTCTTAATCTTATTTTTTTTTCTGTTCTCCAGAGACCTAGAAATTGAGAACACCTATCTCCTTTTGAGACACTTTTTCTACAAGGGCAACAGCTTTTCTTTCCTCACCTCCTTCCATTCCTTCCTTCTCTCTTTTGTTCTCTCCTTCTTCTGAAGAGATACAAGAAGCAAAAGCCCCTTTAGAGAGTTAAAAATACTTAGGGTGATAAAACAGTGTTTGGAAGGAAAATTTGGAACGGATGATTCTTCATTCTTAGCCCTTTAATAACTGGAAAAAGAAAAGAACTCGTGCCAAAATCTGCACTGGTTGGGCATCTCTTTGTAAAACTCGAATACGGGTCTTCATGTCAGACAATATTTTTGGAATTTGAAAGATAGTCACTGCAAAGACTGAGGCATATTGGTTTTGATCTGCATGTCATCTGTTTGCTTAGAAGTTACTTTCAATTTACTTTCAAAAAGTTACTTTTTTGGAACTTATCTTCAATCAAATTAATGAAGGTAGTTAAAAAGGCATACTTCTGGAGAAGAATTGTTATTTACACCCTTTTCAAATAAAATTGGGTCAAATGTCAGCTCCATGGATAATTTTTACAACATATAACCAAAATTTGGGATATTGTTAGCTTAATCAAGAGATGACATAGAACTTGCTTTGTTTAGTACGTAAGTAGTAAGTGGCTCACCTCCTTATCTCCTTAGGACAATAAATAGGCATGACACCAGCTGAGTAAACTCTGAGACATGTAATATCCCTTGTTTGTTGTTTTTGGTGTACTAATGTGAGAATGATGTTTTACATTTAAATCTTGGTGTTTTGGTTAAAGGTAATGCTGTTACCAGCAGTCTGCCTGACCTTCTGCTACAGAAGGTAACATGGCATAAAAGCATATTTGCCCATCCTCAGAGCCTTAATGTGCAAATAATATACTTGCTTAAAATGCACATGAAGATGGGCTTGTGACAATGTTTCAAACTAAGAGTTAGGGATCTGAGAATAAGGGATGTAATGCAATCTTTTCACAGGGCCACACTCTTTAAAAGCAGAATAAACTTTCAGGGCAAATTTAGAGCCAAAGAGGAGCTTGAAATTAGGGAATTTGTGTTCTGGTGCCTTAGATTTGCGTAGTTCAGAATAATTTCTCTAAAGACTTGGTTGTATGAGAAATGCAGGACTAGGTCACAAGTTGGAAAGTACAGCAATACTGGCAAAAGATTAAATCTTATTTTTGTTGATATCGTGTAGTATTTATTGTTAATGCTTCCATGTTTTTTTTTTCTTTTGTGCAATTCTTTAAATGGTGGGGGCACAGATATGCTGAAGAAATTAGTATACCCATCCACATAGGATCTCAATAAAAGAAAAATTACCTTGCTTTTTTTGCAAACTTTCAAAATATATTCCTAAAAGAAAGAGTTTTTAATGCCCTAGGCTGTGAACTTATGACTGTCAGAAAATATCTTTTTCTTTCCAAATGCATTGGAAAAAACCAAGGTATTAAAAAAAACACTTTATGAGCTTTTATCAAGCTTTTGTTATCAGCTCTTACCCATTTTATAAGCTTTTTGCTGGTATATTTAGTCCTAAATACTGACTAGTATTGGCCTAAACCTGTTGATTTTCCTCTTATATATCACACTGTTATTTAATAACAAAACTTGATGATACTAAAACTGAGTCCTCACTTTTAAAACAATAAAACAAAATACTAGACAGTATCAAGGAGCCCAGAAAGAGATGACAGCAATCAAAATTTGTCTTTGTTAATAACATTTGTCTTCATTAATAACTAATGCTATAAAAATGGTTCCTGGGAAAAGAGCAAAGAAGTTGCTGAAATGGGGAATTACGAGGCTGATGAAAAAATATATTTTCTTCTTTTTTTGGGCTCATTTTCAGGCAATTAGGCTGCAGGTACATTTATTTGGTTGGTGAATATTTTACTTTAAAATTCTGAAATTTATGAGCTATTTATTAAAGTAATTCTTTCTAACTGGCAGCATAATTATGCAAGGGATTATTGTCTCTTCATTTATTTTTCTAGAGTGATTAGCTTGTGATGCTATAAAACTCATTTATGAGAATGACTTATATTTATAATGTTTTAATTAAAATTGGATTGGGAAGAAAATGGTAAAATTTAAATTCAACATATACGGTTGTGTCAAACACGTTTGATGGCAGTTGTCTTTTTATTAGCTTAGGATAATTAATTGGGGTATTTATGTACTAATATTACCTAATTAACTCAGCAGCGAGGTAATTAATTTAGTTAACGGTTGTCCAAGAAAAAAAAAAAGTGTAGTAGTATAGCCAGCTGCTTTCATTTCACTGTGTTCTTATAGTTGCATTACTTTTTCAAGTAGGTATTGTCTTTTAAAAGGGTTCTGAAATCGGAGAATATATCTATTTTATTCTAGAGGGCTATTTTTGCATTTTACCCATGGAAAACCAAGGTACAGTATAAACTGCGCAGGGAGAGAGTAGCGCAATTAGATGGTCTTCACTTTCAAAGATGCTGTTAGATAAGGTACGTCATCCATCAACAGCAACGGCAGCTATTTCTTTGCTATTAAATTCAAAATGCATATTTCTTTTAAAACATGCCTTATTGCAACATGACTGAATATCTGATGTGTGTAAGAATCAGGTGCGAATGTTAGATGCTGGGCAGATATATAACTAAAAAGAAAAAAAGATACAAGTTCTGCTGTCATGTCATTCCATTCTCAACTTTTTGCAACATGTTTCCAGATTTTGCATAATATTAATTTTTTTTAGGAAGGGTTCCATATATTTTTTTCCAAATTACTGCTAGGGTTATACATAGCTGTGTGCTGAGGACACATTCTTATAGTCCCCTCTAGATACAACTCCACGTTTGATGATTTCCTGTTATGTTTTGAAATTTCTGGGAGAAGGAGGAAATCTGCAGAACAGAGCACACTATCTGAGTTGTCAAATCTACATTCTTTTGTAGTATTGAATTTGAGAATACGTAATGTTTATTTATTAATTTTAATAATAATGTGATCAAAGAAACTACATATTATTTATAATCTTCTAAAGTGCTTATCGTTATAGTATTCAAGTATCTCTCAAACCAATTTTTTAATGATTTGCCATAGTCTCTTGTTATTAGGAAAGTAGCATTATCCCTACTTTATTACCTAGATAAATATTTCAGTGATGACACACAGTACATGTTTTGTGCTGCTGTTGAAGTAGAGAATGTAGGATGTGATCCTCAGTAAGTGGTAGCTTCAGGCATGGGTGGCATCTCAAAACTTTTTTTATTTTCCCATACGTATTTCAGAAGTGTCTTCATCAGTGAGGTCATGGGGTGTTTAGGAAGAATACGAGACCTTAGAAATAAATGGTCCAGTGTCAGAAATAAGAATGATCTAAAAAAAATTTTAAGTATCCACCTACAAAATGCTGGATATAATACTTTTCTTCGGTATCCTCTTCTCCAACGTGTATCTAATCATGCCAGAGGATCATCGTTCTGCATCTCTTTCACAAAAGAGAACATGGGCAGTCTCCTTCCTAACCCTTCTTGACAGCCACAGGACAAAAGGGCAAATAGCATGATTTTCTTTGAAGTCATATTGTGGTTGGAGTGGGGTGGGGGTGGGTAGAACAGGTTGGGTTTTTTTTAAATAGCAGTGGTTGACACCTCCTTTAAATGCTTCCAGTAGCACTAGCATATGAACACAGTGACTAACAGTGCCTGACAATTTCAGTTTTACTGCAGTTATTGCTTTGACAGGCCTTGACTTTCTGCCAGTTCAGTTGGAAATAGGCTTTATATCCCTTTTACCCCACTGGCTTTCCAGATTCTCTCTTTTTTTTTCCTAACCACATATGTCTTTCTCTTCACAACTCTGATTTCTCTGGAGTAATGGCTGCAGTCACTCCTTTCCCCCCACCCTGTGGCCACCTGTGCTGTCTCTGCTGTTAAATCATTAAGACACATACACACATTCTGAGAAAACAGGAGAGAGATAATTACAACATTAATTGATCTTTTGCCTCATTAATTATTGAATAAAAATATCTATCTTTGACTTGAAAGGGAGCTGCAACTGCTTGGTACTTCTAAAGATTAAGCGTAGAGTCAACCTGTCCATTAACAGACTCCACCCCGATTGTGACCTGCTGACCTGTCCCATGAATGTAGTATTTTTGTAGTATGTCACCCTCTTTAGACTACATACGAGCTCCAGCGAACAGCTGGAGATGCTGGGTGATGAACAGTAGAGATTTACCTTTTTACCAGTTCCTGGCATGGTGTCAATATAAAATAGGCAAAGCCGTGTGAACTTGTATTTATTGAAAGAAACACACTTTATCAAGAAAATAAAAGGAAAGTCAAGGAGCAAGCCCAAGGTTCTCACTAATCCATCATATCTTCTTCTTTTCAAGTTAAAGCCCATTACTGTCTATAAAAATTTATAATTGTTAGTTACTGAGAAGAAGTGAGGCTACTGAAGTTAGTCATGTCCTCAGAATACTCAAGCTCATGGGTCCCAACTCAACACAAGCCAAATGGGCAACTATCAGGAATTGTAACTATTCACAAGTTAGACTAAAATGAGCTGCCAATGTCAACTCATTTTTAAACAGTCAAGTACACACAGTGTGAAATCTCATTGTCTTTTCTGTTCTGCTTTCTGGGACTAAAAAGACTACCTTGGCATGGGTATGAATTATTTCTTTGCTCTGAATGGTGCTGCCAGGTCCAGGCTGGTGATGTACTGGGTATTAGAAAAATGATGACACCTTTTCATGTTCTTTGGCTTGTTGATGGCTTAGAAAAACTCAGTGACTGCCACCATCACTCTACAGTGGAGATGGAGTTCACTGCCAAAAGAAAAGTTTAACAGAAGAAAGATCTTTTTTATGTCCTTATTGTTGTCTTATACTCACCTACTGGCAGAATATTAGTGAGAAATTTATAACGTCTGCAGGTAAATTGATAGCATGGATTTTTTTCTTTTGGTCCATGGGCATCAATTGTTAAGAAGCAGGTAAAGATTGAACACAGAATAGTAGGACAAAACAAAGGAGCCAACACAAAAAAAACCACACAGATTACACTAATTTCTGAGCTTTCATAGTTTAAGTCAATAGAATGATTTTTACTTATGTCAGAGGTATAGTTGTCAATAAGAATATTTTCTAGAGGAAGTTTTTAAGCTGTCATCAGAATCCAGAACAGCTAATCAAAGCATGAGTGGTCAGTTGTAAAAACTTGTCATATTCCTCTGACAACCAAATACCTTCTATAGAGTTCTCGGGTCTTCTGTAATGGAAAAATGGAGAATACCTAGGTATCTTATCCAAGGAAACATTGTAAAGCCTGTAGAGAAAATGGCTGCGTATTGGGAAAAAAAAAAAGTTTTAGAGTAAAAATATGTATTAACTATTGGTACTCTATAATCATTAAGCTGTACAATAACCTAAAAGCTACCATCTGGCACAAAGAATAATGAATACAAACAATATGCTCATACTCTAGGAATTTTATTAGTATCACTTTGTTGAAATGGCTGGAAGTGTCTTCCCATTTGCTATATTTTTAAAAATTATCTGTTTTCTAGTGGCAGTGATTAAAGTACTATGAAAAAAACTAATAGGAATTTTAACAGCATATTTGTCATTTCTCAGAAGAAATCTGCTAGGTGTGCTAAGATATTTTGGGCAACATACTCAAAACAACTGTCTCAATTCTCTTTTAGGATTTCCAATCACTGAGGGACACTTACGCCATGTCTCTCTTCAGTGCCCTACTATTGTCCATAGATTTTCATCCACATAGGACATTCTCCAAAGGATGGATTTAGTGCTAGAATTTTTTGGATGGGCTCAAATGAGATTCAAATAATGTTTCATTATCTGGAGATTCACAATCTGAGCTAGTCTTTAAGCATATGTTGCCTTGATCATCTCTGCTCTACTAACAGACATTTAAATTTATGGGATGTTCTGACAGTGGCCTTTAAACACATCTGGCTACATGCAAACTGAATATGAATTTCATGCACATATACTTTTTTTCTGATATTGCAGCTGTGGTCCCATTTGGAAGTACATTTTTTATTTTACTGTATATCAGTACAGAATTGTACTTTATAGCTCTGATTTTGAAATCTAAGACAAGGCTTTTCTGAGATATATATAGGATATTTGTTCACATAAAACTACAATTCAGGCAGAGTTTTATGTGGAGTAATAACAGAAATTTTGCTGAAATAAAATGAAAAATTCCAAATATTTTATTGACCTGGGTTAAGGTCAATTCAGTTCTAGTTTCATTTCGATGGGTTTTCTGGCCCATTAGAGATGTAATCTGTCAGGCATAATTAATACTCCCCTACTTATAATTTTTATACAAGCCCCAATATATATTAAATTGAAATAAAATCTCTTAAGTAACTGCAATAAAAAGTCAGCTCAAAAACTCTGATTATAGAACCAAGCCTGAATCTTTTGTTGTTAAATTTAGATTAATTGAAACAGCTGTTCCAGGGTACCTATAATTCATGTCTCATTTATAGAACCACAAAATGACAAATTTCTATATAATTTACTTTAGTTGGCTAGAAATATTTGGTATTTTAGTTTTCTCAACGTAAATAAAATCAGATAAAAGCCCAGGTGACATTAGTTATTCTTGGATCTTCTGGAATTAATTCCTGTAAGAGCCATTGTGGGTTTGAAGTTTCCATGTTAAGAAGGCATACATTTTTCTGTGCAAACCTCTCTCTGTCGTTAGAACAACAGTTAACTTCGGTTAAAGATAGTTAAGAAAAGGCTTACACTTGACTGATTTTTCCAGCCAGTTGTTATATTTGGTAGTCTGAAGAACTAGGGGGACATTCACAAATCTTCAATATGTCAAAAATATTCTCAAATTTTGAACCAAGTTAAAATAGATTGTTGTGTGCAGGTTCCTCAATACATTGTTATTGAGATAAGGTGAAGATCTCTTTGTACTGTCACAGAAGTATAAAGATGCCTTATCGTAACCGTACTGTAAATTATACTGATCAGGCTATTTGTGCTTTGAGTTCATTCTGCATATCCATGGGGTGTGGGAAAAGGAAATTCAGAAACATTAGAGTTAAAAAATACCAGGAGAATTCTTTTCAGTCATATAAGAGGCAAAATATTATCTTCAATTAAATAGCAGTAGATTTTTTGGATGAAATGTTTTGCATACTAAACAGAATCCTAGAGAAGGCTGACAGAAACATATTATAGTTAACATTTGATAACTGTAAATGAAATTTAATTATGAGCACAAGACAACAACTCTGTCTATAACCTTTTTTCAGCTGGGTTGATATCATTTTTTCCATCTCTGACAAGAAAATTAGTTGTGTTGCTGAAGTGTGAATTTAAAACCTTTGAGTGTCCTCAGGTTTTCATCAGCACAAGTTTATATTCAACTTTTGAATACAACTGGATGAGATTTCCTAGACTTCTGAGAAGTTTTTTATTTCTCTTAGTGTCAGTATACCGAAAGAGGTCACCTACAGGATGTGAAGTACAAGCACAGAGAGGGCTCTTCAGTGAGAGTCATGGGAGAATCACAGAATTGTTGAGATTGGAAGGGACCTTGGAGATCATCTAGCCCAACCCTCTGCTCAGAGCAGGGTCAGTCAAAGCAGATTGCCAGGGATATGTCCAGTCAGATTTTGAGAGTCTCCAAAGAGAGAGACACCACAACCTTTCTGGGCAAGGGGTGCCAGTGTTTGACCACTCTTGTAGGGAACCAAAACAAACAAACAAACAAAACCTCCAATCAACCAAAGAACCAACCAACCAAACCAAACAGAAAACCCTTTCATATTTTTAAATCGAATCCCCTGTTTGTGCCCATTACCTTTTTTTCCTGTCACTGGACATCATGAGAAGAGTCTGGCTCCATCTTCCACCCCCTTGAGCCTTCTCTTCTCCAGGCTGAACAGTCCTAGCTCTCTCAGTCTCTCCTTGCATGACAGATGCTCCAGTCCCTTAGTCACCTTTGTGACCTTCACTGGACCCACTCAGCTGTGTCCATATCCCTCTTGCACTGTGGAGCCCAGAACTGGACCCACAGACCCAGAAGTGTCTCACCAGTGCTGAGGAGATGGGAAGGATCCTCTCCCTTGACCTGCTGGCAACGCTCTGCCTAATGCAGCCCTGGAGGCTGTTAGCTGTCATTTCACAAGTACATGGTTCTGGGTCATGGTGAACTTGGTATCCACCACGACCCTCAGGGTCCTTTCTGCAAAACAGCTTTCCAGCTAGTCAGCCCACAAAGTCTGCACTGGTGCATGGGGTTGTTTCTCCCCAGGTACAGGACTTTTCATGTCCCTTCGTTGAATTTCATAAGGTTCCTGTTGGCCCATTTCTCCAGACTTGTCAAGGTCCCTCTGAATGGCAGCACACCCATGTGGTGTACCACCCAGTCCCGCCAACTGTGTGACAGCAGGAATGTGCCATTCACTCATACACCTCTTGGTTATATTTTCCAAGCATGTAAAATCCTTAGATTACTTGCATACAAAAGATTTCTACAAGATAGAAAAGGATTATCCTGACTTTTTAGAAGCTCGTTGCAATGGGAGTAAAGCATCTAAATACCTTTACAAATACTGCTATAGTTTGAGCAGGGTCATTTTCTGATATGGAACTGAATTCTATAGCTCAGTTTCAGAATTAACTCTCAACTACATCTTCCTTCACTAAAATGTCATAGTTTTGGTCTTGACTGCCCTACTTTCATAATGTCTTAGGTTGCTAGTACCTCAGAACTCAAAAGCTGTGGAAGATATGAGAAAGCAGTTATCAGACTGAAAGCATATCAGGTGAGAGACTTTGATTTCCTCGTAGAAGAGTTTTGGAGGGATTTTTTGGTTTGATTTTATTCTTCCTCTTTCATCTCACACTCTCCAGAGTATCAGAGAGAGAATATTCTGTTTTATGGCTTATTCCAAGAAGAGAGACATTTGACACAACCATGGTTGCAGTTTATAAAGGAAAATGCTCCTTAGTTCTCAGAAAGAGAGAGAGTGGCCATACATGAGCATAGTTAACAATTGTAAGAGAGCTATTTCAAACTGACTCATGTCCTCCTCTGGCTTAGGGAACCAGGGAAGGCACTTTCAAAAGTGTGCTGTAGAGAAGATAGGTACTTTTCTTCAAATGTACATTATAGATACATTCAGCTGCTGATTTGAGAAGAGGTCTATTAAAAAGTTCCTCCACCTGCAAATAGCTGTGTTGCATACAAAATCACACAGAAGCTTTGTGTTCTCCTGGTATGTCATCATATGAGGTACAAACAAGCCTTGACCCATCTGCTCATTGAAAATATTGTGCTCATCTTGTAGCTAGAATATACTCTATAGGTCGGTACAATTAAAAAAAAAAAGCCATCAAAATCCACATGGGTAATGACACCGTCTATTCAGTGTCTCTGAGGTGGATTAATGGAAGTGTTTGTTACTTACAAAGACCTGAGAGATATGCAGTAACTTCAGGCAAAAACTGTCAAACCTCTTCACTTCTTGAAGTTGCCTAAAGGCTTCTGCCATCCTTAGAATGGAAAGACCCATGTGGGGGCTTATGAGAATATAGGAATCCCTAGATTTTAACAAGTGGTTTAATTCTAACAAATTTTAACATGGTGCCACCTGCAGAACAGAATAAAGGGAAAACCACTCACATCAGTCAACTTTTCTGCAGAGGCTACCTAAATTTTTGCCATCCCTTCGATTTGTACGTTTTTCACAGTGTTGTCTGTAAGTGGTATCTCACTCCAGTATAGCTACTTATTAATGCACAGCATCTTCCTACAGTACTTTTACTGTTTAAAAGGAACCTTAGTTCATCACGGTGTCTTGTAAATGCTGTAACAAGCATTAAAGGACTGTAATATAACAATCTAATATAACATAATGTACATATAATAAACACTGTAACAATCATCATTACGGCAAAGTGGCTTATGCACTTAAACTTAGCAGTAACTGGATTTAGAGGTCACTGGCGATTCTGAAGAAAAATGTCCAGAAATGAAGAAATTACTAAAACAATCCAGAAAAAAACCCATAAAACCTATTTTAGGTTGAACAAAAATCAAATAAACCTCAAAACCTTCCTCCTCTTTCAGTGTTTTGTTTTAGGGCTTGTTCTGAATGCGCAAAGTGCATTCAACACAAAAATGAGAATAAGTATGGGAATGGGGACTTCTGAGGATATTTGCACTCTTGCAGTCTCAGATCTGCCAGAGCTCAGGCTGGTGGCCTAAATGCCGCTCCACTGAGGTATGGTTAGATGACTTCTGCAAAGTCACAGAAACTGCCAATGAATCTGATATATTCTAAGTCAGCATATGGCTGATGGTTTATTTTTTCCACTCCATTGTTTTTTTATTATGTTTGTTTTTCTAATTCTTTTTTAATTGCGAGTTTTATTTTGTTTATATGTATGGCTCATCACTAATGTATTTTAATGTTTACTGTGTCATCTGGGTAAAACAGAATATTAAAAGCTATGTAAATCTGTTTATAAACATGTTACTGAGCATAACTCTTTGCCAAGGGAAACGCATCCAAGATGTTTTAATTGACAGTTTGGTTCAAGCACATGTGTCTCATTTGTGAATATCTCCACGTATGAACAGCTCTCACATTTATCCATTTACAGTCACATCTTCACTGAATCCATCTGAAACATTATAAATTAGTATACACACGGATGACAGGTACAGTAAGCTTAGCAGTGAAAGCATGTTCATAAGCAAAGTGCACAGCAATAATCAATGTTCATTTTCATGAGCAGTGACTGTAAGTCACAGTGCAGAACAAAGAGGAGGTTGTATTTTGTCGCTCAGTGAATGTCCAGCTGTGAAAAATGAAATTTTCTGTGGATTTACAAAGGTCAAAGTAAGGGAGTATTGAGTTGGAGAGTTCAATTTTTTTCCTCAGACTGAAAGAGTTGCAAGCTAGGATTTTTCTCTTTCTTCAGATAGCAAAATGATTTTGAGTCAAATGAGCGAATTATATATTTAAAGACTGTCGACAAAACACATCTGTAAGCATATACAAATTTGTTAGAAGCTGTGAATGTAACTCATTTTCTATTCAGCGTTCAATCTGATTTTTACTCTTGAGAGAGTTTTGTGCCTAAACATGACAAACCATAGTGTTTGGGCCAACAGGGTAAAAATGCCTTATTCTTTCATAGCAGAGTGATGCATCACAATCTTTTCAAAAAATGAAAATTGTGAAATACTGTTTTCAGTAAGATTTTTACTCATAGGAAATCTGTGTTCCCAAGCACAGCACGCATATCTTTTCATTAAACTAGTACGTATTCGAAGGGTCAGATTTTCAGATAGGCTTTCATATGGGTATGTACAAGCTGACTATACAAATAATTTTGTAAACTCCTCATTACTACAAACATATTAAGAAAATTAAATATGTGGGTTTAAGTACTGAAATCATTATTTTACACCAGCAGAAGACAAAAATAATTGAACTTCATTTGACAAGTAGGAGATACTCAAAAGCCTCAGTCAGAAATTCAATTGGCTCAAGTATGTTGGTGTCACTTAGATATATACACATGAAGTTTTGCTGGGGAATTTGGTGGCACGATCCACTATTCATGCAAGATAGACCCACATGCTGCTTAAAACACACACAGAGGATCCAAATCAAGACCACTCTCGTGTTCTTGCACATCTTTCTAACAGTGTCTCTGCACAGGATGGGGTTTGGATATGCAAGGAGACAGAGTTGGAGCTTACTTTTCAGTCATGCATGATGAAGATGATAATCCTACCTCCCACATCTCTTTTGCATCCTGTTTAAATATTGCCTACTTTTTTGTTCATTTTAAGCCAAGTTATCTAGTGGCTTAATAACAGCTGTTGCTCTTTAAAATGTAGTTAGAAATCCAGTTTAGGATGCTAATTTGCTTAAGGATGGAACACAACTACTTTTTCTTCTTGATAAAAGTTCTTTCTGCATTTTAATCTCCTAATCAACAGTAACAGGCTATGGAAATACAGAGACATGGTAGTGTTTTTAAGAAGGACATTCCTAAGTACTCATACATGATTTTATAAAAGGTATGAAGCATTTCCAGCATCTCAAGTATTTCAGTTCATCCAGCCAAAAAGTCCGACTCACTCTAACATCCATGAGCAATCAAAATAGTGATGGAACTCAGAGAGTGGCCTAAAATAAGTGTGCGGCCTAAGAAAGCCACATAAGCTGTTCATAGCTGTTTAGTAGCACAATATTTGCTTTTCCAGTGAACTTGGAACATTTTTTTCTAGTTCTGTTTGTCTGTTTGGGGGTTTTTTGTTTGTGTTTGTTTTCCAAGAGAGAGACAGTGCTGGCTGTCTTCAACTCTCAGAAAATTGGCCAGGGTAATGGAAGAGCCTTAAATTCAGGCAAGGCTCCCAGCGTTGCAAGAAGCCTATGATTCCCCAGCTCGCTCGTCTGGGCAGCTGCTGCGGCCAACAGGCAGCACACGTAGTAGGCAGCTTGGAAACAGGGAGCTGCAGCAGGGAGAATCAGCCTCATTTCAACTCCGTGGCAGGAAGCCAAAAAATCCTCAAAGTCATGGCTTGAGTAAAAAGCTGAGTCCCCGTTAGAAACATATGCAGTGTGCTCCTGGATTTGTGAGGCTTTTAAGCACCAGTCACGAGCAAATTAAATGAGATCCCAGGCTCCCAAGAAGCTTGCTAGATGAGAAACCAAGCATATTTCCAGCAGAAAGCTGCCCAAACTTTGTTTTCATCACAACAAATATGTATTCCTACAATCTCTTTCTATCTCAGCAAATTAGTATTGTTTCACTGAAAAACTGCCATCCCGCCGTAACGATATTAACGCTTGACTTACATGGTGTCTTGCATGGTTCAGAACAGGCTTCTTGTTCTGCAATGAATACCACTTAAGAAGGTATAATTGGTTGCCCTAACAAAAGGATAACACATAAGATATTGCCTTAACGTTGTGCTTTAACATATTGCCTTAATCAAAATACCATCTCTTCTTCCCACTCCTTTCTCTTTCTCCCCCTGTTTCTCTCCGTGTTTCTTATCCTGGGATAAGAACTTGTTTCTTTTCTGACAGCAGCATGCGGTTGTGGCTTTAGATAAGATGGCAAAATCTTGTGTTTATTGTGCAAATGACTCATCCTTTCTGCTGGTCACGGTTTTGGTATTTAACAGCACAATAGCTGCTTTGATGGATTAGATAGACTGAAAGTCCTTCTAATCACGTATCATACCACTGACCAGTAACTGTAAGGAATGTGTGGGAATAAGGCACATAGTGAGGCTTCCTCTGAAAGCATAGTGGCTTTGGGCACACTGTAGCCAGCGTGCAATGACCTAAGATGACTCCAAACCAACAGGAGTTTGACCAGATAGACAGGGACCAAGTACCCCCCAAAGATGAGTACTGTGAAGTGGAATTTACCTGTATGTCTCTATCCCACAGTTCAGCAATTGTAGCATAGCGCAGAACTAGCCAAACTAGCGTTAAACTAGCCTAGCTACAGCAGCAGAGATCCACGCAAACTAATTCATCCTACAGAGAGAAACCATCACCTGTCCCTCAGCATAAATCCTTTTGGACAATCAACAAAGTCAAGGGAAGGGAATTGGGAAGGAACTCTGTTGCCATACCTACAAAGCTGTTAATTCCTAAACGGTTTCACGTATAACAACCTTCATTCATTTCTGCTATACCAAGTGTTATTGATTTTTTGCTGCTGCAGCAGTGCCTTAAAAACCTGCCCAGTGCCTCTAGGCATAGATGTGTTATATTTTTGTAGGCATGTAAGACAGAGATAGTCCAGGCCCTAGGCAACTATCAACTCAAAAGACAACAGCATGTTAAAAATATATGGGGAGAAAAGGGGAGCAGCAAGATAGTTAAAACCACACGTGAACCAGTAGACAAGAAGAAATAATACTGAAACAGGAAAATGAAGTTGCATTACTTTTGCTGCCATACACTATACCATGTGTGAAAATTAATTAATGTTAATCACTGCAGCATTATAGGATAAAGCAGTGATTTTAGTGCTTATGATGTGAATGTGTTCATTAACAAAAGACCTGCTTGTTCTTGCAACAGGCATACAACAGGTCACTATAGATCCACCAAATACCATCTTGTTAGTGACTCAACACTGGTGTGCTTTCATCATGTTTTGTGATATTTATTAGCTGGGACAAGGTAGCAGACATAGCATTTTTAGTGCTATTGAAAGTATCTAAAAGAGAAAACAAGAAGTCACATTTTATTCTGCATCACAGCACATATTCAAAGCTGAAAGGGCTGCTGATATGATTGCTCGAAATGAGGCTCCACAGATGAAGGTAGTATAATTCATCAGGGTTAATTTCAGCTAACAATTATTGTTTTGATAACCGCTACAGGTCTCACGCTTTTGCAAGCCTCCCAGGTCAAATCCACTTCTCCTGGAAATCCATGTTTCCGTTGTCTTTGATCATCAATAGAGAGAAATCTGCACCCTGTAAACTTCTGTTCTTACTCTGCCTTAGAGCACTGGAATATTGATTTTACTCTTTGCTTCTCATTTATTCAATTAGTGTAATTGCATATGAATCTTTCTTCTTTGTCTTCCTTTTTCTTGCAACGTTCTCACAGCTCAGTCAGTGACACTGCCCTTCACTGGGAGCACTGGGAAAGTGTCTGAGTCTGAGCATCGTGAAAATGCAACCATAGATGGGTCAAGGCAATCAGTGGGTTGAATCACTGGTGGTGTGTTCCCACTGAAGTAGGCATTTCCAGTCTTAGACTGTCATCCCAGAAAAATGTTATCAGGAGAGATAAGATTCTATTTTTAAGCAGCAGTTATCAGTCTTGTGCCTAGTTTGAATATATCTTTGCACTTCTACTTCATGCACAGATTATCTGTGGATTTAGGATATGTTAGAACCTAGATTAGGACTGGCAGGTTTTAAGTGTATATACACAAGCTGCATCTTTATAGCTTGTAGTAGCAAATCATTTTGATGTTCATCAAATTAATGTGTTCATTGAATTAATATCTTCTTTTTATTTCTTTAAAAATCATATCTACCATTCATGGACTAGGTCTTCCAGTTTTCATGCATGCTATGTCCAAACCTTTGTTTTCCACATTCCCATGGCGAAAGGACCAATCCCTTATTAAAGTTCAGTTTGTAACAAAACCTTACGATGTTAAATAGGAAAGGCAAATACTTGAATGAAGGCATTCATGCTACACTTATGGGAGGTACAGAAGAAAAGAAACCAATCATTTTATATTCATTATTGTTTAAAATACTACCATTTATGTGTAATCAGAGAGTTTCAGAATCCTATTTATACAAACAAAATAATAAAATCACTCATATGCTATAATTACCATGTGATAAAATTATACATTTAAGCTGCATAGTATATTGGCTGAATGCATGTAAGAAATTACCACGCTTCAACTGCAGGTTGAAATGTATTATTGAAAAGCTGATTTTATATTTGATACATAAAGTAGCAGAATTATAACAGTAAGGCTAACTTTTAAATACTATTAATGCTGGCACTATTATTTCATTAAATACAGATCTGGTTCTTTTAAAATAATTTCTCAAGCCATTGGCATGATTATTTTCTTTTTAAGGCAATGTATTAGAAGTACTATATTCTACATCAGTCTGCACAAGATTAGCTGTAATTCAAGAGTCAGTTCTCCATTCATCAAACAATGAGAACTTTATGACAAGAACTTTGCCTACAGATATGTGTGTATAATGAATAAATGAATAATTCTTACCAGATAACAATATTATATTCTTTATTGTGCTGGGACCCTCACTTATAAAACAGCCTAGAAATGTCAAACATTTTGATATATAAGCTCTTACTGAATTTTAGTTGTCTCAAATCCTACATACATTGATGAGAATAAGTCCTTTACTGCCATATGGATCACGCTTCAGGCAGATGTTAAAGAAGAAATGTGTGGATAAGAAAAGACTGGAAAAAGTATTAACCAGTTTCATGCTAATTGATCAGTTGACAGTGTTGAGAAGAGATTGTTCTACAGACACCCAGACGTCGGCTGCCTGCTGTGGTATAGACAGAAATCAGTATGACGACTGTGGTAGGAGGATTATTTCAGGCATTTTGTTTAACAATAAGTCCTTAAGTTATAATATATTCCAGAAGAAATTATGCTTCAAAGATGAATAAGCAATTGATTATTTTCACTGAAGTTATTTTAAGGAAGGCTATCTCCTACTAAAATGGCAAATCCCATCTTCCAGCGTTGCAAGCTAATAACAATCCTAGAATTTCTTCAGTCACACCTTAATAATAACAATAGCTTGTGGTGATTTTAAGAACTAGATTTTCCAAGGCCAAATTCCTTGTAAAGCATTTCAATTTCACAGCCTGGAATAAAAGCCCGAGTTTTTGGAAAAACCCACTAAATACCAGGGGTTCTACAAGCGAGATAGGCCTCTTGTTTCCCAAAAGAGTGCAGATTCATCCAAGGGGCCTTATGTTAAAATACAAACAAGATACATTTCTAAATGGATATAACAGTGTGTTCCAAGTGATTCCTATTAGATGCCTCTTCTGGGAATTTATTTGTCTTCGGTGAGATCTGGAAGTTATACTAACAGATTTCTCTATCTTTAGAAGAAACTGACAGCATGTCCCACAGCAACTGGCTTTCCAGTTGCGGGGCTGAATATTATTATGCCTTTTTTCCAATCTCTTTCTGGAATGGTCCTTTTTGACTCATGGAAACCCTTAGCAATATATTTCACAGGTTTCACTTAGGGATAAATGGATCCTCTGTTTCTCTCCCTTTAAAATTTTCTGAAACAGTTGTCAGCAATATCCTTAACACTTCTCTGAATCTTGTTTTATTTTTCTTCTTTTTCTCTCCAAATGAATCAAGAAATAGTTTTAGAAGCTGTTCAGAACATCCAGAAATATCTGTAGCATAATAAAAGGGAGAAGAGGATACGATCTTGAAGAACATGTCATAGTTCTTTGAACCACGATGATTGCAAATATAACTAAATTTCATGCATCTAGCCAGGTCGTTCTTTGCACTTGAAATACATGAATGACTGTCATCTGGCATCTGACCATCTAAAGACCTGAAAGCTGCAAACACCCTGAGCTGCAGAACACGTGCAATTTTATTTTAGTAGGCTTAGAGCCCAAAATACTCCAGGTACTTTCTAAACACAGAGACGGCTCCTGTCTTTGACTTTGGGTCATTACTAACAAAAAATCCATGTTGTTTTGTTGGTGAGTTCATCTCACTCCGTAGAACCAGGTATTATGGTGCTCAATATAAATCCATGTGACTGAAATTCTGTATTTGCTGAAATCCCCACAAAGCTCTTTTTTCACCTTCAATGTGTTCTGGCATAAAAACTTTGCACATGGACTTGAAAACTTGCTTAATGTCCTTTTATTTTTTTTTTTCCAGAATGTTAATGAAATAGAAAGTGAACTTGTGATATTTAAATTTATTTTCTTAATGATTATGCTTCAGGTAATTAATTCATAAGTCATTTCTAGGCCCTAGAGATTTCTGCGACACATCAGAGCTAATGTTGTAGGAAAGATAATGGAATTAAGTGGTATGTAGAGGGTATAGATTCTGAAATGCTGGTACTGTGCATTTGTGAAGCCTTCTGTGGGGTGCAGAATGATGGAGCTCCCAAATATATCTTCTCTTTTTTGCCTAGGTCTGCAAAAATATGAAAAAAAAACAAAACGTGCAGAGCTAATGAATACTGTGAGAGCTCCCTGCCCTAGCACTAGCAAGACATCACAGTAGGAACAAACGCTTCACCTATTGTTTTTAATAACAAAAGTTACATTCTATCCTCAGAAGTGCTTGTAAAGCTTTCAGTTTCAGCAGATAAATATTTATCTCTAAAAGGAAGAGCTTAGACCCAAAATTGAATTGGCTACATGTTTAACATTTATCTGTGGCTTTTTTTCTACTTTCGGTCCACAGCTGTGTGATCTTTGAAAGCAGTCAGAAAACACTTAAACCCATCGCTGTTCTGAACAACACTTAAACCCATCGCTGTTCTGAACATGGCTACAAGGAGAGCAGGAGCGCACCTACAGTCCGAACATCTCCAGAAGAGTAAGGAGATGACTGTCACAACTCAATTCCAACCAGATTTGTGTCTGGTTAATGGGTAAATGGAGACACAGGTTGTTAATGTTCTCTTGGGGTGGTCTCGCAGAGCTTACCACTTTGGCTTCTTCCTGGACCTGCTCCTTTAGACTTCAGTGGTGTAAGAGGACAAGGGTTGCAAACTGTTCCTTGAAAAATTATCTCAACCAATTATTACATATTTTTCCGCAATCAAACATATTTCTAGTCCTGAATAAACCAGGCCCAGATTCAAAGTATTGTTAAGACCCCCACAGCAACTACTTTGTTTTTATTTGCTCATTAGCCTAAAACAGCTGCTCCTTCCACTTCTCCCCTCCTGTCTGTTCTTTCAAAGATGGTTTCTGAAAGGGACAGAAAAAGACCTTCAGAAGGATAAAGGTAACTGGGAAAAAAAAAAAAAATCACACCCCACTCTGAAGTTAGCCTTGCGCTGCACTGTTTTGGGGGGTTTTTTTGGCAACTGCATAGAGTCAGAAGGAGTTGTGGGCCATGGTTATTATTCTGGCCAATTTTCAATTCCACATATCCTATACAAAACCGTTGTTACAAAAATGTACAATTCCTTGCGCTTCATTCAGCCAGATCAATAGTAGCCAGATCAGTCATGGCCAGTGGTGCAGAAATTGAGAGCAATTACCTTATCTGAAACAAGTGGACATGTTTATCATTTGTGGTCATCATGTTTCAGTGTAATGAAAGTGCATCAAATATTTGATAAGATTACATAAATATTTTTAATATCTGATGCTTCATGCCTGTGTCAAAGAAACAATATATGTCCTGCCTTCCCAGGACATTTTTTCAAGAAATATTGATTAAAGTCCACTCAACAGAACATGGGCAAACTTGAACATGGGCAAACTTGCACCTTCCCCATTCATGGAATGTTTTCTTGCTTAATGCTTCCATTGCAGAGAGTACATTTTTGCAATGGATTGTGATATTTTTGTTTTTACTCATTATAATCTCTCCCTGGAGAAATACCAGCTTACCTATACACTCAATTTTGCCTCAAGATACAGCATAAATGTGCTCCTGCAGACAACAGAAATTACATACACATATTAGAGGATGAAAATGGACCTTTTACTAAGATCAGATCCCTAGTCTTTAATTTTGGTGAGCATTGGATTCAGAGCTTGTCTCTGCAGCTGAAATAGAAAACCGGTAAAACAGTCTCTCAAGTTTTTGGCAGAGAGACAGAAATAATCTTATCTTTGTACTGTCCCTGCTGGTCTTTTTATCAGGAATCTCCCAAGAATTCTCAGCTAGAACATACTTCAAGTAAATGACCCCCTTAATCATCATGCTAAAATGTAAAAGTTTCGGGAAGTGTGGGGATATTTTCATCAAGAATGTTATCGCAGGAAATTCTTTTCTAAGGAATTGTGAATTAACTTGTTTTCTTTGCTCAAATGCTGAGGTTTCATTTATTTGAGCAATGCCTTTAAAGCAGCTGTTAAGAAAACAATAGGGCCACTCATCTAAAATAAAATAATATAATTAAAAAGTAAATCACTGCTGACACCAAAGTGTATTTAAAAGCAGCTGCAGTCAATAAGATGGTTGGATTTCAGTTCACAAAAATGAAAGGCATGCAGCCACATGGGACCAATAATGCTGTATGATTTATTGTAGAATAAACGTGCAGAACAAATCAGTAGAAATGTGGACCTGAAAGCAGAAAAAAGAAACTGTGAATATTTAAGTTTTTTTGTAATTTTTTGTGGAGCCATAAGAAGCAGAGATTAAGAGAAGAGTGTTTGAGAAAGGCCAATACAATCAGGACTGTATTCCTGATCAGCAAGAGAGAGGTATTCAGAAGAGTTCAGAAGTCTGTATCTGGGTAACGTGCAAAGAACTGTAAGTAAAACAGGTGGAAAGAAAAAAATCTTAATTAGTTCAGTAGTCTGATCATATCTTATAAAGCATTAAATTCAGATTCATTTGGCCATGCTTATAGTAAGTAGTACCTTCCTTCAAACACAGTCATTCCTTTTGTATGATTCAGTTATTTGAGAATAAAGTAACATTGTTTGTGAATATATACACTTGCAAATGTTCTCGCCTGTTGTATAGAGCAACTCTGACTCAGAAAATGAATAATTGGTGAGGTGTAAGCTGATGAGCAATTAGGATCTTTTCAGAACTTCGTGTGAGAAAGAGGTTTGTTTTCATCTATGAAATGAGCGGAACGTTTTGGAGAAATTGAAGCCGAGTGGCTAAGAGCATTAAACCTTGGCTCAGTGGTACTGGGTTTTGTTCCCAGAGTTTTCACAAATGTTTGTCTGACAGGAGGAAAGTTTACAGGAAGAGATAATGGTTAAAATTTAAGGTAATTCTGAAGTTCGGACATTGACCGTGTTTAATTAATTATACAGCTGAGTGGTGGGGAGGAGATAGACCACGTGAGGCAGCAGGAACTGTTCATAAGCAGAGTACTGGATCTTAGTTCCCAGGCTTTGAAAATATTCTGTAGGTTTTCCTGACCATCAGAATATATCTTACTGGAGACTGGATTTCCCTTTTTCTTGACTGTGTGATTTCTTTGTAGGGCATAATAATATATTTTCTTTTTTTATTGCATTTGCATAGTTCCTGTGAAATGTTATGACTTCTGTTTTGGGCACAGCAAGTAGCACTGTACGAAGTCTGTTCGTGCACAGAAAACTTAGTTTTGACATTACAATTGTCAAGACTGGATGGAGTGGCAAAAGGTCATTTGCTTTCTGACTGGGATAGAGATGGATGAGGCTGAATTAGTAGTTTGGCAGGATTTTTTTGAGGGGTGATATACTTTTTTTTAATGCATAGATTGTAATGCAGTGATTCCAGAACAGGATGAGACATAAAAAGTTTCCAACTTTGTAGATGATATCGGGGGAAAGGAATTGTTCAAAATTCTCATCTATCTTCCTTAGCCAAGTATCCTCGTTTATAAGCCCATTATAGTCACGTACGTATTGGAAAGACACAAATTTGTTCTTCAAAGCCAACAGCATGCCTGCTAAGGGCCTGGTTTATAGCATGCCTTTTAGCGGGGGTTTACATGGGGTTTGGTTTTGTGAAAGGTGTGGTTTGAGCCATAGGTTATCTATATCTGTTTGTCAGTTAATACAAAGTTAATGTAGTTAATGTATTTCACAGGCAGCTTGATCATGCTTGCTGCATTAATTAATGTTTTAACCATGAATTCAAATTGACAGTCCAGATTGTAGACGGTGCTGTGTTTGTATGTAATTCCTTAGATTATCAGAAGGCAGATGATCAAATCATTCAGTATTGTAGAGAAAGCGTGGTTTCTCCACCTTTATTTGTGGATCAGCAGGTGTCCCTTTTTCAGAGTTACAGATAAAACCAGTGGTGGTGTGATTGTCAGTCTTATTTCTTGCAAGGCATGTTGTTGTACCATCATAGCGCTGGTAGTCAGTGAACATGCTCGGAAAAAAACTTTCTGAACTGTAAGTGGCTTATTTGGTCTGCTAACTTCTCCATAGATTCTGTGTCTGTACGATTGTGCAAATGATTTACAGGAGAGCTCTAGAACTTAATTATTGTTTAAAAGCATTTTGAAATTCCTTGAGGCAAGGTGCCATGAAAATACAAAGTGCTATTAATTGCCTCATCAGAGCTCAGAGAATGCCACACTAATTGCATATTTAATAGCTTTTCAGTAGTTGTTGTGGTGCAAATACTTGGCAATTCTGCTGTAAGCGAACATTTCCATCAGTTTCTTTCAGTATACGGTACAGTGTAAGAAGACAAGATGGAATGACCCTGTGAATTTTGCATGCTTTTGCATTAGAAACACGAATGCTAAAAACATTCATCCTGATTAGCCAAAGGGTGACGTATCTTTAAAGTTACTCCAGTGAATAGAGTTCTAGCACTGGCTTCGTAATGAGACGTGGCATTTACCGTGTTTTGCTGCTCTGATTACTGACCTCTTTGGAAGTTTGCCCTGCAATAACGGAGCATTTCCAATCTCTTTAGAGATTAGTAACAAGAAAACAACCTAATTTTATTTTAAGGGATAGTAAATTACTCTAATAAAGTGGCTTAACACCTGGAATTAGGGCTTCAGTGGGACCAGTCTGGCCTGCTACTTTTGTACAAATAAAGAAGGGAATGATGTTTGTGTTCAGTGTTCTGCTGTAAATCCCCCAGCAGGAGTCTGGTATGAGAGGGGACTCGAGGGAGAAAAGAAAAAGGGATGAAGGAAAATAAATATCTTTGCACAGTATCCCTGATTTAAAAGAACTGAGCACAGTTCTAACACTGTGCAATTCTGATTACGGACTTACTAGAAAAGAGTTTGTTAGATACCTAAAGGAATACGAATGAGATGATCACAACAGAAATATGTGCTTTAAGCACATATTTCTGAGGTAAGCATATAAATAGGGCAGTGTTCGTATAATTTCAAAACAGCCATGGGAAATAGCAAGGGATGTACATCACAATAAGCATTTTTAGCCGTACACTTAGGTATACAGTTTTAAGGTGTGTCTTTCCCAGTTAGTGGTATTTTGCAGCTAAAATGAAAATCCTTGTATTTATCCTGACCTCACTGCAGTGATTGTTTCTCACTATTTTCTTATTTTTAGAATTAATATTGTGGCAAGCAAGTACAGTGCAATATGGTGAATGCCTTCCTTTTGAGTGCAAGCCTCTGTTTATGTTCCTTAATTTAGAACTGTTCTGATCATAAAATAACTGCATGAATGCTACACTCAGCAATTTGATGTCCTGGGGATTTTCCAAGAGTACTTTAGAGCTGCTCTTAAGACAAACACATTTCTTCATGTCTTGCTTATTACAGAGACAGCATCACCCATTTATCTCTGATTACTATAGGATGACATACAGCATTGTGGCTACAGGGTTTAATTCTTATTTCTCTGTTCTGTTTTTGCTGTTCTAAGTAAGCAACCAGAAACCAAAACAGTACTTTTTACAGTGGAATTAATAGCTCTTCCTTGGTATGTTAATTACATCAATTGCAGTTATCACTCTAATTGTAGCTCCTCCTGGTTTTAAAGCTGTAAGTCTTACATAATTCTTCTTCTAATATTAATTCTGCTCAATGGCACGTGTAAAGTATAGCCATATTAACTGAGCTAAAGATACCTAAAGCTCTTTAAGCAACAAGTAGTATGGGCACCAGGTAAGGAGATAACCTTCGTCTGACCTCCCACACTGTTCTGAGGGAACAGTTAGTACTAAATAGCTTACAAAAAAAAGAAAAAAATTAACAGGGTTTCCCAGCTGTCTAACTGCTGGAAAGCCAGAGGGAACCATCAGAGATGGGAGACAGTGTTACCTAGCTCAGGCCTCTGAAATGTCTAAGTACCGAGGAAACTTTTTGGGGTCAGTCTCAGTTTCTGGTTTTGCTTCTGTGTACCACCTACCTAAACAAGACCTTTCTAAATGTATACAAATCTACAGTGGAGAACAGGACAGAAGAGTTCCTTATCTTAGAAAAACAAAAGCTGTCCACTCCCCTAAAAGCTAATCCTGCCCTCTGGACAGGTAGTGCAGTCTGTTTCCTTCTCTGTCTCTCTGTCCTGACTTACAGGAGTGCAGAGGCAAAGATGAGGCAAAATTAAAGTACACACACAGAATCAGGGATATCAGCCTGGAGCTGCTCTCCGTGGAGGACTATGTAGATAGTCCTTTGAGTCACACAGTGTAGACTGAGCTGTTTTTCAAAGGGAAGGGAGTTGCAAGGAACGGAGGTAGTAAAGGCAGCCCCTGTGGGAAAAAAGACATCTCCACACCTTGGAGAAATCTCTGACATTCCTTTTAAAACCCTGCTCTCGTAAGTCCTGTCAGAGATAGAGATGACTTTATCCAAAATCTGAGACAAGCGTGTTTTGCTCATTAAATCTGGAGACAGGTTAATGTCCAAGCATAAACCATGAGACTACCCAGTGCCAGAGAAATGGTCCACAAGGGCAGTAATCTGTTTGTCACGGCAATGGCTGAAAGCGTATGGGGGAACAAAAAGATGTGAAATTGCTTTCTCTAAAGGAATTCTCCTTTCCAGATTACAGAAAATATAATTCATGATAGCATTCTCAATTCCTTAATTTGTTTAAAGGCTACATTTTTCACTGTTTTTTTTGGTGAGGTGTTTTTTTTGGGGGGGGGGGNGAACAACATCTTTACTGAAGGGAAATTAAACTGTTGTGATTGCCTCTATACAGCAGTTAAAACACATTTAGAATATTTATACTGTACATTCTGAATGAAAAAAAACCCACCTGACATTGATTTGTCAAAATGCTATCAAAGGTCAGGAAAGCTCACCTCCTGAGCCGATTTGCTGGTCTTATTTAAAATGACTTCCTATTATCTGAATAATTGTTTCTCCTCCATTCAAGCTACTACATTGGCTCATGTCTGAGAGAAGCAGCAGGATGAATAACCGTGATACCTGGAGTCTTACTGCCAGTATTTGCCAGAAGACAGAATTTTTCTCTGTCCCCGTTCTCTGGGCTGTTTCTCAGAGCAGACCCAGCCTTCTCCTGATGTTTCCTGCTGATATTTAAGCAGCTGAAACTCACTTATTTGTAGCATGCCCAAGAACCTGTCTCAGTGCTTTCATCCCTGGCTGTTTCGAAACCATTTGAAGGATCTTGAGAAAAAAATGCTGTAGTTACCCAAATATGAATCTGATGAATGAACCTAGTGCTTTAAAACACATTTATCATTAACTCTAGTGAATGCAGTTTTTGTCTTGCTGCTTGCAGGTTGCCATTTGCTTGCATACATCTGCTTTGCTGTACACAGATTGCCTTGGTGTGTTGGACTGGGTTTTGGTGGTGTTTTTTTTCCCCCACCATTTCTTTTGTGGTGTGCTCACCATTTCCAGATCATTTGTGAGTTTAAAATAACAGTAGGTTTATAGCACTTAGATATAGGATTAAAGGCTAGTTTAGTCTAAAGGACTGTTGAAATTGGGAAAGTTAAGACAGAAGGGTATGCATTGAATAAACCTATTAAGCAGAGGGTGGCAATTACACCACTATGGTCAGCTTCAAAATCTAGTTTAATCCCCTACTTTAAGAAGTAACCATTCCTAAGTGTAGTAAAAAGATCTTCCCTTGGTTTTGGCAAAGTAATTTAGGACACCCAAATGTTTCAGTAGTCCCAAACACAGCAAAGCATTGTATGAAGCAAAATGTGCAGTAGAAAATCAATGTGTGATCAAGAAGTGGGTTCACAAGGGAGACTCTTTTCCTGCAGAATCTGCTCAGCCACAGAAAATGAGAGCTCAAATACTCAGAGCGTAGCTAGGGCTCGTTAGCACACACTGCTAAGCTTTATACTATGCAAAAATGAATTATTGCTTTATTGGGACACCCTAGATTATGTAACTGCACCTTAATGGAAATAAAATAAAGCATATGATTTTCACTGTTGCCATTAGCAACAGTTCTGTTATTAATTTCAGCCTACATTCCCCTCCTGAAACAACCACTTCATTGAAAGAAAACCCTGTGGGACGGGTAATGCAGAAGGTTGTTAATGCAAAGTGAATCTGTGCTTCTGGGATACATACTAAGAGTAACAATGAACATACTTCTTTTTGCATCCCATCCTAGTAATTTTTAACAAAACCAGGAATTATAATTCCTATAATTCACTTCTAAAAGCTTTTTTAAACTTGCATTGTCTGTTAGCATCTGTGCAGTCACCACCCTGAAACTGCATTTTTTTCTGGAAAAATATGGACAATATCCACAGTTTGGGAAAATTCTCAGCCTGATTATCTAACAGAGGGGTTTTTCTTTGCAAAAGTGAGTATCAAATTGCTAAGTATCCAATTTAGGAAAGCTTTCCTGTACAGCATGGCAGTTAAGCTGGGACTGTCTGAAGCACTGGGTTACTTGCTCTCCTGAAACGGGACCTGTTCAGAGAGTAACAGTTCAGGATTGGACTTAAATGCTCATCTTTTCTTCCATTTGTCTTCAGTTGCACCTGAACAGTATTTCTTTATCTCAGCTGCAAAATTGTGCTTTTGTAATTGAGTGGATTTTATTAAAAACCCGGAAATTTCCCCGGACTTTCATATTTGGTCAACTGAAAAACACAGATCTTTTATTCTCTGAAATGTCATTACCTATTTTTTTCAAGAAAATAAATAAGACTTTAATTAAAGAAATGGCTGTTTGTACAGGGAAATATCAAAGTTGTATGTACTATGATCAAATAATGAATTCCATTCAGTCATATTTACATATCTTGTAATATGTGTGGTTTTCTCAGCTGCCACAAAATCACTATCATAAACATAGAGAAGTCAAAATAAAATGGGCAAACACAATCCTGGTATAATTCCACTGACTGAAATGTAATTTTGCTGTTGCTTAAAGTAACCCCAAACCTATGCTACTGGCTTTAAGTATAATCTGCCTGAATTTAAGTCAGTCACAGCATTAAACAGAATTTAGCTGTCATCAAATGGTAGAGATGTCTTTATCTTTAATTATGGGGTTTTTTTTTTCCCTTCCAAATGAAGTAATTTGTGACTAAAAGCTTAACCTTTTAAAAAATATTCTTTTTTATGAACTGGAAAAAAACAACTTCTGCATGTTCTTTCATCAAAGAGGGTCTGCATGTCAAGAAGAACTGCATCTCAGCACTGAGGCTTAGGGCAACTTCAGCAACCTCTTTGGCTGCACCCACAGGAAAACAGATGTGTTGCAATGATGTATTACCAGCTCACGATAGCAGCCATGCAAGTCAGCTTTTGTAATGACCATGCTAATAGCTATGGGAAACTTCTGACATGCTCCACATAAACAAGGAATCCTCAGAAACCTGGGCAGACTCAAAGCAGGCTGATTGCTTATGGACTTAATAAAATGTGCCCGTTCGGAGGGCGTTACAGGAGATGACATTCACAGTTGCTATAAAACAAACGTGTATATTTACATGAAGATGAACTCCACAGCAAATAAAGATGTATGTAGCTCCTTTTATCCCAGGAATATTTTTTTGCCACAGAGCAGACAACTATTTCCTTTTTCTTTTAAAGTTTTTACACATTTCAGTAATGTGCCTACATCAGTGTCCCCTTTTTATTCAAATACATCTGTAAAACTGAGGTAGGCAAGATGTCTACAGATTTTATCAACCAGGAGAAAACATGCCATATTTCAACTAATATCCATGGATGTCCAAATCTGTTCAGCATTAAATAACCAGGTATTTTGTGATACTTACTATTTTAAAGACAAAAGTGGTTTTTATTTTTCTCTCAACCTGGAAAGAAAGTGTGCATTTATATTGGGGTAAAATAATACTTTTTTTTCTTGTACTCTGGTCTCGTAATGTATATTCTGGCACATCTATTGCTGCAGTTGAATTCTTCATAAATGATTATTATGCAATTCAACTTCTACTGAAGGCCATGCTATTGAATCATAACATTCCTGTGGTACACCTCAATCATAACGTAATTAGAATTTAATTACACATACTTAAAATTACAGTCACTTCCCTCTTACCCGATAACAACTTTCTAGCATTAAGTGGCTATTAGATTAAAAAAGTTGTAGTCCAGAGCTCAGAACTCCTCCTTCTCCAGCAAGTAGTCTAACCATGAGTTTTGCACTGTAGCCCCAAAATTGAATCCTTTTTTCAGGCTGTTGTGGTTTAACCCCAGGTGGCAAATAAGCCCCATGCAACCGCTCGTTTACTCCCCCCCCGCCCCCGATGGGATGAGGAAGAGTATCAGAAGACTAAAATTGAGAAAACTCTTGAGTTGAGATAAAGACAATTTAATAAGTAAAGCAAAAACCACACACATCAGCAAAGCAAAACGAGGAATTCATTCACTGCTTCCCATGGGCAGGCAGGTGTTCAGCCATCTCCAGGAAAGCAGGGCTCCATCACGCATAATGGTTACTTGGGAAGACAAATGCCATAACTCTGAACATGCCACCTGCCTTCTTCTTCCCCCAGTTTTATATATTGAGCGTGACATCACATGGTATGGAATATCCCTTTAGTCAGTTGGGATCAGCTGTCCCGGCTGTGTCTCACCCCAACTTTTTGTGCCCTCCCAGCCTACTCGCTGGCGGGGCGATATGAGGAGCAGAAAACGCCTTGACTCCGTGTAAGCACTGCTCAGCAATAATTAACACTGTTTTCAGCACAATTCCAAAACAGTCCCATACTAGCTGCTATAAAGAAAATTAACTTTATCCCAGCCAAACACAGCATGCAGGCTGGGGTAATTTCATCAGCAGACTAGACAGCAAAGCCATCTAGATAGTCTTTCACTCAGCAGCAGGGGACAGTTGCAAGATAGTTGTAAACATAGCCCCCTTGGCAGAATATTGTACCTATATAAGGGTATAAATACTAGTAGAGCATTATGGCAAACGCTGTCACCATTCCTAGTTTATAAGAAAGATTTCTGCTTTCAGAAGGGAGCTTCATGCTGACAGTCCCAAGTAAACACATCATTTTTAGTAATGAGTGAGGTACGTAAGCCCCTAAGAGGAATAACTATAGCGTCCTCTTGTCTTTGGTGCCGAGTCTTCAGGTTTCCTTGTAGACTACGTGGCTGCTCACAGCATGCAAGCAGATGTTTGTATCTTCTCTTAAATGTTTCCTCCTAACATTGCTCTGCAACAAGACATCTAACTATACAGTGTATGTAGCAAAAAGGAGCCAAAAATTGGGAGTTTGAAGACTTCTGTTAGCCTGAAACTATTTTCATGAACTGAAGAAGTCAGGGATATTGAACGCACGCTTTTCACATCCTCAAGTGATTTTTGTGTGTCTACATAGCGTGGAGGTGGAATAAGGTCTATTTATACTCATAATAGAAGACTGATCAGCTTTTAAGAGCACCAGACTATCCCTCTAAAGCACTATATCATTCTCATTTTCATAGCATTTGATTCCCCACAGAAGGCATACTGTGCATTATACTTTTTCATTCTTACCTTGTCTCTTTCTCCTTCAATAAAAATATATTTTTTGAGGGAAAGGATGATCCTTCAGTGGAGATGCTATCTTAAAACTCGGATATGTAGGTTTATTTCCAGAAGACACTCAATTCATCATCTGTGAATTGAGTATAATGTTGCTTTTTCTACTTTCTAAGAATCTTGTGAAAATAAGTCCACTGTGGATAGAAAGGCATTCAGATATTATGAGGATGAATGTTGCGGAAGAAATTAAGTATTCTCTGTTCTAAAACAATCGAATGAATGTCAAGCAGTGGTGGTGTGAAATGAGTGAAATTAAGTTCTGGTTCAAAACAGGTGTTTTTCATTCCCACAGTTCGTTGACTCTTACTCTGATTTTGCTGTCAGATAATACACTGTCATTTGTTTAGCTGAACCAAATCAAATCATTATCATGAAGTGCTAAGTGATCTGCACAGTAACATTTTTTAATGTTATTTGGCACACATAAAATAAAAATAGTAATAAAAATTACTCATAAAAATAACTTCCAGTAAAAAAAAATACTAATCACGTTGGTTACCAAAAAGCAGCAGGAGTACATAAAATAGTTTAGGGGCTTTCCAGATCCTACTAATCTCTCTTTTATTCTAAAGGTATTCAGATGAGACTTTAAACTTTTGCTGAAAGCTTTCATTACATTTTAATGGATGTTACCCTTTAAACAAGTTGTTTTAAATCCCCTTGGTTGAGAAAGACTTCAAATCAAATTCTATCTTCAATGCTGCTTTTTCCAGCTATGTCCCACTTTTTTTCTTAAAGATGAGGAAATGTTTTTAATCTTTTGTAAAGTGCACAGAGAAACGATCTAATTTAGCAGAGGTTTCATACCAAGGGGTTCTATTTGTTGCCATTTAATGACTTTATTCTCTGTGCGCCTTCATTTGTACTTTGCAGGAACAACTGGATGTAAAGAAAATGATTAATTTTTACCAATCTCAGAATGGCAGTAAGGCTGTCTGTATCAGAATGACATTATCAACTTTTTAAAATCACGCTATTAGGATTTTTTGGAGGACAGTACTTTCACAGGGAACAGCTATTGGGCCAACCACCTGACCCCAGCTTGAAGCGCAAATGTAGAAAGCAGATCTGGAGAAAAGGATAATTGTTTGCTGGTTTTGCGTGTTCTAATTTAGGCCACAATCCAAAAAAGATTGAAGTCAATCTAGAAACTACTTTGGCTCCACTGGACTTTTTGAGCAAGCTTTAAACATGTAGAGAAGGGTCAGTCTATTTCAACTAGAAACTGAAATCATATAATTGAACTAATAACTGAAATTGAAGATGAGGCTTCAGTAGGCTCTACAAAGATTTTATACCGGGTTTCATAAATGATTATGCCTAACCACTCTTTTCAGAGGGATGAAAACTCCTGAGAGCTTATACTAATTTAATTATTAAATCGTGACTTCCTACTTCTAGGAGTAGCAGAGGTGCTGCATCAACATCAGCACGTTCTCACACAAATGGGGGCACAGACAGACCTGTGCAGGCAAGTTGCTGAGGAGCAGGGCATATTGCTCCCGTAAGGAGCTGCCCGCATGCAAATGCGGTGTGCCAGGGCTGACCAGTGGAGCAGCACGGCGCAGCGCACCCTTACCGCCCTCAAGGGAGAATTTCATACCTGTACTCCATTGTGTGGTATCAATATGCCCGAAAGAAACTGAGCAAAAACTCAATTGCAGATTCCCAAGTATGAATTCTGTGATCTGTACTCAAGGAGGAAACCCCCTTCAATGTGAAAAGGAAAGAGGGTAGCAACTTTCCTTTTGCGTGTCTCTGTAACAACTGACAGATAGTCCCAAATTTGCTCCTTGACAACTTCCACATGCACAGAGGCATAACATAGGCTTGACAGTTTTTTCCCCTTTTATTTTTTCCTTTTGTTGTTGGGAAGAGGTGTGGATCAGACTTTACCTAAAGGATTTTTCAACAGCTCCGAGCAAGGGCATCAGTGCCCTTCCCGTTCAATTGTTCGGACATTGTAACATTTTGGCACTCCATCATTGTGCAAATGATCTAGTTTTCTTTTTCAAAGTCTAACAGTTTCAATACTTGGGAATCATTGTTTCCCAGCCAAATATATAAAGGATGATAAGACAACTTGCAACATACAACAGTGAAACATCCTAGTTCTGTTTGCTATATTTTGATGTGAATTTGAGAGTTTGTTTAATTCAAAAATCAAAGCAAAATTTTGGGAATATGAAAAGGAGAGAAAAATGGGTACAAATGTAATACAGCAAGCCCTAAGAAAATGGCAACTAAAATTAATCAAAATTAAAGCATGTAGTGTTTTATGCCTCTACAGTAAAGTCTGTGCAATTGGGTTATTCAAGGCAGTTGGATTATATCAAGCAGTTGTATATTATTAATTTGTGGGTTTCTCTTCAGGCATTTCATATCCTCTCAGTTTCTACCATCTGCCAATAATTATAGCTAAAGTGATTGGCCAGCAAATCCAAGTACTGTATCGTTTCTATAGATTGCTCTCTATCTATAGATTGTTTACAAGGCTGTGAATTTATGTGGTGGATAACACCTGTTTGCCTGGGCTGTTTAAGTTTATCATGTTCCCTTAAAAATACGGAGGTCAGTTGGAGAGGCTGGAGGCAGAGAAAGGTGGCCGCTTTTCTGGAGGAACTCCCCAAAGCTGCTCCCTGCAGGAAGCTGGAGAGACGCAGGCTGGTGGCACCACGAGTGGCGAGTGGAGCTGCGTTCCCCAGGCTGGCGCAAAGCCTGGTAGCCAGACCTCACGTGGCAACAGCCCCACAGACCCCGGGAGGCGGCAAGCAGAATTTACTGTATTATTTTCCAGGATTTCATCTTCTTGACATAAACACTTGTCCAAAGAGTAGTTTTTAGTGTACAAAATATCTACTGAGGTATCTGTCTATGAGTGCATGTAGAAGTAAATACACACTGGCATTAATAACAGTGTAGATGTTACATTTTTAATTTTTTTAAAAAATTAGAAATATAACAAATCTGCATGATGGAGATGACTGCATAATTAGAATATCAGTCTGGAATAACAATGATTTCATTCAAGTTGCAACTTGATCTTGTGTAATTGTCAAGGAGCTCCAGGTACCAAAAACGTGCGGTTTCGTTCCAGGCCCAACAGAACATTGGATTCTACATATTTTGATTTTGATTACTGTTCAGGAAGTGGCCATGAATTCAGCTCTTGCATCTAATTTTTCACCTCCCTTGAAAATTCAGGGATGTCTGAATGCATCATGCTGTCTTCTGTATCTCCTTCCCTCTGCACTTACTACTAAGCTATTAACCATAGTTCATCCACTCTTGGTATGCTTTTTTAATTTGAATAGCACATGTTAAAATGCTTTCAGACATGAGTGATTTGGATGTCATTGACATAATTACTGGCTTCTGTTAGATAAGCAGTGTATTATTTTAATAAACATAACCATCTATGCTCATAACAGACTTTCTTTGGGATGTAAAATACACAGTTAATAATTTTGAATGCAAATGTGTTCTCAAGGCAAGTAAATGAAGATATGTCTGGCTGGAGAGTCTTAGGGTGTTGAAACAAGGAAAGTTAAAAATTAGACCAAATTCCATTGACGGAGAAAGACAAGTAACGACTTTTAACTTCAGACATTTAACTTAATTTAGTCAGTTTCCTTTTAAATCCTCTTGAGGGGAAAGCTGTCTCTTCCACTTTTGAAGGCATGGAGGTAAGAAGAAGGTTGCCATAGATGAATCCGGATGTGATGCACCTCTTGTGCATGGAGCGTGTCCCTGCGTGGTGCCGCCCAGCCCAGCGGGGAGACTGGCAGAAGGTTGTGCTGGCGGCTCAGCCTTCTGCTCCTCACCCAGGGCCTGCCCCTGTGAATCCACCTGCTGCCATAGCTCTGCTGCGTGCTGTTTGATTGCTCCCTTTCATCCTAGAATTCTTTTATTCCAACTACATTAGTAGTATGTGAGTTTGATTAAATCTTTTTATACTTACTTGCATTTATAGTCAGACTTTCAGCGATATTAGCTCAGGATGTTTAATGTAGTATAGGCTTTGGCCAAGCATCTGTATTCTTAAAAAGGATTTTCAAGAAATGGCTTATCTATCCACTCAGGCTGAGGGAGAGGTCATGTCACATATGTATTCCCCAGACTGAAAACCTTTTGTGGTACAGAGAGGGACCATCAGCGCTGTAATTACTTTGCTTTGGTAAAAAGAGGGAGTCAGAAAACATTGAGAGTGATAGAAACAACCAGTGAATATGGTTTTCTTTAAACAGGGGTGTATATGGACTAGAGCTAGTCTAGGGCATCAGAACTCTGGCTATCAAGCAGGAAATTGCACTATTATCACTAAACTGAAAGGTCAGCTCTGTTGGAAGTGTCAATTACTGGTAATGTATGAGGTGGGTTTCTTAGTCTAATTGGGAAATATTTTTAAAAGACATTAGAAATCATGTAAGTGAGTTGTGAACTTTGTCTTCCTCTAAGGCAAATTACTGCAGTGGATTCCTAAGGGAGATGCGGAAAATGCCTCTAAAAAAGTGTGATAGATGTCTTCTGAGTACCAGAGCCTTGTTAACAGCCCCCTGCCTTTGTCCTGGGTTTATTGTACCAATATAAAGTTTAGAAATGCTGGTGCAGGAATGCCTACAGAGTTTAGGAAATAATCTTTGGACAATGCTTTGCCGCACTTTGGGCTTCCACAGGTGGGTGCTATATTTCACCCTGTAATTTTTACGTGAGTAAATAGAGAGCAAAGAGAAAGTGTTATCAATGGCCTTACTTGGAGGAGATTTCAGTGCCTCCACCATGGACTCTTTACATCCTTACACATAGGAGGATAATAAATAATATATCATACATGTTCACAGGGTGTGTTAGATTGCCTAGAGCAGCAGCCTCTAGTTTTTGCCTGCTTCTTGGCCCATGGAGCTGTAACACATTAAAAGCAATTTTTCTGCCTTTGCTTGCTTTCACCTGGTAAGTTCCTCTGGCCACAAGGATTGTCAGAGTCACAAAATCAACAGCCCAAGATACACTTTTTGCTAACAAACTGCTACATGTGGACTAACGGCCCAGGATACATCACAGTTATCTTTCTGTGATAGAGTTACTAGAACAAACTCAGTTTGGCCATATTGGTTTTGGGGTATTTCCCCAGTGCAAAGGTCTTCTCCTTATTTACACCTGCCATCACATTGCACCACTCTGAAAGCTTTCCCTTCAGCTCACGATGCAAAACCGACACGGTCTGTGAACTGCTGCTGGTGTTTTAACCTCACTTCTGTTCCTGCAGAAAGGAAAGAGACCGTGCCCAAGGTCTGACTGCCTTTGCTTTCTGCTCTGGCCTCCTGCATTCATATAGGCTCCTTGATCAGCCCTGTGCAGCTGAGGACACGAGGTGCTCAGACAACAAAAAGGACAAAGTATATTTCTCATAGAATTTGAGGCACAGTTTGCTCTAGTACCTCTTGCTTTTTGCTGTAAATCATATTACATTGTAAAATTGTTCCAATCGCCTTCTTGTTTTGTGTCTCTTCACAGAGCGATGAGGTTTTAACAGTCATCAAGGCAAAAGCACAGTGGCCTGCCTGGCAACCTCTGAATGTGTAAGTAAGTAGGGAATAGTATGTCTCAATAGCCTTGTGTTCAGTGTAGGCTAATGGACTGCTCTGATCTCGTTGTCTCATATAATCATTCGCTCTTGTAAAGATACAATCTAAAAATATTTTGATAGATGAGTTTTTAATCTTTTGGGGTTTTTTTTTCACCAACAGTTGCTTCTCTCATTCTTTGCTTTTTAGCATCTCTTCATTTTTTACATGCTTTGGATCACTATTACAGAAGGACTATCCCATGGAGTTTGTGCCTTCATTGAACACTGATGTTTATTCAATGCTTGCTAAAAAAAATATACTGTACTACTCTACATGTAGTATTTTTAGCATCTTGTGTCCCGCACTGTGACAACACACTGTCAATACAGCAATCCACCAACAAAAAACTCCTGAAGGACTAACTCTTTAAAATGGTTATCTAGACATTCTATGATAGTATCATGATCCAAGTGAGA
The DNA here is from genome assembly GCA_013398815.1 of Ibidorhyncha struthersii. Classification (NCBI taxonomy): domain Eukaryota; kingdom Metazoa; phylum Chordata; class Aves; order Charadriiformes; family Charadriidae; genus Ibidorhyncha; species Ibidorhyncha struthersii. The sequence goes on from VZSZ01009990.1 coordinate 830,559, forward strand.
CAGCTAAATAGCTTCCCGTGATCCTAATTCTGGGGTCTCTGGCACTTAGCAGAAAAGAGGACAGAACTCTTCTTTCAGGATACTCTTGAATTTACTGGTTGTCTTTTTTGGGAGGAGGGCAGGTGTCGAGGGGGTGGGGTGGTGGTGGTGTTTCCTGTGTAACTTGTCTGTGCTTGGCCCAAAGTTCGTACTAATTCTCCAGACCCAAATCAATGAGACTTACTAGAAGTGACTAAAGATGAGAACCAAGTATAAAGGCTCACCCCATTAGCTGAGAGTCAAATGAAGTCCTTGGGGAAGCAGGGCAATTGATCTACTGCAAGATCATAGGGACCAGGTAGTCCTGTTTATTCTGTAAAAAGTATAAGGGAAGCAGTTAGTGGAACACTGTGTCTGGTTTTGTCATCTGTATTTCAGAAAGTATGTGAAAATTTGGAGGTTAGTCAGAAAAAAGCTGCCAAAGAGTTTAGTTTTTAGAAAACATCCCATACTGTAAGAGGCTTAGAAACTCTTAAGCAGCTTAGGACTTAAGCTATTCAGTTTATCCCCTCCCCGCCTGTGAAAAAAAAAAGGTTAGGAGGTGAGCACAGCTTAAATAGTGAAAAGATTTCCGATAGCTGATGCCTTTTTAATCTAGGAAAAAAAACCACCCCTATGAAATCCCTCATAGCATGGAAGTTAAGGAAATTCGTGATGAGGAAATTCTCACTAAAGGCATGGGAAAAGGGTTTAACAGCGTGACTAACCTTCAGAGCAGCTTACCTGAACATGAGATGGATTTTCCATCACTTGAATATATTTTAACCTGACACAGAGTTGTAGGCTCTGCACAGGAATTGTGAGGTAGGCTTTTCTTGGCTGGTGTTATGCAAGTGGTCAGTCAAGGTGACAGAAATGGCATTCTTTATTTATGGTCTTATTCCCTGAATTTTTCAGTATTTTGATTTGGTAGTGTTTGCAATGTAGTAGCTGTGGATAGCATTTTTTTTCCTTGCTGCCTTCTTTCTATTCACTCCAAATTAACACTTTAAAATGGATTTTTTTTTTTTTTCCCACGTCTCTGTTCTTCTACGGTGAGGTCTCTGACTGATACAAGCCATTTATTTTTTCCTTCCAATTTCAGTTACTTTCCCAGAGAAACATTTATGTATGATGTTTCTGTATCAAGGTGCACAATATTACTAGGAATTGACTGCTCTGGGTGCTTGGAAGGCTTTGGCCTTGACAGGAGAGCAGGTCTGTACTTTGTTCACAGAAAGATGGAGAGAGGATCTCCTGCTCCAGAGTTCAATCCATCATTTTTCAAATACACTGAATATACTAGGTAACAAAAATCAAAGCTAATTAAAGTATGTTGCCTCTGGTTGTAATAGCTAGTTCAACACAGCACTGAGAAACTTCACAAAAAAGTTGGGAGTGAACAACTTCAGGTACTTTCTAGGCGTATTCTTTCACAGGCATGCCTGCAAATGCTTTTGCAGCATCCTCCAGATGTTCTTCCAGTTAATTCTTACCTTTTCTATATGGTATTTCTCACCTTTCAGTAACATCAAAAGGAATAAATCTTGGTATTTGTGCTTTCAAATGCTGTGCAAAGGTTCCGCTAACAAATGTTCCTTCACTTTACAGGTAGCATTAGATTTTTGTTTTTTTTAAATAATTTTTATCATATTTTGCCATAATGTCCTTCTTTTTGATTCCATTTAAAAATATGATCTAAGCTTCAAATGAAGACAAAATTTTCAATAGCCATTAACTTCTGGTGTTAATTTCCCATTTGCTGTTATGGATGGTCCTTCTTGGAATTTAGATCAAAGTTGTGCAAGTAATGGATAATGATGCCTCAGGATAACCATTTGGTGTATTATTATGCATAACAAAGCCATCTTACTAATGAAGAATTGACTAAAAGTCATGAATAACCTTCTTTTGCATAATCATTAGTTATAGATTCAATATATAATACGGTATGATAGCGGTGCCAAAGTGCTGTTTCAATGTGTCATAATCAGCACAGCCTAAAAACCTTCCTGAATGTGTTTTACACCGATTATAAAATGCATAATACTAGTGAGCCAATTTTAAAGTGTCAAAAGTTGGCAAATTCAGCCTGCTCACCCTTTGAAGTTTACCTCCTGATTCCATATAGTGATTTTTATTGCTATCCCTATCCAAGTTGCAGTACCAAGTTAGTTATGGCGATTACATTTAAAATTGGAGGGAGGAGGGGAACAATTACCTCCAAAACTTGTGAGAGGGCAGATAAGGGTATTAATCTATTTGTGGAGAATGTGGGATAAGGCACCACGGACACCAGGCTGCCACCCCGGGTGAATGCGGTAGCTGAGAGTAACTACCCCCAGTTAATGGGACTGGAGTGCAGGGACATCCACAGGGGTGGTGGCAGGCACTGTCATGGAGGGGAGACTTATGGGCTCGGTGTTTGCTTGTCGCAGGCATCAGCTCAGTCAGACCCATCCCTTTCCAGGGAAACCCGAGCCCACACAGGGTAATCACCAGCCAGCCAGGACAGGCACTGCACCTGCCCCTGGGGCTGCCGGGTCCTCTCCGTCTTCCCAAAACAGCGAGGGAGACTGCAGCACCTCCTCTCCTTACAGAGGCTGTGGCAAGGCAAGCTGCTAGTTCTTGCCCTCATCTTGAGCAGCTGGTGAGCCCTTGTGTTTCCACTCTGGTCACCTGTAATCACGTGTGAGAGGATGGCCTTGGCCGGGCACCTCTTATGGAATCATCATTGGATTAAATGGCTTTTCTTCTACTCTGTCAATACCGGTCGATGAGGCTGTGACTCTTGAGGCCACTCGTACCTCATTAAGTAATGTTTCAAGCTCTGTATGGACTGAGGGCAGGAAGTGTCTAAGTCTGTATCTAAATCTGATGGTGATGCCAAAAGCCTTTGGTTCATGACACCAGAGATAGGAAGAGAAATATAACTGGGAGCTTTTCTTTTGCTTAGGGAGAAGAAAATAGAGACTTCTCAGTGGAGACCCAGTGGGCACTAAGTGCCTCCCCAGGGAGAGGTCTTTGGCTTCAGACATGAGTTCAGATGCAAGAAATTACAGAAGCGGTTGAGACAAGTTGCCAGCCCTAAGCAGGAAAGGATAGAATGACACTGAGTGTGTCAAGTGCTTTCTGTTAAATACTATTAAGACTAATACACTTTAACATATTGCCATCTCCCAGCTCCCAGTACGATATAATGATGTTGAACCTCTATCCTGCCATAGACCTCATACTTCACTGCCTTTTATCATTCCTCTCCTCAGTTCCTGTATACACTTACTCTTTGTCACTGTTTTCTTTTTCTGTTTTCTTCCCATCACTCATTTTCATTATCTTCCATTCAGTTTCTTATCCAGGGCACCAGCATGCAAAAAATCTGAGTTGTTGAATGCAGGAGACGGTTTTGGGTGATCTTTGTGAACTAGCTTTATGGTTGCCCAACCGAGAAAGCAGTATTAGTAGCATAAGAAGGAGTGCCAGACCAAGTAATAAAACAGTTTGCTGTTGCTTATGTTTGTATTACCAAGTTGTGTGTCTGAAATACTGACTTTAAAGTACTTGCAGGGAATGCATTCTTCCTTGAGTGTAATGATGTCAGTATACAGCATGCTGTCAAATGAAAGCAGTTTTTCTTATCCTACTTGTATAAACAAGAGCACAGCTCATGGCTCCCTTCCTCTCAGCTGTGTTTTGGGCAGAATCAAATTTTACTTCTATATTCAGCTGCAAATCATCGGCCTTTTGCAGTATGGAGGATAAAATACAGCAAATACAGACAGTACAACTGGTATCCAAATCTGCATATCTGGCACCTGTAAAATAATCAGGCCATGACAGAAGAATTTGGGGATAAAGAAGGCAAGACTTTTAAAGATAATATGCATCAAATTCCACAGGAGCTTCTACCTTTAAAAATCTTGCCTTGAATTCTCTTACCCTAAATAGATCCTTTTTTTTTGGGGGGGGGCTATATTCATTATGCCTTTATTTTGAATCCAGACATCTCTATTGTGACACCCCCTTTTTCATTCAACAAGCGCTTTTATCTAAATAAGAGCTTCCCAGGATAATCCACCAGAAGAAAATAAGCACAAAACCTGATCAATTAGTCCCACTCTACAACGTGAGTTACAGAGTCAGTTACAAGAAGAAAAACAGGACCCGTTCCAGAGGTGTGGGGGAGAGTCAGTTGTTGGGCATGGAAGCAACTGTCAATTCCACATCTTGGCATAAGCTGAATTGTCTTTAACGTGGCAAAATCCAAGCCATGTAGTGTTGTCAGGGCACTTGCTGTTTTTAGAGCTGCCTGTTTTTTCACAGTCACTATGTCCTCTGTGATTCCTCACCATCAGGGAAAGGAATTATCATACGTGTATCTTTCTTTTATATGATGCTGCATTTGTCATGATGGTTGGGGAGTAGGAGAAAGCAAATGGCGGAGCTCTGATTTTTCCAAAATGGCAGGACTTCCAAGCCAAGATACCGCATCAGAACAAGGAATATCATTTCACCATACAGTTCTCGGGTCTCTGAAAAAAAAAAAAGAGTGGAATTGAAAACGGGTAGTTGCATAGGTGTCACACATTAATAGACATCTCTCTGGGTAGTTTCTGACATTTCAAAAATATGTCTCTTTCTTAATATAGTCAAAGGGAGAAGTATTTGAATGGCAATTCTTGTGTCTAATCACTTTTTTGTAGTTCCTGTAAACCAGGAAAGCATTCAGCCCTATGCAACACTGGAATACAGACTTCCAAGTACATATAGCCTAACACTGATAAATATAAACATGGATCAGACACAGGATGGAAATTATTCTCCAGTATGTCACGTCTTCCATTATTAAACACTCAGACATTATAAATTATTAAATACCGCTACAGATAGCGTGACTTTCCAACTATTTTCATGTGTTCATTCTGGGTTTTCCTGATATATAAAAAGGCAATATTGATTTTGAAAAAAAAATAATTGAAAAAGTAGCTTTATCTTTCTGTTGTAAAACAGATGTTTCAGCCGATGGATCATACTAGCTGGAGAAAAAAATGCTGACATACTCTTGGGAATCGAAAGCCAAACCACAGAGGAGTAGGGAGTTTCATCACTTAGGGATTTTAGCATTCGTTTGTTTCTCATTTTATTTCTTTTTCACTTACATTTTTTACTTTTTGCCTTTTTTACTTTACTGTAATCTTCTGCTATCCTTGTGCCCACAAAACTTCTCTTCCTTAAAGTAGCCTCCATATTTAGGTCACTGAATGATTACTTAGATGTTGTTAGATGGAGAACCACTTAACTCAGAAAGGGAACTCTTTACTGTCTTCTGAAATGTAATGAAAAAACTCTCTCTCCTCATCTTATGCTTCATTGTTAAAGATCTCATTTTATTGTGTCTGATATTCTACTCTTTACAACTCACATGGCTTTAATGTGGTTTTGTCTCACTGATAAATATCCTTGTGTAAAACTACCCAAGGTTATGTATACAGTTGCATACTTGAAAGACAATTTCAGGAGTGAAAACAGCTTTAATAATAACAATTTGTGACTACATTAATATTACTGATATTATCTAATCAGTTCCATCAGATGGCAGAGAGCTGAAACATAGACATTATACATGTAAACACGATGTGTTGCTGAACCTTTCTGTTGAACTTCTCACATGCTGCAAGTTTTGTGAGGTTCACAGAGAGATACTCGTTTACAAAAGAATGTTGGAAAGCATTTAAGCAATCATTTTCTGTAAACACCTAATTCTAAAACTTTCAGTTCCTGAAGTGTTTACATACCTAAATAGCTATTAGTAACATTACTAAGTGTATAAAAATACAACCAACTTTCAGCATTCCCAAAGCTAAATACATTTTCATAAAGTTGAGGGGACCTCTGTTAGGTAATAGGCTGCAACTAAATCATATTAACTTCCATTATTTAGTTGTTGCCCTGCCTATTTTATCAGCGACAGCCTGATCTGACAGAAATCTTCAAGTAGACCTTTTAAGTCAGGCACAGACCCATATGGTCAGCAAAATAAAGGGTATCCCCCAATATGGAGAAGACTTTCCTGGAACTTGGAAGGTTTAGGTTTAGGTTTAGTTCTCCTTTCCTCATGATGAGATTTGAATGGTAACACCTATGTCTCAATGTAAAATTCAAACCAGCAACCTACACAGTGAGAGCCCTTTACTATCACATATCATGTTCTTCTAGCTCAAGCCTTGCTATTTTGCACGGAATAATTAAATATTTGTTAGCCAGAGAAAGCAAGCAATCACTAGGATTTTCCCCTCAAGAAAAGGAAGGAGAGACAGAAGAGGTCTCTGAAGATTAATCTCTAAAATGTTTGGTAAACAGTGAGTTAATCAGCTTTGTAAAATGGGGAAGGGGTATGTGTGTAATAAGTACAGATCAGTTGCAGGTTCTCATTAATTAGAAATCACTCTGTCTTTGGGGCACTGATGCAATGAGGATAGCTTTTTCAGTCCCCTGGCTTCCATGGAAGACAGACTGTTCCTGGCCAACATAACTATTTTGCTCTATTTCCAGGTGTTTAGCCTTTTTTTAAACACCTTCACACTACTTAAAATAGAATGCACGAATTAGGTAATTTTTGAAAAGACGACATTTAGATTTGTCTCCTTTTTGACTGATATTTACTGAATTCAACTTAAGAAACAATGTTTCTGTTCACCCAAGAATACACTTTTAATGTGAATGCAAATTTGCTTAGATCTAGTTGAAATTGATTTTCCATTACTTGCTTAATTTCTCTGTGCTGGAAATAGGACAAAATTACATATATTTGCATTACATTCATAACAAATGGAGCAGTTTTTTAGAACAAAGATTTCAAGCAGACATTTCCTTTTGTGCTGTCCTATAAAATAAATGTTATTTGAGGAATCTTTTTAAGATTTTCTGAAAATCTTTCAGAAGTAGTCTTTTTTAGGATTTATGCAGTTGATCTTTATACCTATATACCCATATACCTTTATACCTTTATACCTATCCAGAAAATTTGAGCAATTGAGTTACCTGTTCATCTATGTGAACTACCTATTTCTTTCTAAACTGCATATGTGTGGATAAAGTGTATGTGCATATGTGCCGTAACTAACGCTGGCATTCTTCCTTTAATAAGACTTAAATTAAAAAATATTTATAGGCTGTATTCAAAATCAGTACCTTCTTGTGCTACCTACATTTGGCATAATTTCTTTCAGAGAGCTTAACACGGAGACTGTTGGAGGAAAAAGAAACAGATGCACAGAGTAGTTTCCTGGCCTCAACCAGTGATCTTACTGGACAGGAAAGAAGATTTTTGTTTCTCTCTGTCTACTTGTTGCCTCTGATTTTGGTAAAAACAAGCTAGCATCAACAACTTGCTTATTCCCTTGTATCATGTTTTAATTTTGAGATGGTTCACTGCAGTTAATTGTTATAAATATTAAGGTTAAAATAATTAAGCGGTTTCCATCAACTACATTTTTAAGGCATTTCAAATAGGGTCGCTATGTGCTGAAATCATGTGTGACAGCAGCACAGGTCTGAGCCAGCTGAGCCAGTCTGAACAAGAGGAGGAGAGAAGGTATAGTTGTGCAGCCTTCCGACCCAGTCAGTCCCCAACACGTGTTCAGAGTCCTCGGCACAAACCCACACCGACCCCTTTGCTGCCAAGTCTTGCATCAGCTGCTGCTTGAACGCACCAAAATAAAACCACCTCGTATATGCCTATATGCTATAGTTGCACCTTAAGTGACTTTCCTACAGAAATGTGTTCACTTTCTGTAGGGAATGTTACAATTTCTGTAGGGATGGAAGGTACATGACTTAAGGAGGGCCAATAGTGTTTGTTTAATTGTTTAGGAAATCCACGTAGCCAAAATATGGTCCATTTAGTCACATCATTAGAAAATAAGCCCACCTGTTTGCAGAGCAGTTATCCCAGAGACGCTCTGTGCCAGCAAGAGGACTGTCTCATTCCCTTGCTGCCACCACCTGGTCCAGCATGGATGTGCCTACGCACCGAACCCCGACAGAAACCCTTGCTCACGCTTTTCCTCTGGAGCCAGACATTTGCCGTGTGTAACTCAGAATCCCAATGTCAGAGCCAAATGCTGCTCTCTACTAAATCTATATTCATCAGCTTTGAGAGGGGAAGATTCAAATCAATGCACCTTTCAGCTTTGATAACAGAGAGGCTTTAGATAAAAAATAATGAAATGCCCAGAGCCCTAGAAACCAGACACCTGACAACGTCTGTAAGTTAATTCTGTGAATTAGTCTTCCTAGAGTGTCTTATTAAGGGTTGATAGAATTATTCACAAGTACCACGCTAAACTTCTCATAGTGTAAAAACTAAAATTCATTGAAAAGTACCTACTAATTTTCTTTAATCAATTTCTATAGAGAAGTCAGAGTTTTAAATTTTGCAGTCATTCTAGTTCCTATCCATCCACTTAAAATATTTCACATGAAATGAAATGGTACCTTTAGTTCTTTTAAAATATTATGTAGTCACAGAAGTTTTGTTTTGTGTGATGTGTAGGAGAACAAATTCTGAGATTAGTTGCTCGTTTTCAGTTGTGTGACTTTTCGTATCCCATTAAGAATACCGAAACCCTTTCCTGTCTTGCTGTGCAATGCACTGTCCATATATCGGAATTTATAAAAATATACATCAGAAATGAGTAAATTATTCAGTTGATTAAGTAATCAAGTCCTCAGACTACCTATCTGAGAATTAAAACAAAGACATGTTTGAACATGCATACTTGTATTTGGGGTTAACTGGCATTCCAAATGTCAAAGTACAGCCTGAACTGCAATTAACCAGCTGTAATGGGCATAGTTTAAATTTTATTTTTTATTTTCTCCAAAGTGATAAGAAGAGCTCATATCATAGTCCTTTAATCATCTATCCACTGTATATCATTAACATTTGATTATACAAATTGCTTATAAACACTGTTCCACCTAATGATTTGAAAAATAAATCATGCATGTATAATTTCACCTAGTGTGACTAAGAGTCAGCAAAGGGTTATGTAAAAATAAGGAAGCTTATTATTTATTGCTACATCTTATATTCCTTATAACGCTTATTTTTCCTGCATACTTGTTAGACATTTTCTCCTAATTGGTTGAACACTGCATTTATCTTTCACTTCCTCTGTACTTTTAAGAAAGTAAGGTTCAGATATTTTCTTGCTTTACAAATTTATATATCCTTCCATTGCTGCATTTAACTCATTGAACACCATACAACGTGCATGCGGTTGCATTACCTGTAAGTCTCTTTTAATAGAGAAAAATGACTGTAGATAACTCTCCTGTTATAAGAGAAAAGTGTACTATCAAGCCAAGCAGCTGTTAAATCTTCTGGTGAGGAAAGGGTGAAGACATACGAAGGGCTGGGATATTATTTTAATTAAGAGAAAATAATGTAGGTCACATGGGCAACTATTTGCTATACTGTGGGTGCAACCCGGTGACTTCAGAGCATTTGTGATACAGTGGAACTTTGGTGGCTCTGCGTTTAGGGAGCTGGGGTGTGAAAGGAGCACACAGAGGAGCTCACAGTTCTGTTCTAAAAAAAACCCGTGCTATTTTGGGCACCAGTAATGTTTTGATGTTACAATAGATTTTTGAAAGGCATTTTCTTTCCTTTAATACAGTAGCAGAACTGTGAATAGTATGACTCTTGCAGAATATATTACATATTAGATCATTATACAGAATGCACTATAAAATTAATAGCAGTACCACTGCAGAAGAAGGAAAATAGTACTGTAAGGCTCCATGGGACACGATCTTTACTCACAAACTTCAATATTCCTTCCATTTTAGATTATTTTCTAAAAAAAAAATTCAATATCTATACTACAGATAAATTCTTCTGTCAGTGTGCATGGTAATGCCATTAATGTTAGTTGATTTACTCCAAAGCTAAGGTGCAAATAACTTCATCGGTGTGTAACTATTCCTTTAGCATATGGGACAATTTCATACATTTCACTTTCCTCATGTGAGTAGTTACCTAAGTATGATTTGTGAGAGTACAATCTCTGTCCATACAGTAAAGTGGATAGCACAAACTGTTCAAAATAATGACTGATTAAAACCAAAACTTAAACAATTATCATGCTAAGACAGTGTCAAGTTGTTGCCTGAAGCAAACATTAATGACCATTTTAGGGATTCTTGGGAGGAAAAATAGCTTATGGTGTTAACTGCAGATAATAGCTTACAATATCAACAGCTCTTTGACCACAGTAGTGTGAACATTACTTGGCTAACACATGCCTGGGAAGTCGGCCATAGAAACCAAACCAGTCGTTGCCATTATAACAGCACCATTACTGTACCCCTAGTGCACTGAATTCACATCAACGTGATTTTCAATCAGTAACAGCTGAATCCAGGAAAATAAAACTTCCAGAAAAGAAAGAATTAAATTTGTACAAGCCTGTCTCATTGATAACAAGTCATCATGAACAACCGAAAATAAAAAGATATAAAATTGCTGGTAGCTAAAGCATGAAGAATTGAAACAAGGAATAGGCTGATGAACTGTCTGAGTTACAAATTTATTCTCACGACTTGCCATTGTAATGAAGTGGGATGAGTGAAATGTGGTTATATTTGACATCTCACTGAATCTGTGTTATCCTAAAAGAAAATATATGAGTTTTTTTGCTGAAGAATTATGATGTGCTTTTCTCTTGACAGATGAGTTGATTTAAATTTTGAGATGCTTGAAAGTATTTTTTAAACCCCTAAGTGACTTTCCAAATACAGATATGCTTTTATAAGAATAAAAGAAGTTGTAATGTTGTATCATATGGCCCATATTCTGCCTTAAGTAGGTGCTCTGGGAATATTTTAAAAAGATTTCATGTGAGGTATGTCTTGTCTAAACTTAAACCCCTACTTTAATTCTGTGGTGAAAGCATTACAATCTCTATAGTGTATGTATTTATAACCGTGAAGAGTCTTCATAACGAATAGCTACCTCAGCTATCTACAGCTGTAGGAATACACTGCAACAGGAGCAGATCCGCAGAGTAAAACAGTGCTGAGGAAGTGACACACTCTGGGGACAGGAGATGGCTTTGGGTGGCTGCCACGGAGGCCACATGGAACGTGGCTGCCTGCCGGCACCGGAAGCACAGCGTAGAAGCTCCAGGCTAGATTGATTGGAAAGACATCAGGTCCACACTCAGAGATTGCTCTGGGATATGAACCAAAGCACAGTGGGAAATTCACCTCAAAAGCGCGCCTCTGATCTCGACTAAAACACCCGTATGCTTGTCCCTCTGTGCTCGTATGGAATGCTGCGCAGTGTCATTACACACGTTACAATTCAGTGCTGGCACACAACAGTACAAAGTGATTTCAGGATTTGCCTGAACAGAGAAAAATAGCATACTCAGTCGTTTTCTTGTCTGAGTGAATTTGACCAATGGATTCATTTTTTTAACAAGTACAAAATGTGGGAAACGTTACGTATCAATTATAGTTCACCTTGTAGGATACTGATTACAATATCTTGTTTTCCACTGGTTTAATTTTACTGCATGTTAAGTATTCAGACTGAAATTTTCATGCCAAGTTGGAGGTTTAAATGTTATAAAGGTTTAAAATGTTATAATAACTGTTTAACTATGAAGGTCTTGTATTGCCATCTTTTGGAAAAATGACTTGATAATCAATGAGTCGAAAAATTCATCCACATCCGACCAAGTTTAATGAATGTACAGCGATCTCAGTATTCCTATGATCACTCGTTAACATCTGGTAGCTCTTCATTTCTTCAGAAACTGACCCTATTTGAGATGCCATATAAAGCATAGATGGATGAACAAAATTTTGGCAAAGTCTGTAGTGGAAGCCAGTGAAATGCAGTGAGAACAAAATCAGAATGCAGAACTAGGACTGATGGGGAAACATTTTCAGACTGAAGCTTTTTGGAATGCAAAACAATTTGTAATAGTTAAAAGTGAGATATTTTTGTGAAGCTGCAGGAAGATGTGGAGGAAAGCAATACATATGAATTGGCGTTTGCACACTGTATCATGGCCAACAGTATCACTCTTGCAAGAAGTAATCAGGACCTGAGTTTAAATAACATATATAGAGATGTAGATGTGAAACACTCGTTCTTTAGTGATTCCACAATAAGTGATATTTTTCTTACGTTAATTACAAGTAAAAAAAAGTATGTTGAATTCCTAAAACTAAGAAATGGTCAAATTCCAACCTATTTTCTTAGCAACTAACTTCTTTAAAGTAAAAGCTTTCATGGGAAATATAGCAAAAGCAAAAAGAAGCCTGTTGTCAGAGGAAAAATACATTATCTGTAGAAGAAGTCCAAGCACATCAATTAAAGTAAATATCTTGTTCAGATTTATGGACTCAGTTTTTTGGATGACATCTCTTGTCATAGTCCTATATGGAAAAAATGCTTTCTCAGAGTGTATTTGTTATGGGGTGATGATGAAAATGCTTTGTCTTTAAAAAACTTAGGTTTCATGGTCAACTGCTCACAAGGGAACAGGAGTGTAATTTTAATAATATTTCTGAGTTTAGACTTTTAGAAAATCCATTTAGTTATAAGCTGCAGTAGTAGCTATAAATTCTTGCAGAACTTTCTCAGCATTCTATGGTATCTGTTCCTGCAAAGAGATATAGCCATAAGAAACTGAAAATACCATGTTCTGGTTGCTCTGTGCTTTTCAGGTGTAATCTTATACTAGCATGGATGTACTATTTGAGCCTTATAGTTAAACGTCATATTAACTTAAGTAGTCCAATGACATGCATCTCAGGGATAGAACGTGATAGCCTGCAAAGATTTCTGTTCCTTCCCTCTGTCCCCAAATATAGTGTTCTGTAAAGTATATATTTTATTCTTGCATGGCAACATTTTATTTTGATAGTGCTATTACAGCATGTGTGTCTTTACTTTTTATTTCTGTAAATCTCTGGTGTTTTTTTTTTCCCTCTTGTTATCTCCCACTGTCACATTGTGCTGTCTATCCTAAAATGGGCTAAAAGCCAATATCTGTCAATCCAGATGTAAATGAGGATTCCTTCCACAAAATGACAGTATAGTACTAGGAAACATTTTCAAAGTTTGAAGGTTTTGTGTACAAAATGAGAGGAATGAGAAGGCCAGACAGAGTTGCTTGTTTCTATGGCAACGTGATGTGTCTAGCTCAGCTATTTTCTCCTTTTATGATTTTATAGATAGCTGGGATTAATCCAGTGAAGTTTAATATTGTCAAAAATAGAAGAATTCTAACCCTCAGTCTAATCAGACATAGTAATGCATAAATGCATCTGATATACAAAAAAAAAACATATAGGGAAAATGTCAATTGTCACTTTTGATAACATGAAGGCAAATACATAAATATCTCTGGAGCTTCCAAATAATTCTGAGTGCTCCAGCTTTGCATTTGGCTAATAGTTAAACTATATCTTAGGTCAGAAAACTTCCTATGGTATATCCTTACTTGCTGTGATATATCATTCGGCCACACTGTTGATGTGTTGATGTTAAGGACCCCCCATTTCCCCTAAACCATGAGGCAATCCCTGCTGGTATGACTTGAAGTACTTTGGAAGTTTCACAGAAGTGTCAGTGAACTCCTGACAGCTGTATGCAGGAGTAATTTATGTTGAATGAGCAGTTTATGCATCAGCAGAGCTAATCAACACACTTTTGTTAAAAGGCTTTGACTTCAGAATGAAAGCTTTCACATAAAAATCAGCTCTAAGTGGTAAATTTATGGCTTCACATTGAAAACAGAAAATCTTCCTAGAGCTTTTAGATTTTTTTAATATAAATTCTAAATTTTATCTAAAAAGCAGAAATATTTGTTTCACCAAACCCAAAAGAACTACTTGAAGTAAATCTCAGACAAAACACAATTTAAAAATCTGTATATTGACAGATATATATTTGGCATTTTTATTAGTTTTTATAATTCATCTGAATTTGAGGTTAGGTGTGATTGAGCTCAAAATACACGTGTATATATTTGGATAGTTAATATATAGTTATTATACTTAATAATAATTAAAATATAGTTAATATAAGATAATATATAATAATAATATAAGATAAAAACTTTGATCATGTGAATTTCCATTTTGTTAATATTTTAGGAACTTAACAAGAATGAGCAAATCCAACACCATACGCTGCCCTTGCAACTTGGTTACTCTATTTTAATGGCTCTACAGAGCTCCAAGTAAATGAGACAAGAACTTAGTCTCTTATTTTTCACAGAAAACAGGACTCAGTAATGCTGGGTTGTATACTAGCAGCACGAGGCTGCAAATGTCTGCCTCTCCTACCATGAGGTCACATACTGTTGTAAAGTACTGTGTTTACCTGAGTCTTTGTGTGTATACTTATATACATTTATGAAGTGTTGACTAAAAAAACCTAATCAGAAAACTACCTCATCCTTGTAAAAAGAATTAATGTATTAAGTGTTACGTGTATTATTGAGACTTAGGAAAACTTCATTGTTTGACAGATGGTCTGACACCCACATTAAGAAATTCATAATTCAACCTCAAAAAAGTAAGGAAGAACATATGTGTTTGTTGGAAAAGAAAAAAAAAATTGTATCGATCATTTTTTTTGTCAGAGCAAGCACATATGGCAGTTCCATTTTCTATCACTTACCATTTACTTTCTATTTAAAATTCAAATGTCACTAGGCAAGGAAAAAAGTTGAGTATTAAAACATAGAAAAGATTTAACTAAGAACAATCACTGCAAGAACTTTATACTAATTGCTCATGGAAATTAATGGCCATCCAATTAAATCAAACTTACTCATCCCATTCTATTCTTGCTTTTGTTTTCTTTACATGTTCCTCCCATTGGTAGTTACTGTTTTATGATTATTTCCCAACCATCTGTTGTCTTTCCTTGAGCCAAAATAATTTCCCTTTATAATTTCATGAGTAATCGTGTATGCATTATTTTCACACAATTATATGTGTACTTACTAATCCTAACTCCTCATTCTTGTGTAAATACTCACAGAGTAACTGGAACAATTTGCCATTTAAATTTCTAGTGAACAGAAATCTATATGCAAAACTTCAAACTTCCAATTGTTATCTCCGTGCATTGTTATGAATGTAATGATAATTAAACATTTACTGTAATTCACATCTCCAGACACCAAAAGGCATATGCAATTTAGATGGATATAGATGCTGCATGAAAAGGGATGTGTATCATATTAATATAGGTGGTGCTGTTGAACATCTTCAGAGATTACACTGGGACAGGGGAAATGTAAAATGCAGTCCTGAGCTTTTGACGCTTGCAAAATAAATGGTTTTGAAATGCATAACAATACTATTGTAAAAACTTTGAAAGGAATTTGGAGTATCTACATTTTGTAGATATTCCAATAAATAGCTTCATAGTCGTTTTTGTTAAAAGGAGCTATTTGCTGCAATCTAACATTCAGAATAAATTAAATTGATATCAAATCAGTGTTCATTGCTAAAACAGTCTCATAAATAATGCTGTGCTATTTATCTGATACTGTTAACGGGAGAGGAAAGGATGAGAAATCTGGCCGTGATGGCTCTTATGACAGGTTGAAGAACTGATCTTTCATCAGTGTTTCTCAGGACAAACAGAGCACAGTCAGGGTTTTGTGGGTTAGCCAGGTGAAAAGGAGATATAAAGCCACAGCCAGGTGAAAAGGAGATATAAAGCCACAGCACTCTTACACCATCCCACAGGATTTCCTTTGTAAACATAGCTGTAATTGCTCTGGGCAGACAATTAGCAGCCCCAAAGCTGCTAGGAAGAGAGAGGTTTCCTGAATTTGTACAGTTAGAGTCCTTTGGCTTTGTAGTCAGCCTGGCCTGGATAAAAACGCAGTAATGCCATTTATTGCAAAAGGATTCCTGAAACATGGTTTGATTGGGAATGCACAGTAAGTGGTCTAAGAAGCGCCATGAATTTATTCTAAACAGGAGCAGATGTTGCCAGCACCATGTGGGATAACCACACCTAACTGGTTTGTGACAACCTGCAAAGAACACACACAAAAATCAGCAGTTTTCAGAAACTGCAATCCTAACTTGAGATATCTGAGAATGTTTTTCAGTGAGAAAAGCCTATTCACATTTATGAATCATATCATTATGGTACACCCATTCTGAAGGTATTAAATAATATTAATGAATAATATTATTATCTAAAGTAGCAATCCAGGTATGATTAGATGACAATATGAAAATGTCTGAAAGATGTGCTGCACAAAGTCCCTTCCTTTTGTAATGCTTTTAAAAAATACCCAGATTAATGATATTTTAGAACAGCATTTGTTCTGATTAGTGGGTTTAATGTCAGTGGTAATGATGTAACCCCTTAGTTGTGTATGCCATTACATATCCATCTCTTTTAGCTGGTTATCGGCCACATTCTCATTTTAATACATAGAGCAAAGTAAGAGGTTGTTATGCAGGACTTTTTGTAGTCCAGAAAGTAAATGGATAAAATTTGTTGTGGCTTTCTTTTTTCTTTCATTATGAAACAAAATAGCCAAACTCCTACTGTCACCTCCTCTAAGTTGGTGCTCAGAGACAAAACCAGCTTGGCATCAAAGTGCTTTTCAACTTTTGTATGGATGTCAGTCAAATTTAATTGACTCAGTGTTCATTTTATTGTAGTTTCCTTTTCCCTGGCTTTTTTTGGATATGCACATGTTTAAATTATTCATTAGGTTAAATGCTTGCCTGCCCTGCCTTTAAGCAGAACTGAAGAAGGATTCTCCCCTCCTTCTGTCCAACTCTTACATTCTGTTTTTATGTTCAGGTGTTGATATCTGCTCATAAAAAAAAAAAACTTTGTTGTCCATGTAATGGTCCTAATTCTTTTGCATTACTTCCTAAATGGTTTTCTTAATAATACGTCATTTAAATATGCATCTAATTTGTTCTGTTAGTTGCAGACTTCTAGGAGAATGATATTTTCCATTCAGTTTTAGAAATTCATTTTCTTCATTTCTTTTCTTTGAAGGTAGTGCACTTTTCAGGATGTTAAGATTTTAAAGTTTATTCACTAAAGTAGATGTTGTGTAGGTGCCACTGGTAGGCAGGAGGTGCAGAGTTGGAAGTTCAAGGGTGTGAAATACGTTTCCATGCTCACAATGTTATTTGTATCAATAGCAAAAAGTTCTAAAGATGAATGAATAGATTGTTCATCCTGGACAGTGTACATGTGATGTAGTGTAAGTCTCTAAGAAAGAAGGATGTCACTGTTGCTGACTAGAGGTATAATAGGCAACCCATTTACTATTTCCCTAAAATATGCAGTTTTCATGATCTATATAATTTGCCAAGTCCTCAGATTAAAAAAAATAGTGTTTTCGCATCATGAGCACCACCTAGAACTGACACTAAACAAGTGGCAATGTGGCCCACAGCACTCTCAACTACGCACCTCCTCCAGTAGTCAGATTGGACTGGCTTCTTTTGCCTTTACACTTTTTTCTCCCTATCTGAAAAGCCTACTACGTTATCCTTAGCACAAGTGAGATCAGATCCTGGTATACTCAAACGAATCTAGTAGCCAGACTCTAATAATAGGCTTAGGACAATTATACCTTAATACAGCTCTGTGAAGAAACCTGGAGAGGTATAAGCTATTTCAAACTCCCATACACTCCCTATAGTTACTAAACCCATAGAATCAGACTTTTTTCCCCAGCATAAAATATATGACTACCTGAACTATAACTTTATTTCAAACAGCTATTGTAACAATTAGTATTTTATGTTCTCCTGTTCTCTCTAACATGCCCACTTAATCACAACACAGCTGAAGTCAGAACTGGGATTACTGTGAAGCACTGCACAAATTCACTATTTCTGAAGATGTTTCAGGCTGTTGGCTTTTCCTCCACTGCTGCATAACAAGCATCTAATACATTGTTTTCATTTATTTGAAAAAAATTCTTTGGTTTTGTGCTGCCACAGCTAGAATCACTTCTGGTAGCCAGCCTGGTGAGTTTAACAGCTAGCAAGAGATTCTCTGCTCTACACTGCACTTTGCAGTGGAAAACCAGATGCTCTTCCCAGTCAGATCTGTTCTCATATAATAGGCTCTTGTATTGCTGGAAAATTCTTTATGCATGGGTGAGGCAAATGGCTTTCTTATATGAATATAGTGCACATAGCATCCAGTAGTAACATTCACACTGATTCCAGCCATACGAACTCAGCCCTATCAATGGTCATATTTGTTGAGCTAGTTAGTATCGTAGAGACAAAGAGTACATGCTCAGGCTGCCTTTTTCTACTTCTTTTACTTGTATACTAACCAAATATTAAGCCAAAAGTAACCTCCAAGTTTTATTCTGCAAAATATTATTTTTACTATTTCTCTCCAGTAACTCTCCACAACCACCATGCTTATGTGTGCTCTATCACCTGTTACGGGGGTAGCAGTAGAAGACAATAGTATTGATCCAACACTCAAAAATATGTCTTGCAGCAAGTTGAGTTTTCTGTTGGCTTGTCAAAGACTTTCTTAACACCACCNAATTGTCACATAGGGGAAAAACTTGTAAAGCAAAATCATGTTTGTGCTCTTCTGATGTTAAAAAAACACAAAACCAGAACAAAACAAAACAGAAGGGGAGAAAAGGAGCATTTTCTTATGCTGTTCAGTATATGGCATCCCTATAGCTGGAGATCCAAATCATGCTGACAAAAGAAACTAGAATAAAAAATAAAGAAAATTGAAAACATTAGGATGCAGGACAGTATCTAGTACCTCGCTGCACTCTGTACTGCGTGACAGGAATTGTCCGCAGCCTGATCAGGTTCACGGTGGAAAAGTACTGTCTGCTTCAGCAGGACATCCCAGCCCTGTGGGGCTCTCAAGGTTGTCACCTATACCTTACCTAATGTTTAGGATTTGCTTTGCAACTCCCATTCACTGCTGTTTTTATGTATGTACATGTGTAGGGGACGGAAAAGGGACATATTTGTCTCCTACAGGAAATTCACATCAGTTACAAACTTCAGGCTTTTCCTGTAAGCATTACCCAAAAAGTTCAACCTGTCACAGAGGAACACTTTCTTAAAATTTAAAAGCCTTAAAATGGCAATATGTACTTGTATTGAAAGCAGAGATAAAGAAGATGAGCTACATTCCTATTTTATCAGGTGTGTTAACAACACAGAAATGAAAAAGGTTGGGTTTGGGGTGCACTTGGGTGCCTTTTTACACTTAGTTTCCTCCAGGGAGATCCATAGGCCAATATTAGGACCCTTGAGCCAGATGTGTTGTTGAAGTATCCATGGAAGGGTTTAGGTTCCTGCCAGCTTCATAAATTCATCATTTATGTAGACACTGGAAATGTGAAATTTATCATTTTATTAAAAAAAAACCCCACCCAAATACCAAAGATGTCTATTGTCTAAGCCCAGTCAGTGCCTATCCCTATGCCTAGGTAGTAGTTATCGACTATGCCTTAGATCAGCCCATTTCCTTAATTACAGCAACAGAGGAAGGACTCTGAATGTTAGTTAGTTACTTAGACACCTTACATTTGAAACTGCATAACTATGCAAAATCATTGTCTTTGGGCTGTTCTGTTTTTTTTCTAATGTGCTGAGAGTGCTATGAGCCAGAAAAATTACACAAATGAAATGCCACATTTTCACAGGGATGCAAACATTTACAGGAAGAATAAACTCCTCATGACTAGAGAAGAAAAGTGTACGTGCATTATATATACACAGCTACCTAACCCAAAATGATGAGGGATGATGAATAACACTGTAAAAAAAATCCCATGTATTAAAAATAAGCATGGTGTTTAGATGCTCATAAAACAGTGTGTTTTGGCATAAAATAGGAAAAAAAAAATGACTTGACTCTATTGATCCAAGTCCTGTAACTGAAAAAACTTGGGTTAACATCAGTATTTGGTAGAGCAGAGTTGCCAAAATAATGTTTTAAATAATTCCGCATTTGTTTTGTTGCTCATGAGAATGATGCCATGAAGAGTTCCAGCTTTTCATCTGCGAAGAAAAACCTCTAGTTCAGGCCTGATTTTATTTCCCATTTGCATAAGAATGAGACAGTTGCTCATGAGCATCGCAGAGCACTGCGTGATTCAGCATGATTTCTTCCAAGGGAATGGCAGGCAAAGGCTGGATGAATCAAGGTGTTTTCACATACACTGGCAGACACCTGCAAAAGTCTTGGCTGAACTCTCTAGGACAGACAGCGGCCATTCATCTCTCACTTACATGAGCGCTAGAACTCTATTAACGGGTGCTTTCACAACACACACACAAACACAGTAGCACTTCCAAGCACTTTTGACACTGGAATTTGTATTATCTTTGGGGCGGGGGTGGGAAGGGGTGGTGTCAAAAGTATCCCAGCAATCGAAACCTCAGGGTATTTCTCTGCTATTTTACTTCAATTTTTTTGTAAGTAGCATAACCAATTTTTTTAAATTATTGTTATTATACAACTAAGAAATAAACATGCCGCTGCAGCTCTTTATTGCTTCATCTCTCTCGCCCATTAATCTGTAAATCTTCTTGAACGACGTCAAAGGAGTTTCTCAGACGGTATATGGAGACTAAAAATATAGAGTGCTGAGCAGGAGTCCTCTCCGTGTCCTGCTTCTCCATCGCCATGTACCAGACACAGTGTCACGCCAGTGTTCAGCATTTCACAGTTTGAAGCACTAGTTTCGTTGCCTTTTAACAGCAAACTTGAATTCAGTTGTTAATAGTCTTCCTATGGCCAATTTGCAGGAGAGCTGCTCCCTCTGCTGAGTTTTCTGTCGATCGTCACCGGCACCTGATGTCCTTTCTCACCATGCTCGGCCCCAGCCCGGACTGGAACGTGGGCCTGTCCGCCGAAGACCTCTGTACCAAGGACTGTGGCTGGGTTCAGAAGGTCGTTCAGGATTTAATACCCTGGGATGCTGGCACAGACAGTGGCGTTACCTATGAGGTACGCGGACTATTTGTAATATTTTCAAAACATAACTTTTACCTTAATGCAGTGAAAAATAAAAGCTACTGGAACCATGGTAACACCATATATGCCTCTATACTACTCTAGTAAAAATTTTGCTTATAATGAAGTGTTTTAGACAGATGCTAGCCACAGTTACTGTCAGTATTGTGTCTGAATTCCCTGAGCATTATTATTAATGGAATAATATTACATTCACCTGGAAAATTATTATATTCACCTATTGGCTAAATGGAAGACTTGGTTTGCTCAAAACTAAACGTTCAGGTGTCCAAGTCCTTTGATGCAAATCTGTGTGCCACCACAGCAGCCACATCAACCTGAGTTTTCTACTGCTTCAACCCAATGCCAACTATTCTGCTTGGCAAAGAAAACTTAACTATTCCTTACAGCAGGGATTGAAACTGTGGACTTCTCATCACTACAAGACTCTCAAACCATCCATTTTCTCTGTCTCCATCACTCTTTCAGTCTAGGAAGAGATTCACGTCATCCTCAGGTAAAGTCCCGTTTTTGACCAAATGAGTTACGTCAAGTTACTGAATTGGTTAGGTCTCCACAGGTGACGTGTGTACCTACACTATGTGTCTATACAGACCATATAGACAGCTGAACTTAGGCAAGATTAGTCACATCCTCAAATACCACACATATTCCACACGTTACACATATAACATATACCACACATATTTTTAGATGGCAGAAGTTGGTTGTTTTTTTCATTCAGACCTGGTCTTTTTAGAAGCTAAGGAATTTCTCCAGTTATAATGCAGCTCTGGAGGCACATCAAATACATTTTTTTATTAATGTAGTTATCTAACCACACAGCAAGGCATACATCTTACGGTGAACCCAGCTTCAGGGTTGAATCCCTAAGTGTTAGAGAAGTGCTGCCTAACAAAAAAACCAACCAACCCACAACCCCTTACCATTAAGTATGACTGTACCGAGTTCATCTTATATTGGAATTTCCCAATATAGCATTTCAGAGAAGTTTTAGTTTCTGCAGATAAATTGTACTATTAATAATAATTATTAGTTTCTTTCTTAACTTTTTTTCTTCTTGATTGCAGTCTCCTAACAAACCTACAGTGCCTCAAGAGAAGATCAGACCACTTACAAGCTTAGATCATCCTCAAAGTCCATTTTATGATCCAGAAGGAGGATCTATCAAGCTGGTAGCCAGAGTTGTCATTGAAAGAATTGCACGCAAGGTATAATATATATATATACACATAAAATATCTCAAGCAAGCAAAAAACTCCACTTCATAAACCGAAAAAACAATCCTTCCTCTCCCTCCAAATCTACCCTCCTTAACCTACTCACAACAAAGATAATGGCAGAAAAGAACTAAAACTATCTGAAGGTATTATTTCTCCTAATTCTGGTAATTGCTGCATCTGCTTAATTGGAGATTTTTTTTTAAGTATACATAGGAATGAGAAAATAAAAAAATGCTGCAGATGCAACAGTGCCTCACAGTGTATTGTTTTAGCCCCTCTCGCTGTGTACACATGAGTTTCCTGTATCCAATCTCCACAATAATTTCTTTGCAGGGGGAGCAATGCAATATCGTACCTGATAACATAGATGATATTGTGGCTGATCTAGCACCAGAGGAAAAAGAAGAAGGTACATTTTAAATTAGTTTGTACTGTACTAATTTATATTTTGTTCCATTCTCCATTGTCATTTCTAGATAAAGTACAAAACTGACTTAGGATCAAAAGCCAAAAAGTGATTTAGGTTTTCATCTTTTCTGGTATCTACTATTAGCCTTCTCTTACAGAGCAAAGAAATTGCACGTGTACCTGGAAGATGACAATAACAAAAAAAGCAGTAAGAGAAGCCTTTGGGGGTTCAAATAAAAAGGTTTTGTTGGTTGGTTGTCTTTTTTTTAAATGGAAGTTGACAGTCATTTTTTTTCCTTTGGGTTAAGATAGAGTGCAGGAGGAAAGACTGTATCCTATTAGCATCTAAAGGAATCACCACCCAAGTAAAGAGAAGCGCACGGAGGACAATCTCTTTCTAATGTTCACTGCCTTTTCTTACTTTTTAGATGACACCCCGGAGACCTGCATATATTCAAACTGGTCCCCATGGTCAGCCTGCAGCTCTTCTACCTGTGAAAAGGGCAAGAGGATGAGGCAGAGAATGCTCAAAGCTCAGCTGGACCTCAGTGTGCCCTGCCCAGATACCCAAGATTTTCAGCCATGCATGGGTCCAGGCTGCAGCGATGAAGGTAATCAAGAGGAAAGGGTGGAAGAGAAGAACACCTTGTAGTGTCTACTTTTGCTTTAAAGTTCTTAAAGCTGTTGGTTGCTGTATGGCTTGGATTATGACAAACAGAGGAATAATTGCTGAAGAATACAAACTGAAGCTGCCTCTGGGCCATTTTGCAGTTCCTTTGAGTCAGTGCATGCAGTACATAGAAGTATAAAGGAAAGGAGTAGAGTAAGCAACAGAGGAGAGAATGTGAGAGGCAGCATAAAAGGGATACTGCACACAAATGGGCAGCTATAGATTTATCAGCAATTCTGCTAATATTAGCAATTGAAATGGTTCTCTGTATTTTAGATGGTTCCACTTGCATGATGTCTGACTGGATTACATGGTCCCCCTGTAGTGTTTCCTGTGGAATGGGAACGCGATCTAGAGAGAGATATGTAAAACAATTCCCTGAAGACGGCTCTATGTGCAAAGTGCCTACTGAAGAGACTGAGAAATGTATTGTAAATGAGGAATGTTGTAAGTATTTTATTTAGCTTTGTAAAATCCAGCTGATAGCAGGAGCACCGCCCAAACCATTTTTTGGTATGAGGTCTATTAGTGAATGATTTTCTCTGTCCATTTTGAATAGCCCCTAGCAGCTGCCTTGTCACTGAATGGGGAGAGTGGGATGAATGCAGTGCTAGCTGTGGCATGGGCATGAAGAGACGACACAGAATGATCAAGATGACTCCTGCTGATGGATCCATGTGCAAGGCAGAAACTACAGAGGCAGAGAAATGCATGATGCCGGAATGCCGTAAGTGTCCACAAGTTTATCTCCTCTGCTACAAAGAGAGGCATCATTTCTGACACTTTGCTCCATCACACAAAGAATATAGCTAAACCAGCAGCAATGTTGCTTTTTCTTGTTCTCCTTAAAATTAGATCCCTTAGGGAATGTGCATTAAATACCACATTCACCATCAGGATGAAAGTATCAATAAAAATTATTCAGTGGTATCCTATTACTATACTACCCATACAGTGATGTGTATATTAGCAAGTCACACCTAAGCAACTCTAATTTATGGAATGAGGTATATTTAATCATAAGACTAGAATAAAACAGTGCCCTCTCCTTTTAGCTCATCAACAGTTCAGAAATTGAGGTGCTCCTTTAGTGCAATAAGCCAGTCTCACTCTTACTGTGACTATTAATATTGTTTTTAATTTCTTAAGAAATGTTAAGATTTTCATCAAAGATTGAAAGAGTTAAGTTTAAAAATATTTTTGGTAGATAAAATGTGGAAGTAACACATTTTAGACTATATTAATTTGACCTCCAGTTCTGTCCACTGCAACATTCTAGGTTTTTTTACAGGAGTTATGATTGTTAAACTATCTATTTCCCAGAAGCACTGGGACTTTGCAGACACGAATAAGATATAGAAAAAGATAGCAAAGAAAAGGTATTAAAACTAAGCAAACCTTTTTTCTTAATGTATTGTTTTCTGAGCTTCTTCAGCAATATTGTTCAGCTTGTGATTAATTTTGTCCAAAGTGACAACAAAGTATAATTGGTTGATGACAGATAAACCGTAGTACATTTTCCACCTGTATTATTTTCAAAATGTATACCTGCGTAATTCATATATAACAAGAATTCATTACTTTTTTGTTTTTATATTAGATACCATCCCCTGTCTACTCTCTCCTTGGTCTGAATGGAGTGACTGCAGTGTAACATGTGGGAAAGGAATGCGCACCCGGCAAAGGATGCTGAAATCTGCTGCTGAGCTTGGAGACTGCAATGAGGAGCTGGAACAAGCAGAAAAATGCATGCTGCCCGAATGCCGTAAGTGTGGGAAACTCTCTGGAAAGAGGAGGCTAATTATGTGTGTCACAGTCTATGGGTCAAAATTCTATTACCAATCTTTAGCATCAATTCTTAGATAGGACTGTCATCAACTGTGGATTTTTTTTTTAATTTTAGTATTATTATTATTGTGTACTTTCAGCTATTGAGAGCTGGAATACGACTATGTCTTAATTTCAGCTTGTCTTACTTAACCCTATGCTGATAACCAATATTGCTTTGGGCATACAGTTTCCACATATTTAACACACTGCAGCTTCAGGCAACAGTTTGTGCGCTTCCCAATAATATATAAATCAGAATTATAAACCTTATTTTTTACTCAAATGCAGAATGTGTGCTAGGAAGGAAGGAAGGAAGGAAAGAAGGATTAAAATCACCTGTGTGATTCTATTAGATCACAGAAGGAGCACAAAAGAGGCTCTCTCCATCTTTGACACATCTCTGAACTGTATTGTAGCCTTTTTACTGCTCTACATCTCTTTGCAAGCTGGAGTATCATATGAACCCGTGGATGGTGTGGAGACAGCTGCATGGATTTTTTACCTTACTCCACTAAAACCCCCCACTTCTTGAGTGGTGCAAATTTCTAGTTGCTTTGCAGTCTTTGTGAAGTGTGATAGCCTAAGGCGCTGCTGAATGAGTAAGATATGATTGCTTTTAGTGTCCTGTTGCCGGCTGGTTTATGAGCTTTTATAACCAATTACATAATTTTTCACAGAAAGTATTGGTTAAAAAGGCTTTTACACTGCAATTTGCTAATTCAGCTTTTCTTAAATAATGTGAAATATCATTTTATTATTCACTGGGGCTGTAATTTTTAAGCCGTGCCTGCAAGATGAAAACTTTTAAGACATAACGGTATTAGTGAATCTTGTTTTTTGCATAACACCACCAGTACAGCAAGGCTTAGATCTCAGAGGTATCAGATTCTTTGTAAATGTAACTCAACTTTTAACAGCTTTTCATTATAAAACAGACATATGGGTGTACAGAATGGAAAATTGAAGAAGGCATAGGAGAATTATTTATATGTTCTTCGCAATTTTAGTGATCTGCCAGCACCACTCTTGGAAAACAAATTGAGGACGTTGTCAAATAATAGTTCTGCTAGAAATGGACTCAAAAGATTTTGACGGGTAGCTTTACAAAATTTGCTGAAAAGACTGGAGGCTTAAGTTGCATTCATGTATTTAGGATGTAAAAACTCATTTGGCACATCTGTGTGTTTCTTATTAACCTTATGTGTGGATCTCACGACTTCTGTGTAATATTTCTTATTCTTTGCAGCCATCGACTGTGAACTAACAGAGTGGTCCCAGTGGTCCGAATGCAATACTTCATGTGGAAAGGGCCACATGATCAGGACAAGAATGATTAAAATAGAACCACAGTTTGGAGGAACAGCATGCCCAGAAACTGTCCAACGTACAAAATGTCGAGTAAGGAAATGCCTGAGAGGCCCAGGTATGGAAAAGAGGCGCTGGAAAGAGGCCCGGGAAAAAAGGAGAAGTGAACAAGCAAAAAAAAATATAGATAGTGAGCAATATCCAGGTAAGTGTGAAACCATTATTTAGTATGCTCATGTCTATTTGTCTTTTCTGCATAACAGGAGCTTATAAGCAGCTCCATTTCATGCTGTGAGAACATTTTCAGCATTTCAGTCTAGGGAGTTTTAGCAATAAAGTAAAGCATAGCTACTTTTGCTGTTTGCCTGTCACTAAAAACGTGTGACCTAAGTTTAGGGCACAATGGAGAAAGGCTCATTATCTGTCCGTGTCCTGTCACTGAAAATATTTTAGCTTCTTCACTACAAAGTGTGGAATGTGAAAAACATCTAGAATTTAGACCTGGCAAAGGAGCGATTGCAATTTCTGCAGACCTGGGTGATCATCTTTGCATTCAGTTACCTTTGAAAGTATTTGTTCCTAGATCCAATGCCGAATTTCAAAACTTAATTGATTTCCACCTCAATAATCTGATTCAAACTCAGACTGCTCTGAAAGATCTGCTCGGACTGCTTCTCAATAAGGGACAGTATAATCAAGCACTGATGCCTCAAATCAATAAAACAATCTCTTGTGGTATAGTTTACATTATCTGGATATGAATTACTGCTAAGTTGTGGTGCACCCTTGTCTGACATTTAACAGTTTCTTAATTTTATCTGTGTTTTATAATGTAGACCGTAAATTTCTTTTTCAGTACATTTTTCAGTGTTTGACAAATGCACCTTGATTATACTTAACTGGGATTTCCTGTTCCTACTGTAATAAACTAGGCAATACGCTGTCTTAGATTCAAAAGATATAAGCGTGCACACACGCAGACATATGCAGGTTAGACTGAAATACTGAAAACTTAATCAAATAACTTGTTTTTTCAGTTTGTAGGCTGAAACCATGGACTGCTTGGACAGAATGTTCTACACTGTGTGGAGGTGGAATTCAGGAGCGCTACATGATGGTAAAGAAGAGGTCCAAAAGTACTCAGTTTACTAGTTGCAAAGACAAAAAGGAGCTAAGAGCATGTAACGTTCATCCTTGTTAACAAAACGCAAGGCTTCCTAGTGATGCGCTCTGAGCTAAATGGAAAGTCAACCTTGGTTTGGTTTTTAAAACAAAAAAATATAAAGTGTATAATAGTTTTCATTTTTGCAGTGTGGTTTGCTTTTTAGTCTTGCTGGTGCAAGAAATATATTTTATAAATATTTCCTTCACAGATTTATGCTGAGAGTAAATCTTTGGTACTCCAGCCAGCCCTTAATGCATAAAAATAGTAAGTCATTATGAGTCATTTAACTAAAATACAGACATATCTGTGGACATGGAATAGCCATATAGATACTACTTGTAAAGACATGGGATGCATGCATATTAACATAACTAAGTTAAAGTGACATGTTTCATATGTGGGAGGATTTCTCTCTCTCGATTTGATTTTGAAAATCCAAAGCAGTGCCTACGTGATTACACAACTATGCCAAGGAGTAATTTCAGTAATGCTGGTTCAATAATATTAAAGGTGCATGTTTATCTTTTTACACTATTGGGTTAAACTGATAGTTATAATAATCATCCTACATACTTTTCTTCACATGGATACTATGGTCCATGCAAAATGGTCTTTGTTTCTTTAAAACTTAAAAAAGGAAATAATTTGTGCAGCTCAATAGTGATGTCTGCCCACTACATTTTCAGAGTCAAAACAGCACAGAAAGAAAATGTGTGAATGTCATCATATATTTAGATATCAGAATCTTATATTGGGTCTATCCACAGCCTCTCAAAATGGAAACAGAACTAATAGATTTTGGTCCAAACAGAGAAATCACAACAGCTGTGTCACAGAAAGACTTCCACATAAGAGACACTACAAAATTAGATTCAGTTTTGTTGAGGATGTTAATCACAGGTGAAGAGAGAAAGAGGTTTATAATATAATAAACATGATACAGAAAAGGTGAACCAGGTTCTCGTACATCCCTTATAACAAAGGGAAGGGAGCCTCTGAAATGAAACAATGACAGCCTCTTAAAACATTAATTACAGATTGACACAAAAATATATTTTCAGCAGTGCCATTTATGGTGTTTTACTCACAGTATAGGAGAATCTAAAAATTACTAAATTTGTGAGAATTACTAATTTGTAGATATGTAAGCCAGGATAAATGTCTTCCCTGACCACCTGAGCGATCAACAAACTGCCTGAGATTAGGAAATACCTCCTCACCATTCTAATTGCTGTTTTGCACCATCTCCTGCAGAGTTTAGCTCTCATCCCTACGCGTAACCGGGTGTAGGACCAGCAAGACCTTGGGCTTCACTTGCTATTGGAATATAATACTGTCATGTAAGTTTAACAATTTAACATTAAAGATGAGAGATGAAGGTGATGGCTTATCTTTTGGTCTAGGAAAGGCAGCATACACCTATGTCTCTACGTAAGTAATAACAATGCACTGAAAATAAAGACTGTTGATGCTAACTCTTAAAACAAGCTTGAGAGAAATGAATGGAGAAAAATTTATTTTCTAGTCTCTTTAAACCAGCCTTAAGTAATTCACTCACTTCCTTAACACTCGATTACAATGCTAAGAACCTGACACCCAGGTTTTAAGTGTCCACCTTTGACGTGAACCACAACCCACCGAGGCTGTTCAACGTCACCATCGCTGCCCTGGGACTCCTCTCATTACCTCCCTGTACCTGAATGGGCTAGGCCGGCTGCTTGCATTACGCTGTAGGGCTCTTCATCACCATTTCTCCACTGAACACTGCAAGGGCCACTCAGGGCTTCCACAGCTGTGGCATCCCACCCCCTCAAGGTATTGTACAGCTTTCCTTTAGACCTGGGATGAAGGGAGGGCCAGGGAAATACTGGAACCAGCTGCAGTGTTAAGCCTGTCCTGCCACTGCTAAATGAAATGGGTGCGAGCCCATAGTGAACCAAACCAGGAGAAAAAAGAATACAACAAGGTTTAATGCTACAACCAAACATTTTTTCATTTTGCACAGCTTGGCTCACTTAATAATATTAATTCAGATAGTTTGCCTCCTTGTGCCTGTTGAAAAATTCCACGCTTCATGTCTCTGTAGCACCGCCATTACAGTGTAGCAGCAAGATTGTCCCTAAGTAATGCATTTATGACCTTGCCTTGCACATTGTCCTTCTATGACCAAAAAACCCTCAAACAACCCAACAAAAAAGAGTAGAGTGATATGGATACTGGAGGAGTGACCAGCTGAGCATATTTCAGGTGAAGAAACAGATGGTTACAGAGAAAGGGCACAGTGATTAATGCCAGGCGCTCAGCCAGGGCAGAGCTACGTATGCAATCAAGACCCATACACCACCTCCCTTTGTCAGCTGTTCTTGCAGAGCCTGACAGAGGCTATCCCACCTGAGGCTAATTGTTCAAAAAATAACCTTTGACTCTGAAATGTGTGACAGTGGTTCTTGGAGGCTTGGATCTGTGAGAGCTTGGGGCAGAGGGAGCAGAAGAAGAAAGTTTCTCCTGAATAGAAAAAAAATTGCTATGGGTTTATGGACTATATCTCATCAACCCTTACAACTTCTTCAAGCTAATCTTGCAAAACCGTGCCTGTTTCTGCAAATAAGCAATTAAGACCAATGTTAAGTTATTTTCCTGTTTGTTCCAGTTCATCAAGCTGTTTTGTCTTTTAATTACCCCCTTTGCCAAAGGTTACATAGTCCAAATACTCTTTTAGGTATGTAGGAAATACATAACATCTTTTTGAATGCGCCTGCAAAATTGTCCATTAAAATAATCTGGCATTCCTTTCACTGTGGTTCTTACTAACTTGATTCTCCATACACTTTTTATTTCTCTTAGGAGGCTGTTCAGTGTGATTTCCAGTCATTTCTCTTAGGCTCATTAAAGTTATGAATGTTGGAAATATTTTTTTCCCCCCACCTTGTTAATACATGCAATGACAACATAGATTGTGCTGGGTCAGAAATGTGTGATCATTCCTGCTTAGGTTCAGCTTTTCACACTGTTTTCCTGTTGAAACATTTTACAAGTCACTTGTCTGTCTTCTAACTTGATACAAAAAAAAAATATTTAAGCTTGTTACATTTTGTAAAAAAAAAAAACACAAACAAATGAAGAAAAAGAGGTTGATTTTCTATTCAGAAAAAAAGGCTCTGATATACAATATGTAGAAGTATTGCATTGTTACTGTAAACTTTCTAGTAGTGTAATAGCCACTGATTATCAGTCAATAAAAATGAGAACTGTTCTCTCTCTTATCTCCTGGATAATACCACTGAACTGAAAGCACAGATGTCACTCCAGTTTTGTAGAGGTCAACTATCAGATTTTAGCATTGTGTGTGTGTGTTGGTTTTTTTTTCCTAACATACAAACTGTAGAATCTTTACACATAATATAAAAGAAAAGTTAGGGGCTTAAAAAAATGTACAGTAGGACTCTATGTGTGCAGCATTCAATTTAAACAAAGTCTAGTTTGATTGCATTTTTAGGTTTCCTTCGTTGTTTTTGTTTGCTGTGGAATTATGAAAAAGCTACCATGAATATTTCTTACCAAAGTCTTGTGTAGATGTTTTGTAGCTGTCTGGCTAACACATTGTTGTTATTTTGGAATAAAGACATCTTTACTACGAAATTTGTACTTGTATGAGATTCTAGTCCACTAATATGATTGTGTGCAGCAAAAAATCCACACACTTATCAATATAAGGAGTCAAGTCACCCTCTTATTTACATTGTACTCCTGTTCAAGCTAACGGGATGTCTGGAGTGATCTGGATTTTAATAGAGACAGTCATTCTTTCCATTTGGAAATTATTTGCATTAAGGTTTTTGTCATTTTGTTGTTCTTTAGAAATCACAGGGTAACTTAGGGTCATCACTCAGGTCACCCTGTATTACTCTCATGATGGTTTTGTTGCTGCTGGTGTTGTTTTTTAATAAAAGAGAAACTATTTAAAAGAACACATTTTAGAGCCTGGTGCTACATGAAGGGAAAAACTGTTAAAAATGAGCTTTCAAGCAGTCTGAGATTTTGTGAAACTTTCAACAGATATTTTATGCTGCTAGAAGACTACTTGGGTATGCTGCGAGTGTGAGTACATCACTGATAATTACACAGATAAGTACAGCATTTAGGGGAGCCACTCAGCAAAGCTGATGCTGTAGAAATGCGACTGTAAGTAACATCTTGCAGCCCGCTAGAAGCGACCAGTGTGTTCATGAAAAACCCCTATTCTAAAAGTGAAGCGCAACAAGGCTGAGGTGGACCTAGAGGTAGTTGCCTGGAGATGACAAGCTGGGAGTTACTTACCAATAATTGAAGGCAGTCTCTGGTCCAATAAATGTCCACTGGCATTTAGCTGTTTGCTCTCACGAGAAAAAAATGCTCGGTAGTTCCAAGCAGTTGTTTTGAGGCAGGTGTGTCAGCGTGTACAACAGCAGCACGAGGCACCCCAGGAGCACTGCTTGCCCGTGAAGAACTGTCTCCTGACTGAGCATCTCTGCCCCAGTGGTGCTGCGCTGCTTGCAAAGGGACAGTCCCTACTGCCACGCTCCTGCCTGCAGATACTCTGCCATAGCATCACTCGCTTTCTGTAGCTGCTTTTAGAAGCACAAAGGCACATTAACTCACCTTTCTGTAATCCCTGCTTTAGTTCGTTGGCAAACAGTGGCGTTTCAGCAAAAATTGCTAATTCTTTTGTCTTCAAGTAAGACCAAGAGCACCGAGCCTGTCTAGCTTGAGCAGAGTAGTTGCTGCAATGCCTGTACCAGCGGTCTGGATTAGCAGGACAAGTCAGCGGGGCACCTTCGCACCAACAGAGACAGACTTTCTGAAGGACATTTACAGTATCCAAGTGAAGCAACTAACTCTTTCTCCACTGATAATGTGAAGCTATGGGAATTTATGGAGCAATTCAATGTTCTGGTATACCGAATGGTGAGACGCCTGGAACAGCAATCATGATCTTACCGCCCATAAAGCTGTATCAGAACAGCTTTTCCTTGGAAGAGGTCATAGAGCGTGTAAGTCAGCGCAGTGAACGTATGGCCTCTTTGAATGCTAGCAATCCCAGTACTGCTTGGGACCTACTTGACAGTATGCCTGCCCTAACTTAGGATGCTCTTCTTTGCACGGTCAACACACCTAAACCACAACCAGCATGGCAGAAAGATGATGGGTACAGCAGGTCCTCAACTGTGAGTCATAATATGAGTAAATCAATTAACTCTCCTTCTAGATGTATCTGCCATTCTCAGGGCCAGATACTGAATAGCTGGGGTGGGGGAAAAAAAAAAAAACTAGCAAACCACTGAAAATATGCACAGCTCAGCTAAAAATCCGAAGCTGAATCATCACAGACTATGTGACAACTATAATTTCCATTTCTGATACAGTTATTAATGCCACAACATACTGTCATGTGGCTGGGGTCTTAACTGCAAAGCAAACTATAATGTGTGTGTATAAAAAATATATATATACGGTATCCACTGCATACATATTCACATATTTTTTTCCTGGGTTTTTTTTTTTCCACTTAGGAAGCAGCATACTAACTACTGGGGGGGGGGAACCCTTTACCAGTAAATTGAAATGTGCTTAAAAAAAAAATCTCTTGAGACCAAGTTTCAGACACTTAGCATTCTTTGCTCCACATGCAAATCCGTTTAAGATATTTATTGCAACACTTTCAACTTTGGGACTCAGTCACTTCATGCAGTGTTGTGTAAAACAAAGCAATTACAGGCCACCTGAATGATATTGAGTTCTGTCTCCTCTGGTTTCCAAGAGACAGAACACTTTGTGCCATAACTGATGGGCACATTAACTGCTCAGTAGGCAGTGACATTTTTCACATGTGGTCTAGATCGCTTAATGCATCTAAAATGCTAACGCTTGTAGCTCTGCATTCTTCTTATCTTCTTCATAAAAGTCCTAGGGAACACTGTTTACTCCTCTCTCAGTAATAAACTTGCAAACACTGAGACCAGAAAGTCCTCCCTTTCTGCTTACTTGCCACAACTGCACCAGTGGAGAAAATGAAGCCTCTCATAACTCCCAATTTGCTTCTGTTTCATTAGCAAATAGCAGGGTATTTTGAAACAGGTCTTTACATATCTGATATAAGTTTCAAAGAAAGATCAAAGGTTGTTTCCAAACACAGTAAGCATTTCTCACTACCCCTCTCAGTGCACCGTTCGAGCCAGCGCTGGCATTGCAGGCACAGGCCTAAGCGCAGCTCAGACAGATGTCTCTTAGGGACTCCATCAGGAGTGTATGGCTGCATGTGGAAAACTGCCCGCTGCCTTTGAAAGGCCCAAACACCCTGCACGTCCCCTCCGCTGTGCCAGCTACTGCCTTAGCACACTTCGTGGGCTCAGCCCCAAGGCCATCCCAATCACCAGAGTCATGACAGTGCCAACTCAAGAGCCTCTCCGTGAAGCTTAGACATGCCAAAGAGATGACGCTCTACAGGAAAAGGTCAAGAGCACAGTACAACACCTGCCTTTTAGGGCGTATCGGAAGTTCTGGGTTTAGGCACAGCAGGCAGGAGGGACTGTGAATCCCCAGACACGGTGAAGAATCGCACTCTTGGTGCTCACCCATTCACACTGGAAGTAACCAAGGGCCTTAAACACTCACTCACCCAAGGCCCAAATGCAGAAAGGACTCCAAAACAGCATGATGTGCACCAAAGTAGCTTTACCTAGACTGCCTTTTACCTGAAAAAAGAGAGCAAGTGCACATGCATATGAAGAAAAAGAGAGCAAACAGGACACACAACTAAATCACAGAATCTTTCCAAGCAATGCTCTCTCTTCCACCTAAAGACCTGGATGATGCTGCAAAAAGCCATCCCCCTCCCTGTGCCTGTAGCGGCTGGGGCTGGCACAGAGAAGGTGTTATCACAGAGTCTATACAGAAAGCACCAGTGCCTCAACCACAGTTCCTTGGCCAATACCGCCTGTAAAACTGCACTGGGCAGGACTAACGCCAGGGTCAGGGTTAGCAGAATAGAAACATCCCAGAGCTGACTTTCTTGCAGGACCATCCAGCTTTGGGGAGGTGGTGGGCACCATCTGCGGGGACCCAGTGGCTCATCCCTGCATCTGAACAGCTTAGTGCTCGGGCCAGCAGAACGAGGGGTTCCAGATGCACCACCCACTTCCTGGGGAGGTACAGTGAGGACAATATGTAAGAGTAGCCAGTAGTGCATCCACAAAGCCTCCCCCAGAGAGGACTAATGAGGTTAGCTTTAGGGTTTATTCTTTTGTTGTATCAATAATAAGCACTGAGTCAAGGGAGTTGGGCCAACAGCTGAAAAAGATAACAGATCCCACTCTTTACCCATAAACCTTGAGGTATTACATATGCTGATAAAGTACTGTGGGAAAACAATAAGTCAGAAGTAAAAAAAAAAAAAAAACAAAAAACCACTAACACCACACAAAAAAGGTTTTTAATTACAGAAGCCTTAAGCCTACTTGAGCAGTGAGGGAACCAAACCAGTGTCTAGAAGAGAAAATAAGGGATCTAGATGATCATTTTAAAATGTGTACGTGGTCTATATTGCGAGTTCAAAATGTACAAAATGTTATGAATGGCGAATACAATTTTTATACCACTTACATAAAAAGATACAAGGAGAAGATGATGTGAAAATACAGAAATAGTACTTTCAAGTGCAAACAAGCAGCTATACTATTTAGAAAAACATTTGTGCTCTCTCAGAAGTCTCCATTAAACAAGACAGGTATTTGTCATACAATCTACTTGCAAACTTATAGTTCTGTTTATTTTTCTATGACATGTTTCAACTTCTAGTTTATATCTACCTTAAATATTGGAAATGAGCACAAACAGCTGTAAATGGATCATTCCTGAGGGACACAGCGCTGTACAGAAAGGAATATTACTGTCAATGCACATATATGTACAGGCTTGAAATGCCTTTACTGGAACCCTACCTACGGCAGCAATAAAATCAGAGCCCACTAGATGGCACTGCGGGTTTAGGAAAAAAATAATAAATCCCCAACTAAGCATTAGAGTGTCTATGCAGAGTATCTGACTGTGAGCATCTGCACAGGGCGTAAGTCAGCATTTTTCTCTCTGTATCTGCCAGCTCACGACTGCTGACACCAAGAGCCTTACACTGTAGACATGTCAGGTACCTCGCAGGGACACATTAATATTGTCCCAACTTTCTTTAATTAGCTGTAGAAATGTTACTGGACACAAATGAGATGGGAAGTGGGTGAGGGAGAGGGAGTGAAATGAACTAACAATGACTTTTCCATCCATGAAGCCACAGCCCCCTGTAGGCTGTGCTCTCCCAGCGAGGCATCCATACCTTCCCCGAGAGAAAAAGTGGTTTTATGAATCTTCAGAAGCAGCTACATTGCAGAAACTGTACAGGCCAGGCAATAAATCACTCGGCTAGGAGGCAGGGGGCCTAGGGCTTCAAATGCTGCGGCGAGGGAGGGCAAAGGAGATGAGGTTTCAGGCCAGCCTCCCCTGTGCTTGTGCTGGGGCCGGCGACCGAGCTGAGCCTGGAGCCATAGCCGGGCTCCCCGAGTCCCCGAGGGCTGACACCCAGGGAAACAGGCTGGCTGAAGCCAGGGTTAGAACCACACATGGGGTTTTGAGACTGGTGTGATTCAAAGGTCATTTTGGTACCTAGTTTCTTCCTGGGTAAGGTTTTCTGTAATCAAGACAGTAAAGCACCTGTTATAGTTGTGGTGGCGTTATTCTCTTCACCGCTATTCTGTAAAGATAAGCACTTTGGGGGTGAAAATGGTTTAGAACCATTAAGAAATCTGAATGACGTATTACAGCCTGTGCACAGAAAAGCAGCCCCAGCTTTCACCAGGTTGATTTGAGTGCAATGGGCAGCTATGCCACACAGTACTCCGACCTACGTAAAATCTCTTCTGTGCTCATATAAAGTGTAGCTTACAGGACTGGAGAGGCTTTTCTCTTCTTGAAAGGCATTTAGAGAAAGCATTGTCTTTGCCAAAAGCCATCCAAGAAGAATTACTGTGTCATGTGCATGACCCACACATCATTAACTAACAGCAAAGTACTTTCTAGCATTTAATACAAATAATGCAAAAATAAAAAGGTAAAATCAGTAATAGTTATTTTGTACAAGTTTTAGGTCATGTCCAAACCCACGTCCAGCTTCATGCTGCCAGACATCACCCCTCCCTGTCCCTCCTGTAAGCACGACCTGCAGCAGTAAAGCTGTATGCTGCGTCACCTACAAGAGATCGATGCCAGAACACCTTTAAGGTTTGGGGTTCGATGGGTTTCAAGAGCAAGGAGGCCTAGGTTCAAAATGCTTTACATCTTGGAAAAACAAATGAAAACATTAGCTTATGCCACTAGTTGGGTATATTACATAAAGGGTTTTTTGGCTCAGCATCAGAAAAGGGAAAACAACTCTTAAAAATTAATCTTTTGAGGGTAAAACAGAACTTTAAAAACTTCATACACAAGTACCAATTTAGGAACATTTTTACTGCAGCTGAAATTAAATATTTTAAATGCATTGTTCAGTTTCACATGAGCTGACTAAAACAGCTTTTTCTCCTTTT
The DNA here is from genome assembly GCA_013398815.1 of Ibidorhyncha struthersii. Lineage (NCBI taxonomy): Eukaryota > Metazoa > Chordata > Aves > Charadriiformes > Charadriidae > Ibidorhyncha > Ibidorhyncha struthersii. Next base: position 867,856 of record VZSZ01009990.1, read on the forward strand.
TCACGTTAAAGTACATTCTAAAATGAAAACAGTCTGACAAGTCAAGAAAACAGTGGCCTTATCTATTTTGATGTATTTTGGAAAAAACATGCTTTAGTGTGAGTCACCTAACAAAGCAGAGCATTTCAAATTTTTTTATCAAAAAAGATAAATTATGAAATTTTTTTTTTCTATTTTTGCCAATTAGAAAAAAATTTCAATTATCAATACGAACATCAGTAATGCATATTATTCCAAGTAACAGTTACCAAAGTAATTCTCATTTCCAGTAGGTGCTGCTCTACTAATTAAGGTAAGAATTTCACATTGGTAATTAGAATACACAATATGCAAAGAATACTCCTAACATATTTTTATTTTATGAACTGCAAAAAAAGCTTATTTCACTTGTTTTAATTTAAAATGTAAAACATAACTGCCAGCCAACTTAATATTCCTTTAAAATATTTGATTTCTCCCTGAGGTGTCTCTTTTCAGTTTGTACTTGGACGATTAGGTGAAAATTTATGGTATGCAATGGCTCACAGAGCATCCTGCCTGCAACATTCCTAGAAGGGAAAAGTTGTTGAAGGAGTAATTTGTGAGCAGAGCTGTACTTCCACACACTCTTCTCTGCCCACAGGACTAACAGGACACACGGGGAATAGATTTACCCTTTTTTGTTTTGCTAGAAGCTGAAGTGCAGCATTTATTCTAAAGTAGTAAACAAAAACATGTCTGGAGCTTGGTATGTCTCTTTTCTATATGTCCATTTAATATGTTTAAATACATTCACAATTTATAGTTTGCCTTCCTGAACTAGTTTGCTTGCAGATGCCTTTTTGCTTTTAGAGCTTTTCATTTCTATGGTGACAAAAACCAAACTAGCTTCTCTAACTGGGGACAGCTTGGTTATTTTTGTCCTGCTGCAATGATCTTTTTGTCTTCTATTTATAATTAAAAAGAAAAATTACAGAAAAAGAAAACAGAGTTGATCATAGAGAACACATCTCTAATTGAAACAGCGGGTGTTTACTTTTGTGTTTCATTAATTCCAGGAAAATTAATTTCCATTAACCCCTTGAGTTCCTCCAATTAATTGCTTGAAGCAGTTTCCAAAAGAAAGAAGGGTGCAGAAAGAAAACTGGTAACCTCTGCATGCAGACCAGGCTGGAGTCCCCATGCGAGACTCTTCTGCCACGGCCGCAAGCCATCTTCCCAAGCCACCCAAGCTCCAGCAAGCGGCTCGGCGCAGAGCTGGGCAGGGTGATGGACAGGAGCAAGCAGAGCTTCCTGTAAATCGGCAGAGCGCTTTTGAATTTAAGAGAGCTACAAAGCTAAAGCTGCTGCGAAATGCCGTCAGGCTCACCCTCACAAATCCAGACCCCTCAAGCACCAAGAGATAACAGGTGGTGCCTGTAAAAGACGATGCGTGGCTGCAACCTGGTGGGGCTCTGGGAAGTCAAGGAAGTTCTTCAGGCAGTTACTGAACACAGCTCCAACTCACAAGACTCCTTGTGAGCTCTAAAAAAAATCACCACCTCTTGAGAGAGAGATTTCTCTTTTAATTAAGACAGTACTTTGGAGCAAAATCCCTTTGGCATAGATCCAAAAAAGAACTTTAACTGTCAATCATCAGCATTGTAATGTTTAAGCTTTAGCCACATGGCCCACAGAACATACCTACAACCCCAATTTAGGCATCTGAAATCTCTCACTGAATGTTTTGGAAGAGCCAGACCCTTTAGAACCGATCCTATAAATGACAGCAGGGAACTGATTGCTCAACCCCCAATTTTCAAACTGTTCCTTTAGGTCTATTGTCCTCCCTGAGCTACTCCTGCTGGCATGAAATGACTGTGTTAAAGTAACTGGATGCTTGGTCATATGACTACAGAAAAGCTAGAACAAAGCAAAATCTTAGCTGAGCAAACTTTGCTTGGGAAACAACAAAACCTGTCTTCTCTTCCCTCCCCTCAAATCCCAAAAGACCAGAATGTTACAAAAGCAAGAACTAGGTTGCTATGACTACTAAAAATTAACATCAACATCTTCTCCTTAACACTTTCCTTCTTAAAAATCTAGTTTTTAATCATATAAAATATTTTCAATCTGAAAGTTTTCAATATCATGTTTCTGATTTAAAATATGCTAGAATTGTTCAGATATTTCAATAATCCATTCAAGAGAATATTCACTGCTTTGACCATGACTAATTTTTACAACCCACCATGCATCGTAGCAGAAACTTTGGATTTGGCCGGGAGAATGTCCTCTTATTGTTGGTGAGGGGAAGACAGTCATCTTTCTGTCTTCACAAAGAACCACATATGGATAAACAAGACAGCTTTATAATGAACCTCAGCATATGCCAACAGGCTCTAATTGCCATGAGGAACCTCCCCTGGGGTCTCCATGTACCAGAGGGTTTGCTGGCCAGGGAGCTGCGTGCAAGCTCAGCCCTTGCCCTGGGTCCTTGCCCGAGCTTTGCTGTGGCTGCTCTTGCACCACGCTGCTCTAGGATCCACTTTGTGGTGACATGTTTGCCTGGTGATCTGGACTCATGGCTGACCCTTGCTGCTGCCGCTGGACCAGCTCTGCCATTCATGTTTGTGCAGCTCAGTTGTAACTCAGAAAATATTATACCTGGAGCACACAATGACTACAAAGCAGCACAACCGTGGAAAGCAGCACAGCTGCAGGTGGGCTGGTGTGACACACAGCAGACAGGTCAGCAGAGAAGCACAATGTCACCACACAGCTATTGCGTGCATGGTGGCGTCCACAGATTTGCTTATCTCAAACTACAGTGCTTTGATGTCCAGGCTCTCCCCATGTGTTCTGGGAAAACAGACAAGAGACAAAAGTTGGGCTGCACAGCCGAATTGTGGGATCAGGTCTCCATGCCCCCATGCTTCATTGGTAAAGAAGGATTAGTAGCAATTTCTCCGCCCACTGTTTTGCCTATTTAGACTGGGGAGTGGGTAGGATCAGGCATTTTCTACGGTATCTTGTTTAGCATAATGGGTCTTTACATCTTTCTTGTTTACTGTGTGTTTCTTCAATGTATTAATAATCATATCTGAAAACATGATCTCTGCAAAAACGATTCTTCCCTGCAGAAAAGAGGACTGACAAAGGGAATTGATCACATACCTTCTTCCCCAAATAGGGTTAAGGTTGTGCATGTTTTGAATCCTATTAGTAAATTACATTACACAAGGCAACATCTCTGTTTGCTACAGTGAAATTGCAAATTAACCCCCTTTAAAAGTAGGTCAGCTCACATCACCTAAAAGATCAGTACTGTGTGATCAATCTTAATATCATTATCGAGTAATCTGTAGAAATCTGTTTGGCAGACAATGCACTTTGACTTCATGCCCAGGGCTTCTGCTTTGTGATTAATGATTGTGCTATTCCCCATTTGTTCCCTGATAAGTTACACCTGTCCACCACTTAAGCAGACTTCATCTGAAATTCATGAAAGCATTAAAAATCAGTAAAAGAGAAAGAAGAAAAAAAAGAGGAGAAATGCCTTCAGTATTTAAGGGAAAAGTTGCTGGAAGTTCACATTTTAGACTCACTCTGACAATCATATACTTTCAGACTGCTTCTGATTTAATGCTTTCCAGATATATACAATACTTTTCACATGTACAACTCTGCACATATGCTCACTGTTAAAGGAGATTTTTCCCATTACGTTATTATCCAACCCACCGAAAGAACAGAGTCTATTGTCTACAGCTCAGAATAAATTAGGCTTCAGTCCACCAAGTACTGGCTGGTAAACCTGTGTAATGTATGGTTAGTGGATACTTGTGCAATGCCATTTACTGAAACTACATATTTTTGTCCCATAGTATTTCCTCAAAAGGTTATTGACTGACTCATTGTTGACTGATTTACTGCTGTATGTGAACCATCTCTTTTGGCTGCTGCGAGTGCTGCTGTTCTTCTAGACATAGGAGGCCAGCAGAAAGCTCTTAGCTGCTCAAGATCTGTGTCTGCCCTTCAAGCAGGATTTATACAGGGCATAGACTTCATTTTAGATTAAATGCAACTGTGAAAATCATGAATGATTAACATAATTATGAGATAGTTCCCTTGGGTTGTTGTTTCATACCATGAAATATTGGGTAGCTAAAAAGGCTTAATGGCCTAAAAAAAATGAAACGTGCCTTCCTCCAGTGCTTGTTTTTGACTAATCAGTTGTGCCAGTGCAACTATTTGTGGGATTGAACTGTGTTCAGGCTACAAGCCTGGCTTAAAACAAAAGCAAGAACTGAGGGACCGCATGCTACTGCACTGGGACAGAGACAAACTCGGGGCGGTACAAATAGCCTTAAACTGAGATTGTCGCAAGACTCTCCATTATGGCTTCAACAGACACGTGGTAGAGAGCATCCAACATGCAGAATAAGAGTAACATAAATGCCAAATATAACTTACGTATTAACAAACACCCATAGCTGTTTCCTTCATCTACTCCATCATCTGTAATAACAGCAGCATTTGAACAATGCAAGGACAGGAGCAGGGTTTTGATCTTGTATTTAAATTCTGAGGCATTATAATGCTACGCACAGCTGCATTTTGAGAATATTTCCTGTCATTTTTTTCCAAATAGCTTACTGGCAGAAGCTGGTGCCACGTATCGGCATTTTATAACTGTGGCTAGTTCAGCCACGCAGTGAGCAGAAGGGCCTACGCCTACCCCGCCCTCCAAAAAACCCTTTTAAAATAAAGAACTTGACTGTTCAGAACTGGAAAAATACTTCAAAAATCTTACCAAGAAAAATAACGGGTGGATGCTGTCAAGGTAATTTGGGGCATTTTATAAGCTAGTTCAGTATGTTTCCTGCATGAGACTATGGAAGTCATACCACCCAGTGACTTCAACGAGATTTCAGCGTGTTAAAGAGGAAATAAATTTGAAGAGCATTTCTTGGAGTTTCTTTGCTTTTTTAGAAACTCCTCAGTACCCTCTTGCATTCTTTGTTTTTAATATTTAAAGATATAGTAATCGATCTCTCTGGAAGCCCTGTAAAACTGAGTGCATCTCTGGCTGCAATAAAGTCAGCAGAAATTGTATAAACACATAACATTCACATGGCTGATACTAAACTCTTCAACAAATTTGTAATTCTTTATATCTCCAAGTTACACATTTCCTGCAGCCAAGAGATGACTAAAATGATTTAAGTGAATTTCACAACTTTGCAGATAATAACTGAGAACAGCAGGCAAAATTGCTGCAAAAACCCAAACATCTTTCCTCCCCTCCTCAACAGGACTCTTTCAGCAGCTTGCTTCACAAAATAAACAACCTTCCCAGTACAAAAAGCAGTATGAATCTCATGATTTTAAATTAAGATATGTGAGGGGTTGGCTGGGTTATTTTAAATCCACATCACAAAACACATATTTTTTTTTATGAAACACATGCGCCCCATGTAAAGTTCTCCTCACAGCCCTGAACGGACCTTGCCTCGCATGTGCTAGAAAATGTGGTATCTAAATGCACAGGTACCTTCCTCTGCCAGCTTTATTCACAAGCATTTGATAGTAAAATGTACAGAAATACAGTTCCCATCCCTTCCCTTCACATTAAGAGGTTCTTCTCATGAGAACTGAGGAAGCTCTCTTGTAGAAGTATGGGAAAGACATCACACATTGTACTGGCATAAGCAAAAAGGCAGCATCTCTAAGGAGGGAAAAACAGCCGAGGAGGTTCGGCTTCCCATCCTGCTCTCCCCACGACTGAGGAAAAGGTCTGGGACTACATGCATCCAGATGGAGGAAGAAGCTTCCATGGAGCAGCTTAGCAAATGCTCCCTCACCTGAGAGCGAGACTTCCTCAGCTCAGCGCTCTTGACATGCCTTCCAGCCACGCGCTGAGCCCAGGATCTGAACCATCTGTGCTACATCTCCACAGTAATAATCTAATGTTTTAGTTGGCCATAAAGTTGGAAAGAAACAACGAAAGAAACGAAGAAACAACTTCTTTGGCATAACAAAAGCCAAAGAAGTGACAAAACAAATTAAACGGCTGGAGAAAATAGAGCAAATGCATAATAAATATAATCGTTAACATCTCCATGTGCCAGTAATTTGACAGGCAAAACCAAGGATGACTCAGATATTTTTCAAGTTTTCAAAAACTGAGCTGTTATTCACAAACCTCACTTGATTTTACTTTTCTAGAGATCCTTTGTTTTGTTATGTTGGGTACACACTTCATACAGTAATAGTTTTATTTTACAAACAGAAAAACAAAAGTGCCGAGACTTGTTGATCTCACAGAGGGCTAACAGTTTTAAAGGCAACAATATGATTTTCCATAATCTGCTTCTATACCATAAGTAGTTTTAGTGGCTACAAAAGAGAAATAGGGGGAAAAAAATGAGGTCCCATTCAAGTCTTAGTTTAAATGCTGCTTCTTAGTTACTGCCAAAATACATTTGGAAACCTCTTCAACAAACAATGGCTAGAATGAATGCCACTAACATTCCATGCAAACACAAGAAGGGTTAGTCTATTCTTCTTTCTATCCCAAGGGGACATTATTATTTTTGCAGGTATTATTAATGCTACCTGTCTTTCCTAGGCCCATTATTTTATGTAACAGCTGAAAACTAGCAGTGTTATGATGCTTAGCACTAGCCCTGTTTCTACAGCAGGCACATTCACAGGAACCCCCTTAGATCAATAACCATTATACTTATTAGTAAGTATTTGTTGATTCGGGCCCTCTGCTCTTTTCCATATGAGATAGGGATCCAGCTGCATCTATACAGTATTTTACCCTCATAATACCAGTGCCCTCAGGAATGACGAATACCTTGAAATGCTACACTTAGACGGCTTTCCACCTCAGAAGTGTCTACTTTTAGGATGTGTTGAACAATGCCTTCTGTACACATTTAGCTTCATCTCCCATGTAGGCCACCAAATTTAAGAAGTCATAGTCATACAAGGCATGAAGAGCAGACCCATATCTTTCTGTAGCTAGCACTGGCAGAAACTGCCTTTGTTGACTTAATTGCCTGTTTTTCTGAATTGCATTCATGTGCCTCTGCTACTATTCATGTAACCAGGTCATGCCAAAAATCCCAGCCTATTGCTGTTTGTCCTGGAGGTTTCCAGAATTAAACCTGGTCCTAGAAGGGTTGGCAATAAAGTTTAAGTGGTGTGCAATTAAGTCTTTAAATTTATATTCAGATTCTAATCCAGTTGATTGAATAAACAGCTAATAGCAAGAAGAGTGTTCATAACATACCCTTAAATTTGTAGATACTGGGTCTTTTTTGGGGGGAAAAGGGGATTATTTATTTGGAATTTTTTTAGACAGAAGGTAGACCAGGGGAGCGTATTGCTTTTCTCATATATATACATATATTTTTTTTCCCCCACAGGACGTTTTATTGTCAATGTTGCGCACTTCATTTTTTTTGTTTGATAGGTTAAAAGCTCCTTACCTTTAACATGCCAATGAGTTAAAAGAAAGTTTTGGCCTTGGTTTATTCGTGGCATAGCTCCACTGACTCCAGTGGAAAAACTGCAAGTACCCATCTGTTCTACAGTGTTCTTAAAAAAAAAAAAAACTATTAAAATATCACATAGCTTTTTCATGAGTTGTAAATCAAACTATTTCTCACACACACAGAGAAAATACGTAACCAGATTATAAAAGGAGGAATCATGTAAAACCTTATGAATCCTGATACAGGCTCTAATTCCTAGGTGGATCAAGTACAGCTTTTTTTTCCTGTGATTTCAGAAGTCCTATTTTCATTTGGGTCACTCTGAGGCAACTGAAATACTTTTTCTTCTTCTCTGGTTAAACTGATTATCCTTGTCTTACTTCCCACAGCTACAAAGTGCAGGGCAAAACCTGCATCTTTGTAAAAAATAAACAAGAAATGTCTGCAACAATATTCTGCTTTTCCCTCACAACAAAACCAGAAAAGGGTCATTACTTAATGTTAGCTGATACTAAGAACTATATAACTGAGGCACCCCACCCATTTCTGTCTTTTGCCAGCTCTGTTCAGTCTATATTTTGGTCCTGTGTATACTACAGTCATATTAAACTGTGAGCAAACATGAATAATTTAATGGTAAAACACTACAAAATCAATCATTCCAAAGAAAACGTGAGGTGGAAAGAAGAAACTCATCCATCACAGGAAGCACCGGAGAGGCAAGAGTCTGTGGAATGAGGTGGTGGAGATGTTCTGCTTTTAGATGACGGAACCGCAACAAAAAGGCAGCGTTTCCGGCATGCTGCCCACTCCTCGGGTCAGACCTGGCACATCTAACATCAGCCTACACCTATGTTAGGCAAAATTTTTTAAGCCTTCCTAGAGTGATGTAATGCAATAATCAACCACTGTAAATATGGTGCTTGTCATCATCAATGAAACAAAATTAGTTTTTATATAAGACAAGAGCTTTTACCCCACCCAGTGATGTGATCAGAGGTGAAAGGGCTTTAAACGAGGAAAGGATAATCTTGTACTCTTCAAATGCAACAGAAGTCTAAGTGCAAGGCTTAAGTGTCTTAAAAACAGAACCACAGCTTATGCTTCTCTAGAAAGAGCTGGCAGAAGGGAGAATTGTTTTCAGAGAACAGTATCAGCATGGAGACAGTATAATCCTAAAAAAGATAGTGGGGAAGCACTGAAGCTCAATTCTCACCAATAAAATGACACAATCAGGTGCGGCAGGTAAGATATTCTTATGATGTCTTAAATCCTAGATAAAATCTGCTTCTATACCTATGACTTCTGGCATATTCAGGCAGAAGTGGGTCCCTCTACTTTGCTTTCCATTGCCCATAGAAAATTTGTTTACTATTGCAAAGATGTCAGATGCTGCAAAGGCAGGGGAAGAGAAAGGAAGGATTACGCTAAAAAGAATATATGAACCTATAAAGATTTTCTTTTCATATCAATATAAGAGCATATCAAAAACATTGGAAAAGAACAGAAACTGAATCACAGCTTCTTTATATATGTTCTGGTACTGTTTATCCTATAAGAGTGGTCCTGATGTATTTCTCCTCCTGCTCCACAGATAATTTTAATCTATCAATGTGTTAATAGATTTCAGACTGTCAAAGCCATAGTATCTACATCCAGCCTCTGCCAAAGTACGTAACTTCACATATACTCCCATATGTTTTGTTCAGTCTGTTATTAAATTAATCAAACGTGGCAGCTACTGCTAATGGCTTGCTTTAATAATCTGCATCCATCACCGTGCAGATAGGGTTTGTGTACACTGCCCCAGTTACATACGCTAAGCTCAGCTGTGGGCATGTACATACTGCCCTCCTATACAGCTCACATTTATTCTCTGTTGCCGCTAGTCGACACCTCAGATTTATCACCAACGGAAGACACAGATGCAGGCAGTGCTAGACTGATGCACGGACTTGCCAGATTTGGTGCAAAAATAATGGCAGAAATTTCACATTTGCTAAATCACAAAAGTGTATTTTGTAGCTTTCAAAAAAACACCCAAGTACTCTTGTCTTGTTTCACCAACTGTTCAAAGGAAGTTATATTTTCTAACACTGGAACGGCTCTTCTAGCGCTACAGAAAAGCGTGCTCGCAAGATTATTTTCATATTTTCAAGTGCACAGTAATTCTCACATTCTACTCATTTCCCCTGTTTCCAGTGCAATTTGATTTTGGTAGGTGACTCATATAATAATGGCTTCAGCTTAACCCTTTTGAGTGTATCCATCATTCTGGTCAGGATCATAAGTAACAGTGCCCTCTAAAAAAACTAAATAGCACACTTGACTGAAACATTCATCTGTTATGTACATATTTTCCGCTCAAATAGCTTCACCTTCTAACTCATGAAAGCCTTTAGTGCATGAAAATGATGAGATTAAACGTGGTGCCTTTCGATATACTTGTTCCCTTCCATCTCAGAACAGTATTAGCTAAAGCCATTCATTTTATCTAAAGGGATCTCTCCAATGCTTCATCTACTAAACAATTTCATTAAGTTCTCCATCCCTAGTAGAAATAAGGTGCAATTTCAAACAGCCAGGGATTTCGGCTGCCTTTATCACTACTGAGATGCATATATATATGCATATAAATCCATATTTATTCAGTCTAACAAATATTAGATGATCTGTATGTTAAAAGACCTCCCAGGATGCAACTAGCTGCTCATGAGGTTGAACTCATGAAGAAAAAAAACCCGCCTTCTCTCACCATCACTGTTTGTCACCGCATTTGTGAAATGTTGGGTACCAGAGAAATATGGACCAATACAACAATAATTACAGTTGCATAAAGGGAAAATAATTTCAAAAGAACAGGTCCATATCATCACCGAATCTCAAGCCCTAGAACATGCTTTGCAGTCTTTAACAGATATCGGTTTCAGAAGACTGAAAGAGAGATGAGGCAGCTTTCATCGCACCAAGCAAATTAGGGAATACTTCTGCCAAACTGAGAAAGCGGAGGTGGAAATCTCTCTCTGCTGTGGTACGAACATCCATAATTCTGGCATAACCTAAATTTTCAGAGGTTGACTGGCTTTGAAAACGTATGCTGTAATTTTGTGTAAGGAAGGTTCAGGAGGTAGTAGCTGATGGTTTTGAGACCATGTTAAATATTATGCCTTCTATAGAAGACATAAGAGGCAGAAATAACTCTATCTGCTCTCCAACATTTTAAAATCATGATATGCTCTGCATTCACCAGAAGTACAATTTTACTTGGTTGTGAAGATACTACATCCTTCAACTCATAAGCCAGTAGGAAATAATGTGTTCTGGAAAAAAAATTTGCTGGAAATCCAACCATCCATTTTTCATAAAATAGGTTCAGCATACATACATATTTGCCTTATGAGTACTACAGGCAAGATTACCTATAGCACAGGTATTTTTAGAATCAAGAAAGACAGTTCACACTCTATGGCCCCTTGTAGCTCACAACCACTCACCCAGTCCTTTTATCCAGTGTATTCTCGTGGTGCTTCATGTGTACGACCTTGGGAGGCAGACAGGCTGAAGAGCAAGCTCCGGCTTCCTGCAAAGGAGGTTATCTGACAAGGAGACCTGATGCATGCAGAGCAGCTATTGATCAGAGGAGGAAAAAAAAGGACTATGCTCCCTAGTTGTAATCCCCTGCAGGGTCTAGGGCTGTTAAAATATTCTCATATCATTGCCTCAGGGCCTGGGGTTTTTTTACTTTTTGGGTTTTTTTTTTTCTTTATTTCTGTAAATCAAACACATGATTTTGTTTCTGCTACCAGTCTGATGTATGCAGAAAGTTTTCACGATGCCCACACAAGTGTTTTCATACTGAATATTTAAATGCAGTAACAGTATTCGCATCAGTTATTACAGCAAATCATGCCCTCATGAGGATGCACAACACTTTTTAGGATCTAGCAAAGTTTCAGTCAAGTGAACTTTTTTAAAGACTGTAAATACCACCCTCAGAGCAAGTTGTGGTTTTATTCTAATGAGTGCTCTTAGCACTAGGATTTAACCGAATCCTGTAACAGTCAGACTGTCTTCAAGGAAAGCATCCACATCTTCAGCAGCATGCTTTTCCGTCCACCCATAGACAAAAAGCTCATTGATTTGAAAGGCAATGTGGCTACACAACTGAGCATGACCAATGGAAAGCTTTTGAAAGGGCTACAAATAAATGATGTTAAACAGAGATTAGCAATGGAAGCTTCTGTACTTTTCCCAGTAGCTGAGTAGAGATGACAAAAAGTAGGATTTTTTTTCTTTTCCCCTGAAACAATAGAGTAAGGAAGTCTTGGTTTTTTGAAACCCTTAATCTGAAGAGAAAAATCTACTCTCAAAAAACAGCGTTCACCATGTCTCCTGGGCTGATTTTTAAGATGCTGGCTGGAGATCAGCATTATGCATGGCACCGCAGCACCCAGAGCTCCAGCCAAAAGACATTCCCACTACAACTTAGAGGAATCAAAGTTTTTCTTTTTACACAGCATATGTGTAATATATCATCATATAATTTTCTATCTAAAACACTTGTGTGATATTATTTGGCATAATTCTCCTGTATTTATTATCTGCCTAGGATCACTCTCTTTCCTCATACACATCATCTTGCATAATCAGTTTCAGAATCAAATTCTGACCTCAATATGGGCATACTATTACTCTGCTTAGAACAGAGATGTGAGAATAAAAATGATAGGCTAATACAGTAGTCGTACAAGATCTTTCATATCCATGCCTTTCAATCACAGAAATAAGAGAACTTTTCTTTTTCAGATGTTCCTCAGTGGCCAATACCCTGACAAACACGTGAACAGGACATTTATTGCCTTCAGATCCCATATTCTGTGAAGGGAACCTGTATCAGAGGTACTATGCTGTAAACACACACCTTTGACACAGGGAAGATCCCACAGTACACATCTCGAGCCAAATGTATGTATCCCTGATTCTGCATTAGGGAATAAGGGTCGCACAAGGCTTTTCTACTCACCAGTATTTTCTCTCTTGTTGCTGAAAGCGCAAAGCTTTCAGACCCACATTCATCCCACCTAGCCAGGGGCACCAGAAGTTTCCTACCTCAGAAGTCATAGGCTGTATGAACAGTCAACCAGGAAAGACAGGACACTCCAGGGCATGATTCAGATCTTCTAATTCATTGCACAGGGCTCTGTAAAAGTTGTCTTAAGTTAGCTTTTCTCAGTTGAGTATGTAAAGTTAGCTGGGATAAATCCAGGCCTTAGTTTTGAGATAAGAGGAGAGGAACAGACTTGCACCACGCCAGTTAATTCATGCTCTGAAATCCCCAGCTGTAGCTGAAGCTGCCTGGGAAAGAGAAGTGATCTGCCAAAGGTCACAGAGCCACCAGAGATGCCCTTTTGCTCGAGCCTGTTTGTCTGCCTGCTTCCCGCTACCCAGCTCGTCACTCAATCTCCTCTCCTGCTCTTCTTACACTTAACCTGTTCTTGCCTTTGACCGTTTTCGGCTTTATTCTCTTAGCCATCCTCTTTCATTGCCCATGGTTTCTGTATCTAACTGGATTCAGCTGAAGGGTAAAAGCACCCCAAAAAAGATCGGGAACTTGCACTGTAAATCAGGACAACCTTTGTGTTCTTCTGTCTTCCAAGTTGTCTGTTATATTTTCCTGTGCCAGATTTAGTTACACATACAATAATGTATTGTTATATATGTTTAATGTAATGCAGTAATAAAACTCCCGTCTCCTACATTAATGGCCCTTTCACTCACTCATTCTTTCTGCTTTTCTTCCCACTCTGTGTTTCCTCTAGCTTGAGGAAGGAAACTGTATATTTTTTTTTTTTTTCACCTTAGGAAATATATATTCCACCTGCATAATGTTACCTGTCATGTTTTACCAGATTTTTAAGACAACCTAATTTAGCTTAGTCAAAATTTCATTCTAATTCAAACTTCCATTATGTGAAAGAATACCATACAAATGGAAACCTACCACATAAGTCAGTATGGATTCCTACATTTTAAACACTAAATATTTTCTGAAGGGGAAAAAGCTTTCCTTTTCATGATCGGAAGTCAACCGTAATTGTCGAACCTACACCAGTGAAGCACAAGGCCACTAAATCACTTAATTATGCCTTCTGAGCACTGCTCAAATACCAGTATTTACCTCTGAAGCTGCAACAAAATTGCATGTTTCTGGCAGAAAGAGCTTTCCAGAGTCAATATTCATATTGCTGTGGGGAACCGCATCTAATCTCTGTATAATTTTTGTTATTATTATTTATAAGACAATATAGTGGGTAAATAACAGCAGCTCTGTCTGTGTGTGGTGTTAATGAGAAGCTGATTTCAGAGAGCAGCGATTCACAAATTAGCCTCCTTAAAATGAAAGAATGAACACAACGGCCTCCCACCACACTAAGCAGACCAAGATCTGCAAAGCCTATGAAAAATACTCTTTGAACATCTTCCCTAGGTTTAACACATGCCTGTGGGCTTAGCGCCAAGTTTTTCCTTCTCTCCAGTCCATATGCGTCATTTTTACTGAATAAAATATTATCCCTAAGCAAGATCAGGAGGGTTTGTTTTGTTTTTTTTACTTTAGGCACTGCACAAACACATATCCAGAAAGAAATTACACTCCTCCAAAAGCTTACTATCTGGACTAACAAGCTAGGAAAAGAATTGGAAGGAAAAGCGGCACAATGCAATATATTTGCATGAATGTATGAATATAAAATATATTAATAGCTTTAAACAGACTTCTTAACAGAAAATAATAATTAATGTTTCTGTAGCTTCAGTAACATTAAAACATATTATAGTGATTTTTCATTAAAGAAAAATTTGAACCTGAACAAATACACTGATCTAAAATATTTCCTGGAGAACATCAAGGCAACAAAGTACCTACAGAAATATTTATGACATTTTAAAAAGAAACAGACTTAGCAAAATTTTAAACATTTTCTAGCAATCATTCTGACAAACCCTTAAGTAGTTGCATCAATTCCAGTGAGTTCAGTCTCATCATTAAAAGTATGTACTGACACGGAGATGCCTTTGGCAACCATGCATGTCCTGGACAAAGAAAATAATGCCATTTTAGCTGTGTTGGGGTATTTTCGCGNTTGCTCTGTGAACATTATCAAAACAAAGCTCACACCTCAGCTAATGAAGATAAAAGGTAAAGCAGACTTTTCCACTTTGCTGTTGGGGGACCTCAGAGAAATACTAAGGTTATAACCCCACAAAAATTTAATTCCTCTGCAGTGACCTATAAATTGCCCTTTGACTGTTATCAGAACAGCCTGATGAAAGATATTGTGCATATGTGTTTGTCTTTATAAGGGTGGGACCTCTGTATCACGTTAGCAAGAATTCATGCAGTTAGTACAATGGAAAATCTGCTTTCACTAGTGTTATCAAAAATCCACTAGTTTTTTTTGAATAAAAACACGATTTCATCTCAGATCTGCCTCCTAGCCCTAATCTGATGACTAGTCCTGATGGTGATATTATATTATATATACGCTTTTTCTCCAATTAAACATTTTACATTTCAATAACATTCTAATCATTTATTATTTTTTTTTTTTTAAAAAAGATGGATGGAAAATTAAGGCCAACCTGTTTGGAATGTAAAGGAAGATAAGCATTCATTATTGCAACTTTATATAATGGGAATTTTTTTTTGGGCAATACAATTGCTCAGTGGTGATGTCATTAACAATCAAGTCATTATAATAAAACAAATACTCTCATCGCAATTGTGGAGAGTGATAAAAAACAGTCCTTGAGTGAAATAGTAGAACTATAGTTTTTTTACTTTCCTCAAATTTCTGTTATAAAGTCAGTTTTATAGACTAAATTTTGGTAGCAATTTCTTCTTTTATATGTGTATCATACGTGTCTTTGTTCCGTTTTTATTATTACTGTTAAAACTATGTTACAAAAAGGACAGAAGAGAAATAAAGTTGGCAAATTTGATGCCAATATAAATTATATATTGAAAGCAAAACCATCTTATTCTCTCCAAAATGATAGCTTCCACATGAAACTTGTGGCGGTCTGTCACCTCTTTGCCTTAGAATAACAAAAATACACAGCGGACACGCATCTGCTTAATCATCACAGTTTCCAAAAACATGCACACGCTTAATTTAAAGAGCAGTAAAAGTGCAGCAGCATTATTCTCCATACTTAGAGGTATTTTAGAGGATTTTTTCCAGGTGTAGGGTCTCAGAGCATAACCCTCCTATTGTGAGGGTATTCTTTTGCTTACGGAAAAGCGCACACACACATGTGCATACAGACTGTACAGTGTAACAGGCTGAATATGTGTGACTGCAATATCTAGAGCCTCCTATTCCTGCTGTGCAAGTATCTTTTCCCACTTTTTAGGTGTTAGCCTATTTGTTTTGGAGGCTGTTCCTTCTTTCTGAGATGTGACAAAAAGATAGAAAACCCCACTGCTTCAATACGTCTTCCAACTATACCAGATCATATAATGAAATAAACTACCTCTCCCTACAGTCCTCACTGTTCCTGGATCCTTATACACATGCAACAGGAATACATTCAGTTCAGATATTCCGCAGTTTTAGTCTCTATAGATATACTGAAGGAACGAGAATACACTTTTAAATTCCAGTTTACCTCCTGGGCACAGTGGTTTTTCTGGGATGACTGCTTACAGAACAGTAAGACATTCCATTAAAGTTAAAATGAAAGAAATCTGAAGCCAGCAGCTGTTTTTCTCACAGATACAAGGGATTTCAAAAACAACCAAAACCCAAGAAGCTGAAAGAGCGGGTGCTCTGAGCAAAAGGTAATGACTGGAGGTGGAAGATTGACAGAGAAAGATAGAGCTTGCCAGGTATAGGTATCGTTTCACACTTCCCTCCTTACTACCTCAGCCACATTAAAATGTTACAGGGACTCTAAGCAGTTGTCTGCTGGACACAAAAATTCATTTTTCTAGCAGTAGACCAGCAGATCATTATTTAAATTCACTATGTCATTCCACTGCCATATGCCAGGCAGCAGAGGACATAGTATAATAAAAAAATTGGAAGCTTCCTGTGGAAATTTGTGATGTTCTATCAGATCATATAATGTATGTAACAAATTATTATATAAAAGTTATCTATATTGCTATGAAAATTGTAACTTTAGCCTAGCTAAGATTTGGAACAAGACTAAGTATAAAAACCAAATATGTTTATGACCATTTAAGATCACTATTGTCTGCTTCTTTTCTTACGGAATAGGGAAATATTAATCCCATTTTTACAAATGGGCACTTCATGACCAAAGAATAGAACTCCTGAATTCTTGACTCTTAATTAAGCTCACACCTAGTGGGGCAAGGGGAGAAAGAGTGAGTCCATCCCTCTAGTAAAATGGCAATACTATGGTAAAGCAGCACCCATCTTTTGGGGTTGATTACTTCTCTTTATGACTAAATACCGCATAATGGTCTTCCAATTTAATAGCTCAGCAGAAATGAAACTTCTGTATGAATAAAAGAGATTTGGATCATACCTCCAGACTCTTGCTGGATGATAAATCAACCAGTTTCAGCAGGCTGGAACAAGTGGAGGGAAACATATATACTGAATGAAGCATTCTGAGGAAGAGGAAGCTAAACTCAGATTGCTTCAAACAATTTTCTGAAAGGTTTCAGCAAAGGTTATACAGGATTTCAAACACAGAAAAGTAAACAGGACAAGAACTGGCATTATTGCTGGCATTTCCACCTTTTACTAATTTGAGTGCCTAAATACTGAGCAATGTCTGCATAATTTCACTATTTAAATCCATTGTTGGAAGGTGCATTGACATTTCAGGTCAGTCAATTTGCTTTTAGTTCAGAAATAAGTTTTCTTCAAATTCTGCTAAGAGACCTGCAAGAAAAAAATTTCAGGAAGAACAGATGATTTGCAATTTTGCCTTCTGTTCAAGCAGGGTTGTTGGGGTTTTTTTTTTAATACTCTATTGAGGAAAAGAGAAGATAATGGTTGGAGCACCCAGCAGTGACATGGTGCCTAGGCTCTTATCTTTTTTATTTTTTTTGACCTTGAACCGGTCACCATTTCAGTATAGCTCAGATACTCGTTCTTCCCATTTGAGGTTTGGGAGGACTTAAGTAGGACACCCAAGCATAAGACAACCCTTGGAATGAGAGCTCCAAAAACCAGAAGAAAACTCCCCATTATTTGTAACGGTGACAACTGACAGTACATGAAACAAAGCTAAACTAAAATCTCCCTGATGATTAAGGGAAAAAAGTGAATATTAGATTCATCTATTTAAAAAAAAAAAAAAATCAAAACAATTACTCATATAGCATAAGGCAAATTTTGTAAAGCTTGGAGACCAGATCTGTCAGTAACACGAAGTTATGCTCTTTCCAGCACATAGTTTAGAAAGGCCATTGATATGATTTTTCTTTGATCTATGTAGATTGTCAGTCTTTTTATCAAAGTCTATTGGAAATTCTGCTGATGAGATAATTGTAAAATTAATAGATTCAACATGAAACTTGATTAAGAACAGCCCACTTAGTGTCAAGAACAGAGACACAATAAATACTTGATTGTCTTGCTGGAATTCATGCAATTTTGGGGGAGTAATTTGTATAAACAGAGTATCAACTGGACTCAAGAAATTCTGTTAAGTTCACACAGCAAAATCTCCTTTCAATGAACCCATGAGGGACTGGACTGGGGGAAAAGCACCCAAGAGACAGGCTATCTGGGAAAACATCATTTGCAGCCTTTTTGCTACCACCCAGACCATGCTGCATGTGCACTTACAAAGCACAAAACAGATGTTTCATTTTTTTTCTGAAAGAAAAAAAATCTCTAAAAATTGAAGTCATCTCCAACACTTTGAGTTCTAATTTGTCAGATTATCTTGGCTTAAAGTAGATAATAAGTCATGGCCCAAAAAGTTCTTTTTCACTTAATAACCCTCTTCTGAAGGGTTCTTTCCTTCTGATTAAAGATTTGAATCTTTAAATTGCTCTGATTACAAACTGCCAAACAACTTACAGAATCTAACCAAACCATTTTTAAGAACCTCATTAGCACAGCATGCAGGACAAATGCAAACCCTACAGTAGACTGAAAGATGTGACAAATGCACCAGGGCAGGGGAGGCTGGCAGTAAAACAGGCGATCTGGCTGCCACAGCACCCGTTCATCCTGCCAACAGCAACACCTTCAGCTAAGAGAGCACTTGTAGCCATGGAGTGATTTCACTTTTAGCTTTAAATCATACGACCTTTTCTTTTATGAGATGAACTCATCCCTATGCCATTGCTCGCATGTGTTGTACAAATTGTATTTTGTGAAATGCATGCCTGACACCGATGCCAGCAAAGACAATAAATCCATCTTTCTTCAAACAGCATTTCTGAAGAAATTAAGACAGGCTGTTTCTGCTGGCTGAAGAGCCTTGTCCTAATGCACCGCAGAAGCTTTTCCCTTCAGCTGGCTGTTTAGCAGCAGGAGTCTTAATGCAAGTGGGAATTATATTGCGAACAAACAGTCTGACCGCTGCAAGTCTACTTTACATGTTTATATAAAAAATACAAATTAGCATGTGATTCTTCTATATATAATAGAAGCCAATTGCCTGGAAGAAATCCTGCAGTTACCCACTTTACAATTTATTTAAGACAAACATTTATTTCCAGTCAGAAACAAAACAGTAATTTTTTGACAAAGGCACCTGTGGAACTGCTTAAGTCTGTGTGAGGAAAGGCTGTTCTGCTGGGTACTGATGAAAATAAACACGCCAAGGGACTCTGGTGCACGAGGTGTGTTTTACCGCTATATAAATTATGGAGTCTCAGTATCTGGGGTTTAGCTATTGTAATGCTTTTGACGTTCACCACTGTAACACTTGAAAACACCCTCTTTTATTAAGAGAAGAACTAAAATATTTTTTCAGCCCCAGAAACAAATAAAATTAAAATCGGTTCCCAAGCAAAGTTTATTTTGAACAAGGAGGACAAAAGACTCCATAAACCCCCTCAAAGATTCTGCTTCTGCCAGTCCGATTTATACGAGAGGCCCTCAGACACATCACCCAGTCACACCCAGAGCAGAAGCAGAGCAAAGGCTAAGAAGATACTGGTGAAGATGCTTCTGGACCTGCAGCAGAAAACCCACAACATAGTCAGGCCCTTGCATAGGCACAGACACACACACAACCTTGCATATCTTGTTTTTGATCAACCAAATTTACTCCGTGTTTAGACCATTTGAGCCACACATCTAAAATTAAGCAGAAAATAAGTAAAATAAAAAAACTAAAAAGAACCCACTCAAGCCTATCTCATATCTTGAAATATGACAATCTTCCTGATAAATACATTTTTAATGGGCCAACTGGAGTAAATACTACCAACCTTCAGCTCCACATATACCGATTTATATACTCCATTTTTTTTACAGTTAATTTCAGTGTAGAGCTATAAGGGGAAATTACTAGTAACCATGATTTATTATGCAGAAGTGACGAGTGAAAAGGCATTACAGTTTACTGTCACATTTGCAATCATTGAGCACGAGCACATTAGAATAACTATACTCTATTAGATCCTAAATCCATCTACTCCTGTCCTCTGCCTCCAGCAACGGCCAGCAGTGGGGAAGCAGGACTGGGAATAATGTTCAGGCAAGCAAGCTGGGCTACTTTCTCCAGCATACTCTGCCAGCCTTGCCTATGCAATGAGGAAAATAATCATAAGATCACTGGGTTTTCTCCACGCTGACAAGGGGCATGTTTGGTTTTAAGATGCTGCAGAATATTATCCCCAGGCGGTAACAGGGTGCTTTTTGCATTTCACACATCTAACTTCCCATGCATACGCTTAGAGCAGGAACCCAAAGAGATGTGAACTGTGTGTTGTTAAAACAGAACCCAAAGAGCATCCAAACTAGAGTCTAATTTTTGCATGAGGGTCAACTACTACTGTGTCTCAGCTAAAGACACAAAGGCACTTAAAATAACAAGCTGATCAGCATACCAGGCTAGGTATCATGTATCAGTCTCAGGGCTGATCTACATAAAGTTTAGTATGTTAACAGCGGCCAATGATATCACAGTAAAGCTGAAATGCCCCCCAAAAGAAAATAACATCAGTTTCACTAAACCATGACAAATCTTGGCTTTCCCATTTGCTGAATTCTCTTTGGTTTCTTTTTAGTTTAAGAACCTGTGGTTGAAGTTTACGCTTCACGTCACACGTCACTTCATCTAGGGGAACCTGAGAGGAAGAGTGAACATTAGGAAGTGTATGCATTACTCATTTATCTATAAAGCATTGAGTATTGGTGCCCAGAAGAGGCTGTACACTATCAAGATGGGGACAAGCAGACTAGGTTTTTTGGTTGGTTGGTTGGGTGGGTTTTTTATCTCCTGTGCAATAATCCCATGGAAAGATCTCCAACAAATTGCAGGCAGGAACTTGGATATACACGAGTGAGCAAAAGGCTGGAACCTCAAAACTCAGTGTAAAACAGCAGCTTCTAAACATGCCTGGTCAGCAACAACAGTCGGTGTCATGGCCCAGCCGCAAACTTGCATCCTGCATTGCCATGGCTTTGAAGAGAACAGAAAGCTTTGCACAGACTGGGAAAGGCTTTATACATTTCTGCCTGCTGAATGAACCAACAGTCTATCCAGGGCTGCTGCTGACAATTCTCAGCAGTAAAAGTAGCTGTTAAATCTTGAATCAGTTTGAACTCAGGCTCATTAAATTCGGAAATGAGCTACAAAGATGTTTTCAAAAAGGATGAGTGAGTCAGTCAATTTTTAATTACTTATCAAGGAGGGGTTTTCAGGGTAGGTCATCTTCACAACTATGCAAAGCAGTAAGTGTAACTCATTTACAGCTGCTTTCATTTTCATGACCAACACCCAGAATTTGAAGGGAGTACAGAGATCAAAAAAGGCTTGTTTTGACCAACATTTATGTAATACTCTGTCTTCCAGTGTGGAGACAGAAAAAAACCACAAACATAACATTCTGTTTGTCTTAAAGGAAATAATCCATGTATTTACATTCAAGCAAAAATAATAAGACCTTCTGTTCAAGTCATTTTAAAAATTCCTTACGCTCCAATCATACAAAGATACTCTTTGATCAAAATCTGGCATTTGTAAAGCAAGTTCAACTGCTGGAAGATTCTGTGGGTTATTACTCATAGGTCTCCTCGTTCATTCTCACATTAAAGCTGGCTGCACTGATCCAATGAAAGAAAATCAATAGCGACAAAATGATTTACTGAAATTATCATTCAGGCCGGTATATTTTATGGTACTGAGTGCATTAGGTTCTGACTTGCTTTGGATCTGCAATTTACCCTGGGCTGACCTGCTGCGGCTCCCAAGCAGAAAGGCATTCCAAGGCGTTGATGCCTGATGAGGCCGTAGCAGCAGCAGCAATAGATGGAGCAGATGCCCACACCACCATCGGAGAGTTTCAGGAGATTACTTCCTTCCCCTACCATCTTTCAGCAATGTCTCCTTTTCTGCCACAGGTAATCCAGAAATTCTTTACCCAGTGCCTAGCACCAATTTTAGCATGTGCAGAAGCTTTTGCTTTTTCTTTTATTTTTTTTTTTTAATTTTAAGGAAACGTCTGTCAAAATATTGTTCCCTAAGCAAAGTACTGCCTCCTGCCTCATCTCATCGTGGGGGTGTGCTCCCTCATCCCACCTGTCTCTGCGATCAGGAAACCTTAATACATGCTGGAATGTAAGTAAGGCACATCACACAATTATCTCCAGAACTTGGGTTTGGCTTTGTCAAGGGTTCCCCCTACACTACAAATCGCTTACTGCATTTCAGGCTGACCAGAGGACATCCTTGCACTCACTAAACCCTTTACTCAGTCATAATCACAGTACCAGACAGCTCTGAAGCTCCACCACAACACCACCACCACACTTATAATACCACGACCCACTTGCACCACAGTGATCTGCACACGGCTGCAAAATAAGTTGTGCCCACCATGGAGTATCACTGGGTGGTTGTTTTCAGCAGATGACAGGGGATTTTTATTTCCAGAATAACAGAAAATGGAGATTTTGAACCTCAGAGGAAGCACGTTAAAATAAGAACCTTTTGCTTCAGAATAATTCTGTTGTCTAAAGTTAGATTAGCTCCAATAACAAATTACTGGGGAAAAAGACTTCCAGTAAACCTAGGAAAGATATGACATGACAGTCTAGCATAGAGAAAGAAGCAATCTGTGAGGGAATGGAGAAGGGAACAGTATACATTATTATATGTTATTATATTACACATATTATATTATACATTATCATACTATTACACAGCTGAGCTCCCCAATTACACCTAACTCTGGAATTTAACCCTGACTTTCACTGCACAGATTCTATCCTTCCCTCACCTTCTCTCTTTTGAACACACAAACAATTGGTATTCTTTTCTACAGCAGGAAATCTGGATATATGTGCTAGCACTCAGCAAAGAGTGCAGAACATGCCAGTACATACAATGTCATAAGCCACATTTGCGAAACATCTCTACATATTTTAAAACACATTTCAATCACAGGCTGGCTTAGTGAGACTAAAAACATAGTTGATTATTTTCAGTGCATATTCCCCCAGTACTCAAAAGATTTCAAATTCTAACAACCTATTACTGAGAAATAGATTCTTTCTGATAAGAAGATCTAAGACACTGAATTTCGAGTACTTTCTGTGTTACTAAAATTAAAAGTCTTGAGAATTAAAAGTTCCAATTAATTCAAGCCCCAGTTTAAGGTTTCATATTTTCAAATTTTCTACCCTGAACCAGAAATGTGACAAAATCAGTTTAAAGAAAATGAGAAATAGTAAACTAGCAGGACTTCAGCTTCAGACATAGTTCCAAATATCACAACAATCTGCAACACTACCGTGGTCTGGAAAATGTAATCTATTGATAAACTTCTGTCTTATGAAGTTACCTGTCTGAAAAAAAGAAATCATGGAGTGATTCATTAAAAAAAAAGTATCAATAAATAATTTAAAAGAGATTCTAATGTAAAAACTAAGTGCTGACCATATTATCTCTTTCTACTAGAAATTCTGAGGAAGCTGCCAGAAATCAAATACTCTTTTAAGGGTGCGTCCTGCTACAAAGAAGAGAAATCAGGAGCAATCATTTTTAACCTCACTTTAGTTAAGTATCAACACAGCATTTTTATTATAAAGCCTCAAATTCAGAAAATTTAACATTTCATTCTAAAGGCATACCAGGAGTATGAGATTTTTAGGTTCAACTTCAAAGACCCACATCAGCTTTTAAAGCTTTTTTAAGCATCACACAACGTAAAGCTGCATGATTTAGCTGGAAAGTGAAGGTCCTGGTACAAACCCACATGAGCTTATGGAAGGAATGGCCTCCAGCAATCAACTCCCGGTTTGAATTTCAAGTTCTGCAGGTATTTAAACTTGTAGTGTCCCCACATCATTCTTCTGGGGAAACCGAACAGTCCCATGACCATTTCTTGGGATGCATGTAAACAGGCATCAGGAGACCAGTGAGGCACGGGATTTCTTTAGTCCAGAGGGATGCCCTTAGCAAAACACTACAGGATATATTTTTCCTTTTGTGGTCCTCTGAATTTGGCTTGCCATAATGACACAGCATCAAAAGGCCTTCCCCAACCCCCTTCATCCCTCACTGCTCACAGTCCTGCAGCAGGTGGTGGACGAGGCATGAATCATCTCCAGATGAACCTGGTGCTATTTCACTTCCTGAACTAAAGCTCAAACCACTGAGCTGATACATCAAAGGGAATTCCACTACCTCCACTTTTAGTCAATTTATGATGAGTGCAATCTGGCCAATTCTTTAAAAGACAGACCAAAGGTACCCATCTTCAGCAGATGGCACAGAAATACACACTCCAAGTGTACAGAGGCGAGCTCCTGTGGCTCTGATTGAAAGACTATTTTCATTCCTGTCCTCTCTCAGCTCATTCAAAGCCCATAGAACCTATCTGCACTTTTGCCATCTTAAAATGCTTTTCAAATGTGCCTAACCTTATTCTGCAGCGTCTCTTTTGCTGAGATTTAAGTTCATGCAGTAACTTACATGTCTGTGTTGTGAATCTGGGTTCTGGATTCCCTGCTTGTACAATCAATGTCAAAAAGTTAAGTGTCGTAACACTTAAATCCAAGGTACCCTGGATTTTTATTTTACCTCATTTTGCAGCCAGCTACTAACCCATGTCATTATTTACATTTTAATATAAAATTCTTAATTCAAAGTACAAAAAAAATCCCCATCATAGTTAAAAAGAAAATAGCTTATCTATACTTAGACCTAACGTTGAAATATTTTTTCAAAACATATCCAAGAATCTAGCAATTCTATTTCTAGTCCCAAATCCACCTAGATCCTTAACTGTTTAGATGCTTCACTTAAGCCAGAATCAGTGGCACTCAATGATATTAGTGTGTTCACTGAAGAGGCCCTTATTATGATTCAGTTTCTTCACTCCACATGAATATTCAGTATTTGTCATACGCAGCGATGGCTGCACATCTCATTATAGCAGAAAGTTGCATATACCGAATATTTCTGACCTTTGAACACTCACGACTCATTCATAGCAACTTGTTACGTTCATGAAATTCTTAGTATACCTATACACAGCTTATATATACTCGTTATGTATGTAGGTCCACACACACTGCACGCGCTTTACAAGCACTGCGCTCCAGTGATACAGACCACTTGGGCTATAATAGCATTTGTGCAGAATACATTTATTAAGTTTTGGCTCCGAAGCTTTACTACAGGGAAAAGCAAAGTCATGCCAGGATGTGGTTGGTTTGATAAATAATGGAAGGCGACTTCGTAATACAGAACCTATTATCCCTTCAGCATAAAATGCAAGGGAGGAGGAAAGCTAATAACAAAGTGACATAAATTTCTCCTAATGGAGAAACGGGCAGATTCTTCCCTCAAGGGGAGCGGGATTAGTGTTTGTACAAAATGAGGCAGGACTAACAGCTATTAGTTACTCCAGGTTTATCAGCCAGTGGAAAATTCAGCACAGCCTGCCCTCACCCCTCACTCTGCAAGATGCTGGAAGTAACAGGCAGGAGAGGCAGCACGGGGACCAAGCAGCTGGCCGAGCTCCCAGACACCAGAAACTCTCTAACCAGGCTGCTTGACAATCCTCTGGCCAATTCCGTGCTGCAACAAGTGGTGACATAATGGGCAACTTCTCAGGATTTCATTTAAAAACTAAACCAATAAATGAAATGATGTTATTCTTCTCCAGGACTGAAAATCCCTCCAAGTTTTTGCTGTTTTCAGAACACAGTGCTATCAGGCAAAGAGTTGTAGAAAATACAGGAATTTGCGATGAGAATTAAATGCATTTAAGGTTTTTAAAAATGCTACTTCATTCAGTATGTAATTCTGTTTTCCTAACCCTCTGGTTAAGCTGCTGTGCATTTTGTCAGCTCTCTCTCTTCAACCATACATTGCTGCCATCAACTTAACTTCTGACCGGGGGTGGGGGGTGATGTAATGTGGTATAGTTGTTCAAACAACTCAGTGTTATGTGGGTATCCCTTTGCTATCTATCACCTAGAATTTTATACTGCTTTCCAGATCACCCAAAGGAATTAAAGCTCATCAGGACATAATTTCTTTCCCTGCAATTTCTTTCCCTGGCAAAATGAGAAAGAGAAGTTCAACCTGTTTTCACTGAAAATCCAAAAAGTATTAGACTACAGGATCATGCTTAGACAGCTGCACATATGGATGCCTGACTCCATATATCTTAATTTCCTTTTCCTGAAATCAAGAGCAATTATTGCGAGGACATTGTATATAAGCATGTCAAAACTGAGCCTCATCTCAGTTGAAGCAGACATCATCTCCTTTTGATGCAATACAATACAATCAACATCTCTGGGAAACAAAAACTTTGCATCAGGGCTTACAGAGCACAAACAAGAGAGTGGCCCGAGGGGCAGATAATCAGTTTGTGTAGAACTTACTGTACCCGCATTATCAAGATGGAGAACAGCAGCAGAAATTATTCTGAAGTGAAATTTAATTTTAGTATTCCTCAGTATGTGACCAAAGAGACCACATTGCACTAAGAATTACTACCCTTAGAAGGCTGCTGGTGAACGCCACCGACATGTCTCATCTCAGCACGTAAAGAGAGGTTAACTTTGCACATAAACTGAGCAGGTATTCTCAGGTTCAGTTTTAAAGGTTTTCCCGTCACGAAAGGCAAACAAAGTCCTTGAACTGTTACTGCTCTTACAAAATCCCCCAGGAGAATCTAGTAGCAAATAAAAGGACCTAGAGGATTAAGCACGTTGGAAACAGTCTATGTACTGTAATTTGAAACACTCAAACTGCCATCTCCTGCCATCACCTCTGCGGCAGTGGCTGCTCACGCTGTCGCCACTGCTGCGCCTGTATCCGTCACCGTCCTCTCCCTCCATGACACGGTGTCAGCCATAACAGCAGCTGTGGAAAATGCAGCGACGGCTGCAAAGAAAAGCAGCAACTGAGGCAGCAGTGGGGAAGGTGTCGGGAGCACGTGGGGCAGAGGTGGGTCATGAGAGCGGGGCAGTGGGGTGACCCGCATCGGCCAAAAACCATGAGGTGTAAAGTAATTATAGGCTGGCACAGTCTTATGATTTTACAGAAATGATGCTTTGCAGTCCTTTGGCCAAAGACAAAAAAGTGGAAAAATGTCAACATGGAATAAAACATATTCCTGTTTTCTCTAAAAAGAAAGCACTTTTCCAACTGAAATGCAGGATTTGATTCTGAAATTACATTTCATCTGATTAATCTCTCTTTGCACATTTAAAACTTAATTTTAGGAGTTTAAAAATGAAGCACATCTCAAAAGTGAACAGTTTTGCATATTTAACCCACATCTGCAAATCATTTTGGTTAATTACCTAGGCATTCTTTGGTTAATTAACTATTTGTCTAAAATAATTCCTCTGGATCGAACCGTGGGCACTTCTGTGCTATGAAAAGCTCTAAAGTACTGTCCTCTGCCTGTCCCAGTAGCATCACATTATAAAGTACAAAACTTTCCACTAAGTTTTCAGTACTGTTAAATAGTCAATTTTTTAAAACATTATTGTAAGATGACATGAAGCATCTATTGTTGTATTAGTCATAAAAGAGCTCAGACATTTGTAATAGATCAAACGTTACTAATCTAGTCTGACATCAGAGAACTGAGGTCTAAAATGTTTTCTCAGAGGAACAAATGCCTGTAATTAACTGTATTGTGTTAAAAGGTCTGAGAAGAGTCATTTTATCTCTATGACCTGTCCAGTGCCTGCCTTGAAAGTGCTGCCCTGTAAAGAGATTTCAACAGCATTTTCTTTATTCAACAGCTAGTATGGAAAGCGATTTTTATCTCACAGTTACTACTGTCTGTAGACATTTGCTTGGAATACATTTAATTTAAAAAAAAAAAAAAAGAACTCTTAAGAGGAATTAACCCCATTACCTTTCAAAACCAATTCATTCAGGTGTAATTCTGCTGATACTTTATGCGTATTCGTTGTTACTCTTTGCTTAATACAGCTACTGGACTTTCATTGCATTCAGGTGCCATGGGCCAACAGGTGGCATTCGGAGGAAGGACTGACAAACCACAGTTCACCATTACAGCATCCTCACTCCCCATGCTCCATATTCTCTATTGCTATCACCAAAGTAATGAAGAATCTGAGATGAAAGGTGGTAAAAAATTCAGTATCATTGCTATGAATTCTTCTGTTCCAGCTGCTTGCTCCTCACTTTAAATTACAGTCCTCTGCATAGCCACAATATCATAAATGATATATATACCATTGCATCAGAAGTGATGAAGATGTTACACAAAAATGAAGGATTATCAAATTGAGGGAATCCTGGCTGAAGCAGAGAGATGAACAGATGAGTAAATGTGATCCTGTATGTAAAATAAAGTAAAATACATGTTCAACAGAATAAACTACCAGCTGTGACACAAATTAGTATTCCTTCCTCGACTTTCCTGAAGCTATGCTGATTTACATCAGGTGAAGATCTGCTCCACAGTTTAGCCTTCTCATGTATCATCAGTAATTTCTTTGCAAATTATTGTGTTTAGGTATTTTTTACGTCCTTACAATGGTCTCTTCACCTCAGCAGCAGCAACACTCTTCAGCATATACACAGCCTCCTCCCTGATACCTTAAATTTCAGCCTTATGCTATAGTGACTCTCACATAAGACAGTCCTTCTTGAAAAATGAAACACTGAATAACAAAAGTTATTCAGAGTTCTACCAGTTAATCACCAAGGATCTGACATATTTTCTTTATATAACTCTTCTTCCTTTTCTAAACAGCTTTGTCATTTATCACATTTACCAAGCAACACATTTTCCAAATTCTTAGACTCCAGCTGCAACTCTTTCACCTTTCTGTCTGCTGTTTAATGCTTCCATATAATGAGTCTAAGTATTTTCTCACAGACAATGCTCTGAACAGCAAACAAGAGCTTTTCAGCTCTTTCATATGGTTAGCAGTCTTCAGTTTGCTAGCAAAAAATGACTGCACATCTCATTTACCACAAGCATTGAACGTATGTCTTTATTTTTCTATGCAGGTCGACTGGAGAAATAACAAGCCAGGCAAAGACAGGACACAAGCAACTACATGTACTCATGTAGTCTTCTTCAGTGCAACAGCAATTACACTGCAAACGAGCATCACTCAAATTTATGAAGTTTATTCGCCATGATCCAGCAAACGTGAAGGTTTCCACTCTAAAGTTTTAGACAAATTTCTTATAGCGAAGTCCAAAATCTCAATATTAAGTCAATACCCTCCAGGAAGTGCTTGCTCTTTATTTTAAAACAGAGATGTTCAAACATGCAATCCATGAAAAAGAAAACTGCTAGGTGAAAAGAAAATGACTGAAGTCAAAATCTGTAGCAGTTAACATGGTCCTTTTTGCCAACAGTAAGTGACAGTAGGCAGGTACTTCTTATATACTTACAGCATCAGGACTAGTAACATTACTTGAACAGAGACATCAACTGGGTCATCAAGTCCAATCATCCGCTATTTCAGGCAAACGTGTTGTATAAATGAGTTCAGACAGCCTCCTGGTATGCATTTTTCACCACTAATAACCCCTATGTAATCTTCTGTTTATATAACTCTTAAGACTATCAAAAAGTATCAAAATTGCGACAGTTGGTGCTTTAGTAAGTTGCCTGCCGATATTTGTGATGCTGCCATACCCCTGTAGCACTACATGACACCAATATAGATGTTACAAGATAATAAACCAAAAGGATTTAGTTAAATCTTTGAGACCAGTATCACCCTGTTTAATTCACAAGTTCAATATTCTAATTTGCTAAGTAGCTACTTGCATACACGACCTCCTCAGGAGATCGTATTGCTAAAAGTTAGCTTAATTGCACATGCTAATGATACACACGGCTACCTTGCCAGTTGTATATATAATTGCCATAAATAGCACAAAACGAACAATTTTGGTCACCTACCAGCTAGAATTACTCCATGTAGATTTTTGAAAACATGCTTCCTTCCTGCGCATCTTGGACCAAATTGGTGCCAGAACCATACAAGTGAAAGAAACTCCCCTCCTCCCCCTTAGGCATCTCTATATGAAAAGTACGTCACGGGATGAGAGGCATACAAGAGTGTCACTATAGTTATATTGGACTCAATTTCAATAGATTCAATGGGAAAAGTATGAGACAGCGCTTGCATTGTTTTTCCCCTGCTTTACAATATACTGACATATGCTGAGCTTCATTGCTTCTGAAAGCATCCTTGCAGCCATTCGATGAGATTTAAAAACCTTCCAGTGACGCAATCCTTATTGCACGTTAGATGTTATTGAAGTCTCTCATGCATACTTGGGCCTAACATGAACAATGCTAAATGCGTCTCAAAAATGTTACTATGCTGCTGGCAATATTATTCACACTACAACTCTACCAAAAGACACCCCCCGAGGCCGAAGCCTCGTTGAACTAGACACTGTATGTGCTGACAGCAATAATTTGTGCCTGGCCCTCGGAGCACAACCATACTAATTAACTGTGCAGAAGAAACAGAAGAGAAACATGAAGTTACAAAGACTCTCCCAAGGTTCATAGCCAAGCCAGGATTAGAAACCACATCTTTTGATCTACTGAAGGCCAGTACCCTTTACAAAACTTGGTCCTTCAGCCTGCACATGCACTGAGCAATGAGACACAACACAGACACCGTAAAGCTACCTTACATCGCATCTCAGAGATTTCTCCAGTGCCTGAAGACTCTCAGAGCCATAGTCTTTGTGCTGTATCCGCCACTTTCAACCCTCATTAGTGATAGGTTCTCCAGATGGGAAAAAAATACTAAGGTGCATACTCCTCTCATAGTCACTCTGTGATGGAGCCTGCCAAATTCTCCCCTGCTTCCCCTTCTGGCAGTCTTGCTTCAGACACAAAATGGAAAGTGAGGAAAACTGAAGGTCCGCTCCTGCTTTCTTTTTAAAAATACTAGGACCTGAGGAAGTTAAACCATTTCTAGCAGGGTAAAACCATCCCCTCAATTGTATAATGTGACATTTTATCCACGTTCCTGTTTCTAATGGCAACAAAATCCCATGATGGAAAAAATGAATGGGTATCCCCATCCTGTCCATCTCACGGGACACAGGGACTAACTGCAACAAACGCAAAGTAAATTGCCTGCATAACATCAGAAAAAGCTGAATCCCACAACAAACTACCATTAAATCTACTTCCTTGCTACTGAAACCCCAGAATGTCCTAGAAAGAAATAATGAAAACCATCTAAAGTCAAGCTGAATTACAGCCTATTTAGTAGCCTACTGTGCAAGGGACTACCACACCAATAAACAGGATGAACCCTACCCTGAAAATACTTTTTTCCTCTTTTCAGAATGGATTGAGGTCAATGAGGCTATTTTACTCCATCCAGAGCTAAAATGGCCTCTCTCCACAATTCCTTCAGAAATATCTTCCTTTTCTCCGTTACCTTCACCTGTAGCGTAGCTGCCCTCCTACTCATGCATGTTTGCAAGGGAAATTAGGCACGTTGTTGTGGTTTGCAAATGACATAATTGTACAACAATTCTATCACCCGTTTCAACCCACGCTTTGAGGAATTGCTAGTTTCTTCACCACTGAGCACACCGCTTATATCATGTTGCAGCATGTACGCTTCAATGTTACCACCTCAAACTCAGAGTAGTTACTTTGCTTTTCTTTCCCATTTTAAATGTCTTCAACCCTCTACTCATTCATTTCTCAGCATCTGAACAGGAAAACACGTCACAGTTCATCTGGATCATCACTTAAGTCTTCAATTCACCAACTAGCTGCTCCTGCTGATTCACAGGCTTAAACCTCAATAACCACCACTTGTTTTATAGTTTCCAAAACAATCTAATATCAAAATACATTAAAAAATTGTACTTCCTACAAATAATAAGCAAGGTTATTCAAAGGTAAACAAATACAAACTCACACCTGGAAGAGGCAGAAAATTAATTGCTGATATATGCATAGTTGACCTAAGCTGCAGGATGACAATTTACACTTGTACAAGATCGGACATTCACCCATTATTTCTTGTTTCCACTGTCTGACAATTTTCTCCCCAGCCCGTGTTGCTGGTATCCATGGCAGCCGCGCATCCCGCCGGGGGGCTGCCGAAAACACCCTCCATGTGGGGACACAAAGCAAGAAAGTAGAGCGGCGGGTAGAGCAAAAAAGATAACAGTCAGAGGGTTTTGAAGTCAACGGGGTTGCACTGCGATATTTAATTAGGAAAGGCATGTTAATTAGAGATTATCAAAAGTTAAATAGGTCAGAAGACAAAGATGTAAGTGATAATTAATGTAACACTAAAATAAATGCTAAAAGCCAAAACCAAAACAACCCCAAACAGTAATTCTCTCAATAATGAGTAAATAGTGAATCATGCATAATTTTTATGCCTTTTTCCCTATGTTCTCCTCACTTACAGGCAATTGCATTTTTAAGAGCCAGCAGAGAGGACGTTTCAGCACGAGTACCCAGAAGCCAGGGGAGAAGGGAGGATCTCCAAGGGGCTTTTTGCCAGGGACTCCTTCCTTAATCCTAGCCACTATCAACTTCCCCTGAATATAATTCAGTCAGTCATAGAGAGGGAGAACAAAAAATTTTGCAAAAATGTCATATTAAGATTCTGACAGTGAAGAAAATTATTTAAAAGTCAATGTTTCAGCTAGCAGTACCAAAGCGACGCAGGGGTCAGAGGTGGCTAGTAGCGCAGGAGCGAAATCTGGTCTGCCTCCACAGAAAACTGCCAGACTGAGCATCACAAGCATGAGGATTTGTTTAGACTAGGAGACTGCTAGTATGTGCAACCAAAACATTTACAAATATCTTCCCTGAACTGGAAATATTGCAGTACATGCCTGGCCTGTAAACCTCTCTGTGGCATTTCTGGTACAAATCGGAGCAAGGCAATCCATCCCTCGCTCCAGCAGCACCTGAATACCCAACGTTGTTCATGCTTAATCATAATAATAAGCATCTTTCCCCAAGGCTTGGTCACCAAAGCCAAATACTATTTTCCTGAACTTCCTTTTGCAGTAAAATCTAGTGGAAGATGTGAAAATAAATGTCTAACAAAATAGCCATATTATAAGAGGTCATTTTACCACTGACTAAGCAATAAGAAGAGACCTGTTGGTTACAATATTCCGTGGATAAAGGCCTAAACCAGTGCCTTATACAGCTATTTCTGTCAGACATATTTATTTGTAAATCTTTCACTAGAAAAAAAGTACAACAGGAAAAGTCAAGTTCTGTATTTCATATATAAGGTACTTTAACAGTATCATATTCAACTAACAAAATCCTTGAGAATCACCAAGAACTTGCCACTAACTGCAAACTTTTGAGATAATAAAACTGGGTAGGGCAATTACTGTTACCACTACTAAGAGACAAAGCAGGAATTTCACCAATAGGATTAATAACAAAACCAAAACATATGCATAAGCACGTTACCAGAATGTTTGGGGAAGTGAATTTCTCTCCGCTATCTATTATCTCTATTAATAAACAAAGACAAAAATAGACTGTTTGAGAAAGGATCCTGATCGCTTCGCTACTTTTAAAATGTGAAGAGAAATACCTCTGCAGTGCTTCCCATGAACACCAATTAATTTTCTGTAGCAAATCTCAATGGAACTACAGGATCCAGAAGTAAGAGAACCTCATGAGCTGAGGCAGACTGTAAACCCCTGTCAAATCCTTTTCTTCCACAGAAAGGAAACCTGGCACCTGGATATCTTACGGTCCCACACAGCACTGCATCTGCGCAGGGACGAGATCCAATGCAGTCCCAAGGACCATGAGTCCCTGAGTCATGATCTCCCTTCCAAGGTGCTCGTTAGAAAATGCTAATCCTTTTCATGGGTAAGTGGCAAAGCAAAAGTAGAGCCATTACCTTGCATCATTCATCAGCTTTACTAGTAATTTTTGCATTCTCTTTCCTCATGTTTTATTTTTAACTGTTTTGAATTGCCCATGAATAAATCAGTAAAAAAAAAAAAAAAAAACCAAAAAAAAACACACAAAACACAAAACCCCCAAAAACTTACCTAACTTAACTGAGTTACAGAAAAAAAAAAACACAAAAACATGACAAAACCCTCTCTGTGCAGAACCTTTTACTCCCACTGGTAACCCCTGGAGCACAGTACTGGTTAACCATTAATTACCCTTTAGTAACAGAACATTTTTTATCATCTTAAATGAGCTGGGCACTTAAACTTGGGAAATATCATCTTTTGGGAACAGCACCTAATTGACAGTTTTGGTTTTCTTTGAGGACTCAATTTGTAGTTAGTAATGTATTAAATTAAGGTCAGCATTTTCTGCTCACAAAATATGAGAAAAATAGATTTTTTCATTATTTTAGAATATGTAATTGTCTAGCACCTCTTTTATCTCAAGCTCTCCCTTTCAGCATTTGATGAGGTAGGGCTTTGGCCTGGTTGGTGTGTAAATCAATCCATAGTAATGTCTTTAGTATAAATGTCAGTATAAAGCAAATTTAAAAGTCACCCCCATAAAATCTGAATGTACAAGCTAAACAAATAATTTTCTATGAGCTTTTCTGACACTGAAATAGTCAATAAACTTGGAACGCCAATAGATAAGAATGTTGTTGAAACCAATTTATTTCCATTTCAAGCGTTTGAACAAAACACTGTGCATTGTACATGGGTTTTTTCCTACTTCCATTTGCACTATAAAAAGTTCAAGTCTCCTAGGCAATTTTTACATTCTATACTAAATCCATAGAAAACTGGGTCTTGCACTCAAACATCTCTCTTATTCAAATGGAAAAAAATGATAAAATCCCAAGTTTTACATGTTAAATCTCCTAGCTTTCCTTTTGAAACTGGAGGATGGCTAAGTTCACCTCCTAAGTCTCATAAAGGAGGAAAACCACTTCAGGCTGAGAGCGTGTTTAGGAAGCTGCTCCTAACTCCTCCTCAAGCTGTTCCCCCGCTTCTTTCTGTCACGTGCTTGTGGTGCGTGAGCTCTCTGCTAACCCTTTTCCAACTGCATCGCTAACCTAATAAAAGATAGTTCTCAACAGCTTTCCTTCCCCTCATTATAACAAAACATGAGGTCCTTGTGGCATTCTCAATGGTCTTGCTCACGTCCTGAAAAATTTTGAAAATTCATGATCTACAGCTGTTACAAAACCTGAATGCAAACTGCTGTGCTTGAATTTGAGGATCTTTCCTGCTTCATTTCCTAAGCCTGGGCTGCCATTTCTGCTTTTTCGTGCCTGCAGAATGAGCACAGTACTTCCCACATCTGTGGGAAGCTTAATCACTTAAGCTCGAGTAATTCATGTCTTTAAAGCGTTTCGAGATTATTTTACAACAAGCAGTATAGAGCTGCGTTGGTAGGTTAAATTATTTGAATTAAATTTACCTAAGACTAATGAAAAGGAGATCAAGAATTTAAACAGAAAACATATGAAAGCATTAAATACACAAGACTGCATTTAAATACTACAAAGGAGCACAGTCAGAGTTATTACAGCCAGAGGTAACTGATAAACAATCAGTATGTCACTTGAACATATATTCTGTGGTCAAATGACTGAGATTACAATACTCAATATTATTCTTTAGAGAGAAGTTAAATGCCAGGGAAAGCTCTCTTTTACATAAGCACTATTTTGCCTACAAAGTTAGCACAAACACCCTGCTCAAATACATAACCAATTATTTTAATCAGATACTCAAGCAAACCCCCACAGCCATGTACATTGTGTCCAGTGACAGCACTGATAAGTGCTCGTCACAAAATGTTACTTGCGTTCCATTAAAAATACTCAAACAGCCTACATGACTTCAAATATTGTGTGCCATTTTTCTCTAATTGGTCCAAAGAAATATTTTCCTTTACCTTTCATTTCCACGTGAAGTTCAAAATTGTTCTGGAATTTGATGAAGACAAACACTTTGATGTTTCTTTGCATTAGGAAAATCTTTACCCAATAAATTACAATTATGTAAATATTAGCCCCCCTGGGGTATAAGTGCCTCTTTGAGGCATAAGATGATTAGAGCAGAAAAATTATTAGATTTGTCCATGACCATGCTATACTTTCCTTCCTCAGGAAATTCTGTTATCAAAGAGTTTAATCCTATTCCCACTGAAGCAAGTAAATTTGGCCACTGACTTAAAGGGAAGGAGAATTCATTTTATCCATTCAGGCAGTACCCTAAAAGCCCAGATGATAGTAACATCCCTGGTACGAATATTTAGTTACAGTTTTTAACACTGTCCTTTCACAATTGAGAATGCTTTTACTATTAACATTCCCTTTCTACTGACATGAAATCTCAAGCTTTTCTGAAAAACTCCTGCAAAATGTTACTAAACCCAGATAACAGCTGGACAGCAAGCGTGCACGCCCGTAATCACAGATCGTGGTTAGTGCAGTGGGATTGCCTGGCGACGGGGCAGCACACAATTACACTGCTTTTGACATTAATGCTTAGTGGATGATGGCTTGATCTGATGCTTGCGAGGCTACGACAATGATTACAGGATTTGTGTGACACAGGCAGCTGCAGCTGCGTAAAAGAAGAAGAATGCATATGAGGAAAAGCATGTTGGCTTTTGTAACCCTGGTTACATCATAAAGTCCTTTCCAGCCCCCTCGCAAAAGGTGTAGTTTGTGCTCTGTTCCTGGAGACTTTATATTAGGCTTAGGAATCTCTTTGAGGTAGTAAGTAGCAAGTAGTTTCCTCTGTTCCATCCTTTGCTGGTATGATTACAAAAGGCTGCAGCAGAGCTTAACCTCCTTTCCCTGGGAGCAGACCAGCTGGTTTAAGATTTGGTATAGCTGTTTCCTTACAAGTTTTGTCATTGTCAAAGACCACAAGGCAGACTGAATTTCCCAAGGACTGCAGAGGAAGACAGTGCCTCTTAACAGCAAGCAAGTACAGTAATGGCACAGTGGATTTGAGCGTGTTTGTAGACATACGAGGTTTTGATGAGGAAAGCATAAAACAAACGTTATCTGAAGATTAAGGCTTTATCCTTAAAGACTGAGGCCAAAGAGAGTATAGTCTCCTAAATAATTTAAGCATGCATGTTCTGAAACACATTTAGGAGAATGAATTACTGTAGAGATTAGTGTAGAAGTTTTAAGCACGCTAATGCTTTTATACATAGAATAAAATGAAAAGTGGATGGTGTTACATGCTCATATTATTCCTGCTTCACCAAAGGGTTATGGTACCTTAAGTGTCTAGCACAGAAATAGGACAACATGCCAGATTCCAAAGGTCTTGTGAAGCTTTGCGAGTTCAAACCATTTTCCAGAGGGGAGATTATACATTTGAAGTTTTGTCACATGCTTTCAGTTGCTAACTCCTGCTCAAAATATTGGTTATACACACATGCTTACATGAAACTGACATCTTTGGTAGCACAGCAATAATTACCAACAACACTGGCCAGTGTTTGCATATTTTTAAAGACCGGACTCTGCAGGTAGTTTAGGGGTTGAACATTAAAATGTAGTACCAGATTCTGACCTTCAGGAAAGGCTCTGGGTAGGGCTCATGAAAGTGCTCAGCAGATGCTTTAGTTGCTTTATTGCCCTAAAAATAAATCGTGCCAGATGCACTTGATGACTCATACGCTGAATCCATGAAGCAGTGCGTCTACACTGAAGGTGAAGAGGGGCAAAACCTACACCTTGAAGTGAGGACTCTGCTCCAGGTTCTGATATGACACTGGCTCCCCCCTGCCGAAGGGTTGATAAAACGATAACAAGTCGTTATTTTTAAGTAGCAGTGAACCGGATACCGTGGCTCAGCAGGTTCTTGCTGAGATACTTTATTACTGTAGTTCAGGTTAGGGCCCACGATCACTAACACTTTGTTGTTGGAGCATCAAGGTCAGCAGTGCCCCTGATACTCCAGGGCTGATACCAACCTGAATGGACTAGAAAGATCATAAAATGCTATGGGGGTGTTTTATGTTTGTACCATCAAGTGGGGACTTGTGCTGCGCTATCTGTTGGAGAACAAGTTTCATATGTTTTTATTTTGCATATATTGTGTTACACACACACATATGTATACATGTATATTTATTATATTTTCAATAGTGATGAAGTATCTGCAGGAATTTAGAAATTTTGCCCCAGAAAATCCTTGCAGCAGAGAGGGATACTTGAACTCCCAAGCGCCGCAGAGAGAGGAAAGCACTGATGAGAACTCTCGGCACCAAGGATATTCCCCTGCTGCCACTGATGGGTGGGTCTGGCTCTGCCCCAGCCCACAAGCCTACTGAAGCACCCATTGTAACAGATCCATGCACTTGACTACAAAGGAGATTAAATTATCTTTCTAGTCTACTGAATGTGACTCAGTCACTTTTTTTTTTAAAAAAAAAAAAAAAAAGGTTTTTGTAGAGAAAGAGCACAAAAGCTCTGCCAGTCCTGTTTGCTTTATATTATCCCATTGTCTTCTTCATAGTCTTTTCAGTTTGTTTACCCAAAGTGACAAACTCCATACCATTTTGAAAGTCTAAGAGTGTATAATGAGAATGTCTTTGGAAGGCATCATTACAGAACTCAAATACATTTTCACAGTGGCCTGTGAGGACCTTCATTTAATAGGTAATTTTTGGACGACGAATACATTAAAAAAAAATTTGTCTTGACAGTCGTCCTCGGGTACCTCACCTCTATGCTGCTGGCAGGCCTGTGACTACGAAGTAAAGCACTATCCAACATAACACTTCTAATTTGACCTTGAGAAACATGGCTGTCCATTCTTAGAAAAGGAATTATCCTCCTTTATAGAGATGACTGTAGGTACATTTAGATATTTGTACACCATTCAAATAGAGAATCTGTTCAATGTTTACTTATTATTTAGAGCAGACTAAGATTGAAGCTGTAAACTTTGGTCCAAGCAGTCTACCACAGTAGATGTTTCAGAGATAGACATTACATGCACTAAAATAAACTACAAACTGCTATTACTGCTGCTAATAAACTGCTTCTTAACTCCACTTTTACCAATGCTTACTGACAGTTGTATATTACTCTTTAAATGACTTCACCTAATTTCAGTGTGATCACTGTAGGTCAAGGTATGATTCAACAGAGTTAGGGAGAGAAAAAAAAAAAATTAAAAAAAAAAATCAGAATCTGCTACTTATTTTGTACTCTTTGTTAGCATCTCAAAGAGAAACAAAACAAAACAAAGCAGCTTTAGCCAAATAAAATGTTTGAAAGTATGCTTTGATTTTTCCCAAATCCTCTGCTTGACGGGGATCTGCCAGGGCTTTACACAACTATTCCTCACACATGGCCTCTATTAACAAACTGCTATTAGTATACTTTCTCAACAATAGTATCATGTTTCAGTTGCTTTGGAGACTGTAACCAATCTCAATGCTATCTGATCTTAATCAATATTTCTTCCCCTTTTTCAAAGGATTGATATTGTACCAACCTACAAATCTGCAAATATTGTGGTGGCCAATTGGACTGCTACAAAAAAGGAAAAAAAAAAAAAAGCATTTAACCAGCACATATTTCTAACTTGTAGTCTTCATCAAATCACCATTAAAAAAATGTTAGTACTAACATAAAATAAAATTTTTAAAAAAATAATCAAAGATCTCTTCATAATTTTTGAGAGGTTTCCCCCTCACTTATAAAGCTTGGGACCCACCTTCCAAATATCAAAGCAGTTTCTCTGTGACTTCCCCTTCAGCAGTGCAGTGTTTCCTCTGCTGGTGATTTTCAGTTAAAGCAAAATTTCAAAATTACAAAAGAATGGATGGTTTGGAGTTCGTTCCCCCTTTTCCTATTTACAGACAGCAGAAGTTAGACTTACAGAGGATTTTCTCTATGCTCAGATACCTGGTAGGTATCTTCAAATAAACAGATATTACACAATCATTGTTACCATAATTATTACACATAGAAACCTGAAAGACAGAAGACCAGTGTAGGGTAATGAAGGAAATAATCCAAGATCCTGCTGTGAGCAGTCTAAACTAGATTCCCCAGTCTAGGCAGGTAGCTAAAAACATGACAAATTACTACTGTGTGATATATGTTCCTTAAAATTGGAAAAGAATGGACCAAAACCTGTACTAAGAGGGCTGTTGTGATGCATGAGTTGGAAGGAGAAATAACTACATTAGAAATGTTCCAGATCCCTTTCAGCAGTGGAAATTAATGGAATATTGTCAATTAGCCTGGAACACTTAGCATAATGTATTTGGAATTTGCATGATGGATGGTTTATGTAACTCCATAACAAAGGTCAGCACAAGAAAATTAGTTTCTTAACTTCAGTAACTATGTTCCTCACAAAGGTAAAAATAAAGAAAAAATTAAATCCATATAACAACATTTCCTAGGGATAAAGTTGGGCATTACCTCCTACATTTTGGCTTTCAAACATCGTCCAGGATAAAGACTTTGTAAAAATGCAAAAGGAAGCACCTGAGCCTATGTGCAGCAAGCACACCTAGCAGTTTCAAAGCAGTCAATGAGACTCTTCACAAGCTTAACTTAAGCCTGGGTGAAAAACTCCAAGAAATGGGGTTTAGATTTTGGACCTCTGCATCTGCTATCACATCTGTGCTGATCCGTTCAGCTCTGCCACCCTTTGGTGCCTGCACTAGCAAAGCGCTTGAAATGCACAGCTTATTTCAGTAAGATATTTCACATGCAAGATGGACACACATGCCCGAATGAACTGGAGGCAGAACATTTTCTGGTCATTTCCATACTGTTCTCACCAGGTAACGCCCTCAGATTATAACTACTTCGTACCTGTTTTTCTTTTGTTAAGTGGTTGTAGATGTCAAGAATCAGTAAGTAAGGCTTCTGCTGAGAAACAGATCAGTGCTAAGGCAATGCAGCAAGTTGCACTGACATCATAGCTCAGCAAAGTGCCAGTATCTGTCTCAAAAGCTGGTTCTTGGTAGACGAGGAAAGGAGAAAACTCCCCTTGCTAAAAGCCACTTTTCTTCCTACAGAACTGCAATAAGAGCAGACACGGTAACGCTTCTCCAGGACTAAAGATGACTTGCGAGATTATGAATAACATCTTGTGACCCAAATATAAACATCTCATATAGCAGAGGTTGGTGTTGTTTTTTTTTTTTTCATTTGAGATACAGAGAACTTTAAAGAAATCTCAAGTCATTGTACCATCTTTAGACTAATTTAATATCAGTGTATACAGAAGATTATTTAGTTATCTGTATATAATTAA
Organism: Ibidorhyncha struthersii; assembly: GCA_013398815.1. Lineage (NCBI taxonomy): Eukaryota > Metazoa > Chordata > Aves > Charadriiformes > Charadriidae > Ibidorhyncha > Ibidorhyncha struthersii. The sequence continues at coordinate 909,246 of VZSZ01009990.1, forward strand.
AACAGAAATCATCTCACTTCCAAGCAGGGAACTTCAGAATTATAAATTACTCTGGACAGGAGGCCTGCTTCCTAAGATATTTAGATCTACTTAAATTCAGTACCAAGGCTATGGTTGCTGAAAAATTTATTTTTTAAAAATTTCACTTCACAGCAAACATTCATAAAGTACTTCTTTCAAATGGGCCTGAAGATGATGAAACTACTGTTTTCTTAGCTACGGTTTTGAATTTCATAATTAATAGTGGCATTTATTAAATATTAATTTGAAAATACATAATTTATACCCATGGTTAGCATAGGTGAATAATTCTGTCACTCATGACCTCCAGCTCAAACACTTATCACCATTCATACTTAGTCAAGTGAAGGTTTAATTTTATAACTCTTTGTTACACCCAAGTTTGCCAACCAATTTGGCAATGATCCACATTAGTAGTCAATAGGGTGCCCCTCTGACCATGCCTGGAAGCCACCAAGAGCCCAGGGCAGAGGGAAGACTCATCCTACATGCTTGGGCTCCCTCCCATTTACATCTTTGCAGACTGAATAGAGCACTAGAAAGACCTGCAGAAATTCACGGCTGAGAGGCAATAAGAACAGTTTCTATAACTGCATTAACCAGAACTGATTTCATGAACGTCCCTAGCCCATTTCTGTGCTAGGGCAGGCTCGGCTCAACCACCTTTGGCAGTGATTTATATTAATCTATTTGACACAGCATTGAAATGGACTGTCAATGAGCACTCAGACAGTAACCCGAGCTCAAATGAGACAGTAACTAACAGCTGAGTTGAAAGAATAGTTTTAGTCGAGCCAATTTTTTTGTAATCAATTTGCAGTTACTGAGGTGTAGAAGACAATATGGGACAAGGATTCTAGAAAGATATTACCAGTAGGTGAATACATAAGAATCGACTGGCCTACAGCCGCTTATTGAGCTGCAGATGTGCATCGGTGAACCTCAAGTATTAACTTGAACAAAGCAAGCAGAATATCTGTAGGCTCCCTGGTCAGTGGCCCTGGCTCAAACAGAGGCCAATGTGATAGATACAATGCAGGAAACTCCCTTTCCTGCACAGATATCTAAGTACCTCTGAGGGTTTGTGCCTTAGGTCTTTAGTCACTTCAATACACTTTTTGCAACATGGAGAATAATATTATTTCCTTATATTAGCAGGTGATGCAGGACACTCATATTGGATTAAGCATTGAAGTTGCTGTGAATTAAGAACTTCCACAAACATTTCATAGGGTCAGATACCCTGAACAAATTAAATAGGTAATAAAATTTCATCTTTAGTCCTGAATATGTATCGGCATATAACTAAAAAACCATTCCCAGTAATTTGCTTGTAACTGTTGCCTCCTTCTTATGCAGCTCCAAATACCAGAGGGCAGCTATCAAATGAGCAGATTAAAATTGTATGATTTCCTCATTTAGGTCCTACAACAAACAAGGAAAACACCAGGAAAAATGCCCAAGAGCTGAATTTTATTTATAGTTCCCAACCTTTAACCTGTGATACTACAGACACATAAACTTCAAAAAAGGCCTGCCTAGTAATAAATTCCTTAGTATTAACATTTTAAATATTGCTACCTCCCGATTGTAAGGCAATTATAAAAGGCAATTGAGATACCTTTGAAAATGTGTTTGATAATTTGTAAGCAGTTACATTGACGTAAGATGGATGCAATGCCACTGAAATCAATTAAGTCGGACTGGCACAAAGTTAGGGAAGAATCACAATATCAATGGGCAGAAGTTAGCACGAGTGTATGTCTTATTCAGTAACTGTCAAGTATTACCTTAAACTTTTTTCATTCCCATTTTGAAAAAATTTAAAAATATTCTGTGACAAGTGGCAAATGATGAGCTACAAATGCCTCATGCCCCTGAAGCTGAATAGCTCAATTTCATAAACTGCTTGCTACAAAATCAACTATCAAAGAAAATTAGTCATTTGTTCTTAGTTTAAACCCTCATAGAGAAAGTCCTTTAAGTTCTGCATCAAATCAACGGCCTAGGGTTGGCAAGATTTGCTGGAGATATAAGAGTCACTTCCTGCATGTTGAGTTTGGACAATCACGAAGCTTCTTCTATAGTATCAACCTCTCTTTCTTCTTTTATTTCTGCCTATAAAAGATTTCCATCAATACCGGATGTGGACAATAATTTAAGTATATCCATAATTAACCGTAAACTAGCTGAAAAATGCAAATGAATACACACGGTGACAAAAAGTTTCTTTGAAAATTTGTCACAAGGCAGCTGGCCATACAGTGCTTTTGGATCCCCGCCCTGAGACGTTTCCCTGCCTAAAGACAAGGAAATAGCCTCTCCAATGCCTGGCCCATTTATTTGTGTTCATCTCTTCCTTCCTAAAGGGGATTGCTGCCAATCCACCAGACAAAAGCACCTCTGCCATCCAGGTAGAATATCTGTCTACGCTGGGGTATCTCTATGCTTATGTAATCACAAAACTGAAGTCTCCCCATCCCAAGGATGGTGCTCACAGGATCTCTCACACTCATAAGCAAAATTCAAATTTGATCACACAACAGCCCACGTGATGCTATAGGACCATGAAAAGAGACAAGCAACCACCTGGCCTGTGTATGACTGAGAACAGAATGCAATATTAAGAGCTCAATATTCTCTTCACTTCTGCACTGTACATTACCAATTACAAATATGAAAACTAAGTATTTTGCTCTACCGTATTTAACAAGCAGAAAAGGGTCCACCATGGCTAACATGCCTTCTACAAAGCTTGTAATCTAAGACACAAGATACATAGTAAGCAGATGTAGTGAGTGACACAGAATAAGGGAATAGGTATCAAATTTTCTGTATGCAAAATTCCTAAGCAGAATAATCCTAGTGTTGATTAGTACAACATTTATTTTGAAATAAAGGCAGTACTATTTTAGTCATGAATAAAAGCAGCTTACTCAGTCTCTGTAACTTCTTCTGCAGCAGCCTAAAACGACTAACACTGAGGTAAATTTTTGGAAACAGAAGATAGTTGATAGGCAATCTGTCCTAAAAAGAGGGAAGCATGTGAACTTCTAATAGACAAAGTAATGTGAAATACTGCAGGAAAAGTTTTATACCAGACTTGCCCACTAATTTATCAATGAACTAGATTAATGTCACTTTTTCTAGCTCCATTAGGCCATATTAGCACTGCCGTAACCCAATTTGCAGTGAAGACGACAATGGCAGGAGAAATCACAGCTTTTCCATACACAGCTTTGTGATGTGTGATCCAGTCCCTTGGCAGTCAGCGACCCTTCTCTTCCCACTGAGAATGAGGGAAGCATACCTGTGAAAGGTAAATGCTGTGCCTCCCCTACTGATCAGTACAGCAGAAGATAAGCATGGCCAGAGCAGAGGTCCATCCAGCCTGGAGTCTATACCCAGCAAAATCCCCACACCTTTTTTTTTCCCAGGTTTCTGGAAACTTGACGAAGAACTGAACATTATACCCTTTCTTGGTGAGTGGGCAGAAACCAGTCGCCTTTTCTGAACTGTTGCCTTTCCAACGTTGCTACAAGCCCCCTGTTGTACCGCTCTACTCCACAGCACTTGCTGTCACGCTGGCAGTACCACACCAGCTCTGTAAGACATGCTCGGGAGAAGAGTATGCAGTATACTGTTTCATGCTGAATATCACTGACACTTCAACTCTTGACTCTGTTCCAGTCTTCTGAGATCCTGCCATAGCCAAGTCACTTAGTAAGGCTTTGCAGTGCTCTCAGGAAAGGCAGAAGAAAACAAAGCAGTAAGAGGATGCTCAGGGAAATACGTATTCGAAGTATGTAACATTGCGATGCACTCTCCCAGCAACCTGTGATGTGTAGCTCAGGCAAATTTTGAGTCATAGAACATCTTTTTATTTAGCCCTCAGTAAGTTTCTCTTCCATTAATTTCTTTGATCTGCTCTTGAAAGCTGTGTAAGCTTTCAGAATTTATGTCATCTTATTGCAAAGGCTTCCACAGCCTGATTACATTGAGCGAAGAACACAGAAGTAAAAATGAAGATTAAGTTTCTGCTGTGGGCTTATTTTCTCTGAGTGCTCTTTCTACACCTTGATCATCTATCAGCCTTACTGTCTATCTTCCTGATGCTGATATATTTGAAAAAAATGCTTTATTATTCATCTTTATTCTGTCCCTAAGGTATTCCTCAGGTTTTTTTTTTTTTTTTTTGCCTGTCTTTGGTTTTTACATTTATCCTGCCAGAAACTATCAGCCTTTGTGTATTTCCCATTTGAACAGATTCACCTGCTTCTTATGATCCCCTTATTCTGCTCTTAAACAATGCCATTTCCTTTTTGGTTTTGCTTTCCAAAACTTTTGATAAATATGTTAGCTCTGTTTTTCTGGTACAGCGTCCTTAAATAGTCTCCATCCTACCTGAAAGAAAAAACAATTCTATATCCTTCTAGATTTTAAGCACCAGCATTTTAATTGCTTTTGTTAATATAAGCCTGTTCATTTGTCATAGGCTTCCACTATTCCACACGTTTCCCTAACCCTGAAGAAATTGTTCCCCCTGTCCTTGTGGGCTCTTTCTCCCATGCACACAGCCACACGTGGAGATTTAACCTCTCTGTCTCCTTACCTGTGCTAACTTGAAAGTGGAAGCAGGGGCTGGAGGCTGCGGAACAGAGTCAAGTACTGTATGGATTTCTCATTTCAACCCTCAAGCGGCCTGCGATTGTACCAGATATTACCATTATCCCAGATTAACTACCAGTTTGCAGAATCAGCATAACTTCAGTGAGATTTTTAATACAGTGCTGTTCGCACCCAGCTTACTCTGTTCCACTGGGGCACTTTTTCTGCTAAGTGAAGTAAAGTACTCAATGAGCTGATGCAGGAAGTGCAGCAGATTGAACTTCTTGTTCTCAGTAGTCAATCATAGAATACTTTGTGTTGCAAGGTCATCTAGTCCAACCCCCTGCAATAAGCAGGGACATCTTCAACAAGATCAGGTTGCTCAAAGCCCCGTCCAACCTGACCTTGAATGTTTCCAGGGATGGGGGATCTACCACCTCTCCAGGCAACCTGCAACAGGCCCTATTAAAAAGTTTGTCCCCATCTTTCTTGTAAGCCCCCTTTAGGTATTGAAAGGCCGCAATAAGGTCTCCCCAAAGCCTTCTCTAGGCTGAACAACCCCAACTCTCTCAGACTGTCCTCATAGGAGAGGTGTTCCAGTCCTCTGATCACTTTTGTGGCCCTCCCCTGGACCTCCAACAGGTCCACGTCTTTCCTGTACAAAGGGCTCCAGAGCTGGATGCAGTACTCCAGGTAGGGTCTCACCAGAGCAGAGCAGAGGGGCAGAATCACTTCCCTCAACCTGCTGGCCTCGCTTCTTTTGATGCCACCCAGGATAGAGTTGGCCTTCTGGACTGCAAGTGCACATTACCAGTTCACATCCATAAGTACCCCCAAGTCCTTCTTGGTAGGGCTGCTTTCAATGCCTTCATCCCACAGCCTGTATTGATATTGGGGTTGCCCTGCACAGGTGCAGGACCCTGCAACTTGGCCTTGTTGAACCTCACGTAGTTCACATGGGCCCACTTCTCAAGGTCATCCAGGTACCTCTGAATGAGGTCTCATCCCTCAGGTATGTCAGCTGCACCGCTCAGCTTGGTGTCAACTGCAAACTTGCTGGGGGTGCACTCAATCCCACTATTTCATTGATGAAGATATTAAACAGTACTGGTCCCAATACAGACCCCCAAGGGACACCACTTATCCCTGATCTCCATCTGGATGTTGAGCCATTGACCACTGCTCTCTGGATGCATCCATCCAGCCAATCCCTTATCCACCCAACAGCCCATCAATCAAATCCATCTCTCTCCAATTTAGAGAGAAGGATGTTGTGGGGGACCGTGCCAAAGGCCCTACAGAAATCCAGATAGATGACAGCTGCAGCTCTTCCCTTGTCTGCTGATATAGTCACTCCACTCTAGCAATGTTTTTGCACTTTCTGACTTCAGTTCAGAGAGCACAATTGCTGTCATTGCTACTTTGGGGGGGGGGGGG